>JANEYF010000461.1:0-64506 GCA_029963845.1 Rhamnusium bicolor
ATTTTGACGACTCTAAAAAAAAAAAAATTACATTCCGACATTTTATATATATTTTTGAAAAATCTTGTAAAAATCGCACTCAAATCGGATAAGTTTTAAACGAGATATTCGAGAATTATGATTTAATAGGGTATATAAGACTCTTAATCCCATCTAAAATAGACAGCTAACCCTGAAATATCCTTAAAATATCCGTCTAATTGAAATAAGTTTATTTATAATCGCACACCAAACCAGAAATAATAAAAATATTTAACTGATTATATGTTTACTAATACATGGTGTGTATAATTTTAATTAGAATAATTGTAATTTTGTTTTATAACAATTAAAATATGTTAAATCATCTTCTTTTCATTCTGGTGTTATTCAAATGCATTCTAGTATTTCTGAATTAAGCAACTAATTAAAATTTAAATCCTTTACACCACATATGTAGTAGTTCTTCAATATAACAGTTTTTCAGTGTAATATATATAAAAAAAGATTGGTGGTCATATTACTTAACGTTACTTCTTCTACTTATTATATTCTATTTTAGTTACATATTGGCCTTGATTTTGAATCCTACCATTACAATTTAGAAAATATGATTTATGGACATATTATTTCTGACAATATGCACCAACCCACCTTCTGAAAAAAGATAATTCTGTAAACTGTGTAGGCGAAAAAATTGGATCATGCTTTAAAAGGGCATCTAGTTAAGTAAAACTATAATTTTAATGACGAAATACGTGAAGAAGTGAAAAATCACACAATATTAAGTGAAATAAGTAGAAATTACGTCAAATGTTCTATCTGTTTTGTTAACTCCTTTCCCAAACTACCACAAGTACATATGTCAATCTACTTCGTCCAACGTATATTATATTATCAATATCTGTATATATTTGTTTTAAATTTATTGTCATAATAATGTACACTAATCATAGATTAAATATACATATAATTACTTTGTACGGAATATTATCACTTAAAAATTTGGATGCCAAAATGACTACATCGACACCAGCAACGCCTGTTTAGGTTATTGTTAATTTTGAAATAATATGTAAATGCGTGCAAAAGGGTACACTTTTATGAGGAATATAATGGTAATGGTTTTTTCAAAAAAAGGCGGAAAGAAGGTTGTCTCAAAGTTTGTCACATTTTTTTTGTCTCAAACTTTTTCGTCTTTTCGGTATTACCGATAGATTCTTTGGACAAAACTATATAAAAAACGTACTCTTGATAGAAACCTCAGGATGTACCGTATACCGATGCTAAGAGTATATTTTTTCAGAAAATTTCGAAGTCTCTAAAAAGTTCTTCCAAAAAACTGCCACATATTCAAGAGAGGAAAATAACGCGATTGAACATAAACTTACCTGTATCCAAAAGTGCTTACTTAAATCGCTATCGAGTTCAAGTTTTTAAGAATTATTATTATTATTTTTCATAATAAGTTGAAAAGTCAGTTTTCATTATTTTCCTCCTACAAATATTATTGTTGTAAAATTGGTGTTAAAAAAAATTGTCTCTAAGATAACGAATGAAAATAAAGATTTAATACACTGAACTGATTCTGCGGTTGGCTGCTTGTGAAACATTATTAAATATTTCAAATATATGAAGGAAATTAGCTTTTTAATGTTTTAACATTTTTTATTAGAAACTCTACACATGTTTCGACATTTTAGGCCTTTGTCAAGAGTACAGGGAATACTGAAGAGTAAAATTTGTGTTCGTTGTTTATATAACCACATCTGGTACCTACTATAAAACTATTGTAAAATAATATGCTTTTATAAATTGGACATTACTTTATTTTTTAAATCTAAATTATTTTATCTAAAATATGGTGATCGGTAAAAATTTGTTGTTCATTCGTTACATTTTTAATATTTGTAACAGCCTTACTTATTTCTAATTCTTCTAATAGATCAAGTTTCTTTTCTTTTTTTCCGAGGGGAGTAATTGAACATTTTTTAAATCTATAAAATGAAAATGTTTTCTATTCAATGTGTCGACATGCCCGTGGTGTATACATTGCTTACAATAGATATCTTGTGTTTCTCGAATCGTATTTTTACATTTCGTCCAGCTTGTCCAATGTATATGGCATCACAGTCACTACATTTTAACTCATATAATCCTGTTTTTATAACTATTCAGTTTTGTCTTTATTATTAATTAACATTTTAACTAAATTATTTTTATTTACTGAAATTTTTCTACATCACAGTTTATTAAATTTATTATTAACTCTATAGCTGATATTAGGCCTATAATGAATACATTTATATCTCTTATTGCATTCCTGCGAAGAACCGGCATAGAACTCTTTACGTAAGTTTTTCTTCTGTTTGTTTTTTATTAGATTATCTATTAGGCTTTCTTTATAGCCATTGTTTTTTGCAATTTCTTTCTTTCTGTTAATAGACAGTATATGTAGCTCTGGAATGGTGCCATACATCGACTATTAACATTTCCATTAAGCGAAGAGAATTTTAAAAAAAGAAGTTAATGTAATTAAAGAAATTGCAAAAAAACAAGGACTATAAAGTAAGCCTAATAGATAGTCTAACAAAATCAAACAAAAGAAAAATTTACGTAAAGAGTTCTATGCCGGTTCTTCGCAGGAATGCAAATAAGAGATATAAATGTATTAATTATAGGCCTAAAATCAGCAATAGAGTTAGTAATAAACTTAATAAACTGGGATGTAGAATTTCAGTAAACAAAAATAATTTAGGTAAAATGTTAATTAATAATGAAGACAAAATTGAAAAGTTACAAAAAAACAAGAGTATATGAGTTAAAATGAAGTGACTGTGATACTAACCGGGTGCCTACGATTAACTAGCCAGCCTATAACTTCCTTGTAAAAAAAAATATCGATATCAAATTTTGAGATGTTTTATGGTTGAATACGATGCACAGTCTAATTGCTTCAAGATCTGATTTTCATTTCCGTTTACACCGGAAACAGTATAAAATTTGTTATTTTTAATGGAACACCCTGTATATTAATCGAAATTTAGATTTCCCAGGAAATTGTATGTCCAAAACATGTAGCATAACCTATATCTATCTTTGACAGTTTTCGATAAAATGGCGGTTGAAAATGTTATATAATTTTAATGACGAAATAAATGAAGAGGTGAAATTATTTCATTTTCACATAAAACAAATGAATGTAGGAACAAATCTGTTACAGTTATTTAAGTTTCTTGGTGAGTAAAATTTGATAATGTCATAGAAATTTCATTTCCGGCTGAAGCGGAAGTACTACGAAAAGTGATTTTCAGGCTCAAATTACTTCGATATTTTTAATGGAACACCCTGTATTGAACCTTAAATTTACATTCTACTAACCTTTCTGGATATTTCTTGTTTCTGGTGTCCCCTGTCTAAACCTAATAGTTTATGAGATATCGGCGACTGAATGTTCACCTGCACTGTCACAAAGGCTACACAATAAAATATGATGTTTAAACAGAACTTTGATTCAAGAGGGCTGTGTAAAACAAAAAGAACTATTTACCGATTTTCATTTAGATTTAGACAGTACTGCTGCATTATTTAAAAGTTTCTCTCGACAGTTGTCATTTAATTTTTGCGTTTTATTCTTGATTTACCTTTTAATAAGTGTTTAAGTGTTATCTGGTTGTTAAAAATCGCTGTGTTTAGGCGCGAGCATCAAATTGATATGTTATTGGTATATGAAGAGGTAAGAAAAAAACGAAGGGAAGCCAGAGCATTGTATGGTCAACGTTATCCAGAACGCGACCAACCTTGTGCACAAATTTTCCATGTTTGGAAGAACATTTAAAAAGGGAAAATGATAATGAACATGACAACACATATATTGTAGATGAGGAGGCAGAGATAAACACACTGGCCTGTGTTGAGATTAATCCAACAAGTTCTACAAGGCAAATTGCCAGTGGTACCAGGATATCTCCCGAAAGTGTTAGAAAGATTCTACATAAACATAAGTACAAATTTTTTAAGTACCAAATCTATCAGCATCTTTATGAGGGAAATTATCAACGAAGATTGAATGTTTGCAATTAGTATCTAGATACTGAGCGTCATCAGCCAAATATAAAATCATGCATTTTATTTTCGGACGAATCTCGATTTACCAACATAGGAATGTTTAACAGGAACAATACGAGATATTGGGCAACTGAAAATAACCATCTATTTAAAGGAGGGGCTTTCCAAGAAAGATTCGGCATCAACGTTTGGCTGGGCGTTATAGGAACACGCATTGTAGGACCAATATTTTTTGATGGACCTTTAAACGGGGCCCGGCACCTACATTTTCTACAGAACGCAAATCAAAATTTTATTGAAGTTTTACCTGTGCAGCATTAACATGTCTTCTATCAGCAAGATGGTGCACCGCCCCATAACGCCCGAATAGTCACCGACTATTTAAGTGAAACTTTTAATAATCGCTGGATAGGTACCAATGGTCCTATACGGTGGCCGGTGAAATCCCCAGACCTTACACCTTTGGATTTTTTTACTGGGCCCGTATCAAGGAAAAGGTGTAAAAGACACAACCACATAACATAGGAGACCTTAGAAATAGAATTACGCAAGTGATAAACTCTATTACTCCAATACAGATGGAAAACGTTCTTCGGAAATTTAAAGAAAGGATTAATTCTTGCCGAGAAGTCAACGGTGTACATCTTGTACATTTAATTTATGGTTAAAATAAATTATACCTACCTATTACTTTTAGTGTTTCACTTTTGATACTTATTTTATTTTTCTGCTTTGAGCAGATTTGTGACATATTAGTGAAGGTGAACATTCAGTCGCCGATATCTCATAAACTATTAGGTTTATTAGCCAGGGGACACCAGAAACAAAAAAATTTCCAGAAAGGTTAGTAAAATGTAAACTTAAGGTTCAATACATAAAAACATCGAAGTAATTTGAGCCTGAAAATCACTTTTCGTAGTACTTCCGTTTCAGCCAGAAATGAAATTTCTATGACTTTATCAAATTTTACTCACCAAAAGACTTAAATAACCGTAACAGATTTGTTCCTACATTCATTTGTTTTATGTGAAAATGAAATAATTTATGATTGATATAACATTTTCAACCATTTTCTCGAAAACTGTCAAAAATAGATATAGGGTATGCTACATGTTTTGGACCTACAGTTTCCTGGGGAATCTAAATTTCGAATAATACACTGGGTGTTCTATTAAAAATAACAAACTTTATACTGGCTCCGGTTAAACCGGAAAGAAAATCAGATCTTGAAGCAATCAAACTGTACACCATATCCACCCATATAACATCCCAAAATTTGAAATCGATATCTTATTTTACAAGGAAGTAATAGGCTGGCTAGTAATATCGTAGGCCCCGGTATACATTAGACAAACTGGACGAAATGTAAAAATGCGACTCGAGGAACACAAGAAATCTATTGTAAGCAATGTATATAGCACGGGCATGTCAAAATATTGCATAGAAAACATCAACGTCATTTTATAGATTTAAATAATGTCAGATTAATCCATTCGGAAAAGAAAAGAAAGAAGCTTGATCTATTAGACCAATTAGAAATAAGTAAAGCTAATAAAAATTTAACGAATGAACAACAAAGTTTTACCGGTCACCATATCTTAGATAAAATAATTTAGATTTAGAAAAAATAAAGTAATGTCCAACTTATAAAAGCATATTTTACAATAGTTTCATAGTAGGTACCAGATGTGGTTATATAAGCAATGAACACAAATTTTACTCTTCAGTATTTCCTATACTCTTGACAACAGCCTAAAGAGCCCGAACACGTGTAGAGTTTCTAATAAAATATTTTTGAAACATTAAAAAGCAAATTTCCTTCATATATTTAAAGAATAAAGATTTAATTTAATTTTTCAAAAAAGAAAATGATTTATGCAAATTTACTTTCTGAATTAAAATATTTAATTTTATTCTTGTTTCATAATTCCATATAGCTCTCAGTGACTCGACGACGGCTTTGTCTAATTCTAAATAGTTATGTTACCTCAACATTAACCATTATATTTAAAATTAAGTCGTTTCGCAGCCTACATATTGACACATGACATGTTTTCGTGTTTTTTTATTATACATATTAAGATAATTAATATACTTTTCGGACAAACTAATGTGGGTTAGATACTTATTACTGTAGTACTAGAAAAATTGTTATGTGGGTGAGATACTATTGTTTAAACGTCGTGATCTTGAAACGGTTTAAAATTTAAAAACCACGCTTTTTATAGTTTCAAGACCATAATACCAACGGAAAAGTAAGTATTTAATTATGTACATTATTTGTTCTCGAGATTGCGCTTAATTTAAAAAGAAAAAGAACATTCCAAAAGGCATTACTAGGTTAGTATGAAGGGTGCCCAAATTTGAGGTTGCTTTTTGAATTTTGAATAAAACGCATGAATTACTTAGATCGTACGATATTTTTATTTTAAGGTAAAGTACAACAATGGCGGTTAATAATGGAAAAGAATATCGGATAAGTGACCTCCTCTGGATCTTTGGCAAAATATCATTCTTTTGGTAAAATTTTCGATAACTTTTTCAAACAATCGCGGCGATATTTCTGCGATAGCAGCGATAATGTTAGCTGTGGTTTCAACAGGACGGTGCCACTTCACATACAGCGAATAAAACACTTGATTTTTTGCGGGAGCGATTTGAAGACCGAATAATTTCACGAAGAAGAAACATTAACTGGCCGCCTAGATCTTGCGATCTAACGCCCTTAGAATTTTTCCTATGAGGTTTCTTAAAGGGAAAAGTTTAGGTCGATAATCCTCAAACGATTCAGGAACTTCGGTATACCAGAAATATTGCCGCAATTATGCGAAAAATTTATGCGAAAATGTTACCAATAGAATGATATCCTGCCAAAGATCTAAAGGAAGTCATTTGTCCGATATTCTTTACCATTATTAACCGCCATTGTTGTACTTTACCTTAAAATAAAAATTTCGCACGATCTAAGTAATTCATGCGTTTTATTCCAAATTCAAAAAGCAACCTCAAATTTAGACACCCTTTAGTATAATCTAAATTTAATAGTTATTTAAGCAACAAGACCGGAAAGTGACTATTGAGCGAGCGGGCAATTTCTTTCTTCCTAGAAGCCAGTGAGTCCAGTGAAGATACTTTCCGGGTGTGTTGCATATGGTTTTTTGCAACCGTCCTTGCTAATCCCAAAAAGCTTTTTAACTTGGAATATTTTGCAATATTCAAAAAATCAACTGACATATGCTTACTTTGGATTAATCATTTTTAATATTTATTTCTACTATGAACATAACGCTTTTATTCATTCTCTACAATTAATAACGATATCCTGATGATGCCATGTTGATAGGCGAAAACACACTGGTTAACTGTTTCTGGGAATTAATAATAAATATTCAACAGAATTTGTTGTTTCTTGCTTTCCACAATAAAGACAAATTAAAAAGTAATGTAGTATTAGCTTATGCGCGTTTTACAGAATATTGATTTCCAATGAACGATATATACGCTTATGTGTAATTACCTCTGAAATAGAACGCAATCTGTGAATATTAATGATATTTTCAGTGAATTTCACACTGTCGAATATGGAGTTCCTCAAGAAACCGTTTTAGGACCAATACTATTTAACATCTACATAAATGACATATAAATTGGAAAGTGAAGGTAGCATACTAAGTTTCGCTGATGACACAATGGTCCTTTATGAGGATGGGTCATGGATCACGCTTAAACAAAAAGTAGAACGTGATTTTAAACAAGTAATAAAATGGTTTAATAGTAGACTTTTAACTATAAACTCAACAAAAACCTACTATGTTCCCTCCACATCATATAAAAAAATACCTACCAACGTACAACAAACTTACCATAGATGTAGATCTAGAAGAGGGTATAAAAGTAGATATTGCAACAGTCACTCACATAAAATACTTAGGAGTATACATAGACAGCCATCTAAACTGGGGTATACATATTAATTATGTTATAAAAAGAATTAGGTTTTTATTATACAAATTTTAATATTTTTCTAATATTAATCTATAAAATTAATCAGTTAATAATCCTTTATTATTCCCTAGTTGGAACTCAGCTAACATATGGCATAGTTGAATGGGGAGGTACTACAAATAATTTTATTGATAACCTGCAAATAGCACAAAAACACGTGTTAAAAATAATTTATAGAAACCCTTTTACTTACCCTACAGAAGATCTTTATAATGAAACCAAAATATTTGATTTGCGTCAATTGTGTTGCCAAATAATTTTAGTAAAGCAACATAAAAATAAGAAAGAGTTAGTAAAAATTGAACATGAAATTAATTCTGCCAGATTGCCTAAAATTAATAAAAGCATAGCACAAAGATGCTTTATATACTTGGGACCGAAACTATATAATATTTTGCCAATTGAAATAAAACAAATTACAAATTAATTCAAATAGTCTATTTAAAAAAGTAATAAAAAAATGGATATATAGCAAAAATAGATTAGATATACATGACATAATAGACATGAAAATACATACACTTTAAATTCAAAATGTTAGTAAGTATAGTTAGTTATATATGAAATTTGAAATGATTAAGTACCTACATTTAATTAATATGTACACATACTTATGTTGTAAATTAAGATAGCGGCTTAATTATTGTACCTCACTACTCAAGGTGCTGCCCTTTTCTCGAGAGGTATAATGGAAAGTCGCACTACAGCACTTTTTATACATATATGTAGAGTATTATAATGCTATTTAACATCCACACACAGACGTATTGTCTTTTGTGGATTATTTTGTTTATTTACTTGAGGATTAAGTAGTTTGTACAATAAGTGTAAAATTTTTATATGAACTCTTTGGTGAATAAATTATTATTATTATTATTATTATATTATTATTTACAGTTAATGTAGTCATAATTCACTGATCATCTATTTTGTTCAACTTTATTAAGTAACAACCCACCTGGTTCCCCAGGTCAGTCAGATGTCGTTGACAGCGTGGAAAATTAAAATAACAAATGAATTATAAACCCAAGAAAAATTAAATCAAAGTAGGCGCTTAATGACTCAAAGTGTTGCCTCCACACTGTGTATAAATAATTAACTGTATTAGATAATTTTGTTCCTCCCAAGCATTAGTCATTTTCAGGTGGAATTATCATTAAATGAATGTCCTGAAGCACTATGTGATTTATTTTTGTTTGATTTAAGAACACCAAAAAAATTCTTAATTTTTAATATTCGACTAACATGATTAAAACCAAACTACAATCGAGACCACAACCTAATTATGCCTGTAATATTTCGATGAACCGTAAAAGATTACCGATTGGAATATATCCTTTAACTATTCAGTCTGTCAAACGCGTTTAGTTGTCTGATTTCTGTTATAATCCTAGTTAGCCTTAAGATGCTACTATTTCATGGTTCCAATTATATACACTGCGTCCGTAAAGTCTGTTAATGTATAAATTCTATAGAATCGTTACATAGCAAGTAACAAAAATAGTTTGAGTAGGCCGATTTTTAAATATTTTTTTCGTGTATTAAAAAATATAAATAAAGTCAGTCGGGGTTAGATCCGGCAATGTAGCTGGCCTTTCGTTACTTACTGTTCTTCCTATCCACCTGTTAGGGAAAGTCTCATTTAAGTAATTTCAAACATGCGTTGCGTTGTATGAGCGAGCACTGTCTTACTGAAAAATTATATCGTTATGAGGTATTGTAAGTAAATTTCACCGGTCAGGGTGATTTCAAGCAAGTAAGGACCTATAACTCTGTTATCTACAATACTACATCATGCACTCACCTTCTGGGAACGTTGTGGATTTTGGCCCAGTATTTACGATTTTACCTGTTGACGATGCCATTTAAAGAGACACACAATTCGCCTTAAAAAGGTATGTTTTTAACAATATCTGGACTTTTGTTGTACAGCTGTAATAGTAAGTAATAATAAAAAAAATATTTTCAAAAACAAGTCTTTCACTCTATTTTTAAGTGAGTTGGAACCTTGAATGTAAACAGTGGGAGCTGGTGAAATTTAGGCTATGTCGTATCTTAGTATTGGAGCATGGAACCCAAGCGATACTTTGTAACTATCAAGACTAAATGAACAAGTTTTGCAGAAAAAAATTACATTGAAATTTGGAAAAAAAGTTGGAAAAATTATGAGCCCCCCCCGCCGGTTATTTTTTAAACGATTTGTAAAATATTTGCGAAACATTTTTTTTTTTTCAGAATCAGATGGAAAATATAACGACAGAGTTCAAATTTTTTCAAAAAATATTGGTTTTCTCTAAAGTTGAAATTTTATTTTAGATTAATTTCTCACTGTGCAAATTTCAAAAAGGTGCAACTTAAAAATAAATGAATATTTTTATTATGAAATTTGCAATCTGTCGTTATATTTTCCACCTGATTCTGAAAAAAATGATTCGCAAATATTTTACAAATCGTTTAAAAAAATAACCTCACAATTATTCCAACTTTTGGTAATTTTTTAGAACACGCACTTTTGCAATTTTTCGAATTTTCTTGCATAAATGTACTCACAAACGATGTAGTAACAATTTGTGACATAAGAAATGTTGTTCAACGTAAATAAACAACACCGTTAAATGTAGTCGTAGCATATTACTCATCTAAGTACTGTTAGTAGTGATTTCACTGATTTCTAACATAAATATTTGACCCGCCATTATTAAAAGCAAAAACTGAGAACGTTGTGCGACATCTGACGGCGTTTTTATACAACAAACCCAGACAGCCGTATGAATGAATACAGGGTGGATTATGTCAAGTGTTGTAATCTTATTGTTTTATTTAAGGGTAGTTAGGGTTGTTTTCACAAGATATAACACTGTGCTACGAACATCTGATAATGTGTAGAGTGTGTCGGTATAATTGGTTTTGTGGTATCTTAGAAGTGCGTGTTCTAAAAAATGACCCAACTTTTTTTCGCAAATTTCAATCGCAATTTATTTTCTCCAAAACTTCTTCATTTAGTCTTGATAGTTACGCCATGCTCCAATACTAAGATATGACATAGCCTAAATTTCACCAGCCGCCGCTGTTAGTAAAGATAACATTGACGTGATTTCCACAAAATACCAAAACATCATTATACTGCGCTCGACGAGTTTTTCGCGAAGCAAGCTGGTATCATCTGGAGATGATTAAAACTCATCTCATCTCCAGATGATGCGAACTTGGTTGGCGAAATGCTCGTCAATTGTAGTATATGGTGTTTTGGTGTTTTGTGGAAATCACTTTCACTCTAGTTGCAAATCATAATGTTATCCCCGAAACATTGGTGCATGATTCTTGACTAGAGTACTGTAATAGCTTTAAAAACATAAAAACGTCGAATAATAGAATACGCAGAGTATATTTTATATCTTTGATTCTATAGTCAAATTCAAGATCACAAGCAAGACTTCTTACCGACCTACTAAATGTATCACATTGCATAAATACTGAAGAGTTTAAACTGACCTACATTTTCCAGTATTCAAAATGTCTTCCTTGACACAATTTTTGAAGAGTCTGGAAATCAATAAAGCATTAATGATGTTTGACACGAGTGAGTGTCAAATAAAAGTAAACGATTTTATTGGTGCAGCAATATGTCTCAAATGTGAGTATCTTTCTATCCTCAATTATAAAATGGCCTTTGACCATTTTATAATTCTAACATGTTTTAGTCGTTTCCCAAAACAGTGTTTTTGTTGTCATAGATAAAATGTAAACAATTTTCGTTTAGTTATTATATTTAATTTTGTTACTGCGCTGTAATAAATCCTCCACAATAATTATTACCATAACACCCAAGATAACACATGGGACTTGCATTATTTAGAACCAAATTACTGTATAATTTCGCCCTACGTACAAAAACAACATCTGTTGGCAGCTAATTTGTTTAGACAGACTTATTGTAAACCCACATAAACATAGGGAGACTTCAACACAATAAAAATCCAAGTTAATTAAATTTATTTGTTGTTCAGCTGAATTTATTGTTAATCTGCTCTTTCTTCAGTCATCGCACTTATATATTAATAATGGATTGTTGACTATTAAGGTAACATAATTAATAAGTATTACATACAGCAGATGACTGAAAGACAGAAGAAAACTACTATTGTCCACAGTGGTCTACAAAATGAACCCGTTATTTCTATGCATATTAATTGTATATAAATCCATATTATCATATGAATCTCACTTATTTTTAGAAAGAGGTTAGTTATTGAACTACTCGTTTAGCTTTTATGCATTCTAGTTTTTGAGTACGAAATTATTATAATTATTTATTTTCTGCATAATATACCATATTCTGTAAAAAAAAATCCCAATAAATTGGTGATCAAAGTTTCATCAATTGACTGATACCAGAGTTGTCTTTCAAATGATGGACATTTACGCAGTTAATATAAAAATTCCAAAATGGGCAAAGAGAAAAGATATGTTTCTTATATTCTGCCTGGACTGCCGAGATTATATAATCTGTAAATAACTACAACTTACGCATCGTAGCATGGCGCCTTAGATTTAAATGCGCAATGGATTTTGCATCTACTGTCTCTACCGCATACTGGCCACTTCTTTCTAACTTGTGCGCAATTCGGGGGCCACACTACGATGCGTGACCTGTACTAAACTATATTTTGATAGCATTGCCATTAAAGTTTTTAGTGATGTTCTGTACTGTAATACTTACTGGTTAAGAAATTAGTACGTTGTCGGAATGGTACTTACTTCTTTGCGAATAAAGAAATTAGTGTCCCATGCGAGATATACACTATACTTTTTCTACGACTAAATTTGCTATTTCATTAATATCGTGTTAAGACAGTACTGTGATAGCTTCTTCGATTTAATTGTACCTGAATTACAATAGGCCTATTATGTTAAGTTATATTCAATATACCAGATTTACTAATCAACAATACGCATACAATGAACAGATTTCTTAGTAGTCGTAGAAAAAAGTATATTCAGAATTGTCATTTAATATCTCCGTGGTCGAGGAATAGGGACTTGCCTGTCACTCCTGGGTCTCTGAATCAATTCCCGGAGAAGGAATTTTCTCGGAGCTTAGATTAAATCCTACCTACCTACTTAGATATCCCTCCTGTACAAAATAACTTTACGGATACAGGGAGTTATATTACCTGCGGTGTTAATTTATGTTTTTAGTTATCAAAGCTCGGATCCGAATGCTATATTGTCGTGGAAAATTTTCAAAATTTCGAGAAATTTTGCGTCCACTTCCCTTTCAAGTACCGTAGAATGTTGGATAAACGATTTATCGGAGTTAGAGTTTGAAGGCATAGCAGTTCAGTACACAATATTTGTGAGAAAATATTTGTCATGTAACATTTGGATCCGGGTTTTATCAATTACATATACAAAAGTCCTGTTACAAATTTGATTCCATAGAATATTACAGAAATATTAATCATGTAGGAATGTACTTTTAGTATGCCATGCATAAATACCATCTGATACAAAAACTGAGAAAAATGTTGCAAGAAATAAACTATTTAAAAAGAAACGATAAATGGAATCTATGATGATAAAAAGGACATTAACATAACATATAAAAAATACATCAACATTATTCCACGTAAATGTTTATGATGAGTATTATGCTGATTTTGATAATATAACATTTATGTCTACTGATTTTGCATAAATTCTTGTAAATAAATTTAAAAACAAGAATCAGCTTATCAAGGGGCTTCAACCATCGTGGACTATTTCAGCATATCCAGCTACAGGGTACAAAAGCCAACCAGTTTGCAAATAGTTAAGAACGGTGATTAGTAGTATTTATTAAGTTAATTAGGTAATCCTTAATTTAATTAACAGTTAAGTTAATAAAAGTAGTATACAATGTAACTAAATTAGTAATTTTTCAGACGTATATAATAGTAGAGATCCTAATGTAGCTTTCAATAAATTCATGGAATTACTAACGTGGTCACTCAATATCTATTATCTGCAGAACATAAGAGAAAATGTAAACAAAAAGAATTTAATCATCGGTAACAAACAAAATAATTGAAGAAAATAAAAACAAAGAATTTGTTTTGATTAAAAAAAAATATTAATGATATAAATGTTATCGAACAATACACAAATAAAAAAAAAGAGTACAAACCATTATTTCAATTAAGAAAAAAAGTATATTATGATAATATTATTGAAACAGCATCAAGCAGACCTAAAAAAATGTGGCAAGTAGTTAATGAGCAAACAGAGAGAAATAAGAAAAATGAAATAATTATGCTTAGAAACAAAAATCTGTATATTACAGACCCTGTAAACGTAGCAGACACTTTTGGAGACTACTTTTCAAATATAACGGATATATCTTTAAAGAATCATTACGATATATTTTCTTCTAAAAATTGCACTTTTGCATCTGACAATGCATACTCATTTTTTTACACCTACTGACAGAGAGGAAATTTTAAAAATCATTTTTCAACTGAAAAATGAAAATAGTGTAAGCGTGAATAGAGTTCCTTCTAATTAATTAAAGGTATAGCCGAAAACATTGTAAACCCACTAGTTTTTATCATAAATTTATCTTTTGAACAAGGACAATTTCCCTCACTATTGAAAATTGCATCAGTAATTCCAATTTATAAAAACAAAGGCGATCTTAATATCATAGATAAGACTTGTGACAATTTTAAATGTTCTCTCAACAATTTTTAATGACTTATTTATAACAGATTGAAGGTCTTCTTACAGATTCAAGAAATCTTAACCAAATGTTAACATGGTTTCTGAATGAATAGATCAACGGAAACTGCAGCTTGCTAACTCATGGAATACGTTTATAAAAATTTAAGTCAGGGGGTAATTAGTAGCTGGAATATTTGTTGACCTTTCAAAGGCTCTTTTCTTGAAGAAAAACTTTATCTTTAGAATTAAGAGGCTGCATCTTATCATAGATAATGTCCTATCTTGAGGACAGAGAAACATGTATTAAAATTCAAGAAAGTACTTCAAATTGTTATAATATACACAGAGGCGTACCTCAGGGGTCAGCCCTGGACTCATTACTGTTTATTTTATATATCAACGAATTGCCAAGTTATCTTACAGCTACATGTATTACAATATTTGCAGATGATACAACAGTAGCGGTTTCAGAAATGACTGCTGAGAACTTGATTAAATCTCTAATTAATGATCATCAAATTTGGTCTAAGAAAAACAACATAATTTTAAATATAGATAAAACTAAATGTCTCAACTTTTATAATAGAAAAAAAAAAACAACCTACTATTGAAAATTTTAACAACATTAGCTTAAATGAGAATCCAGTAAGTAAGTCTTTAGGAGTGTTCTTAAACGATAATTTAATCTGGTCAGCCCACATAAGCCATGTCAGCAAAACCACAGAAGCAGATCTTATTATGCCGTCTTAAAGATAAAGGGCCTGCTTTCTACCGATTGTCTGTTAAATGTTTATTATTCTTTGGTCTACAGTCATCTTTCATATAATGTTTTGCTTTGGGGTAATGCACCTGAAAGCATAAGAGTTCTTATAATGCAAAAAAAGATTTTGAGGCTCATATTCAACATGCCGGACATGGAATCATCTAAATCTGTTCTACTTTACATAAAAAAAAAATATTCATCTGTATAAAACAAATTGTAAATATCACAATTACAAGACAAGGAAAAGGAATGAACTGAGTACTGTAAATCACAATATATCCAAGTATGAATATTCACCATCATATGCGGGAGTAAAATTGTTCAATAACATTACCAAGTTGAAAATTATAATTCTTTCAAAAGAATAATAAGGATCCTCCTTGTCAGCAAATGTTATTACACGATTATTGAATATCTATACGATACTTTAGGCTGATAAAATGTTACATGTCTTATACGAAATGTATACATATACTATGTGTATAGGTTCATGTATATTATTGTATATGTGTGTGTGTATATATGTAATATATATGTCGTTTATACTTACCTACTTTATTAATTATGTTTTTATACCTTATTTTGTTATGACGCAGTATAGTTATTTAGCCGTATTCACTAAAACATTGAAATTAAAGTTAATATTGAAATCATGTCAATAAAAATTATTTTCTATTTCAATATTAAACAATTTTCCGATTCACTAACTATCATATTTCAACATTGATAAGATGTTAAAATATTTCAATGTTGTTATTAAGTCAATAAATATAAGCGGCAACGTTGCTAAGTTACTATATTTGATCTATTGTCGTAGATCTAACTTTATAATTGTTTTAAGGTGGAACTACTTTACCTCACGCCGGTTGTCAGGTTTAAGGTTAGAATTGTGATTTTGTTTCGTTTCTAGTAAAGAACAAAGAACTTATGTATGTTGTAAATGTTAATTAATAAATTTATAATACAGACATTTACGATTATTTTATTCATAATACCACACTAACTATAATAATTAATTATGTGTTTCTAGATGCCACCGAAAAAAGCTACCCCAGCACAACTAAAGTGCCTCCTTGATTTCATACCATCCCTCATATGAGGCCCTATTTCTTTCAACAGCCAATGGCCAATTTCTTTGTTTATCCTAAACAGTTCTTTAAAGATTTTATTTGGGATCGTCAAGGGATTGCTGCTGTCTCTTTAAAATCACTTATCGCGATTAAAATCAACCCTACAAATAAATGGGTATATGGTTTTTGGTTTTTGTACACTCCACACTACTGTGATCGTGACCTCCTCTCGATGGTCACGTAGTGACATATCCAAATATCTTTATTTTAGTTGATATGTAGTTGCCCACTTTTTTATTAGCCCCTATTGCTATTTGTTGCTCCAACACATCTAATATAACTACAAACTCCATTATTTTTGAAACACAGACAAGTTTCACCAAATAGTTCGCAATTTAATATTCCTGGCAAGTCTTAAACAAAAACTCTCAGTACTTGCTACATTTCAATTGACAAATGTCAATATTGACTTAAAATTTCAATTGGAAAGAACCATAGAGAATACCAAAATTTGAAAATATTGACTACGTTGAAGGTCACTTGATTTAATTCCAATAACTTGATTTGATTTTAATGTATTATTTTTTACAGAATAGCAAACGACCATGTTTATTGAAATTTCTGTCAGATATCATTTAATACACTGAATTGATTCTGCGGTTGGCTCCTTGTGAAACATCATTAAATATTTTAAATATATGAAAGAGTTTCTAATAAAATATTTTTGAAACATTAAAAAGCAAATTTCTTTCATTAGTCATTTATAAGTCTAAAAGTCAATATTGATTTAATTCCAATAAATTGCAGAATATGGCTGATTGTCCAAGCTAAACTAAAAGTTTATACGTTTTTTGCTTTGTTATTTAATATTATTGTATTTGACATGTACATCCATTGTAATATGGCATAAGTACATATAAATAAATGTTGTAGGATGTTTTATGTAACGAAATTACGATTTCGTAGTGATATCCTTGCACTAAACCAAAATTCGGTATTGATTAAAATTAAAACTGTCGTTCTTAGAAATGCAACAAAAAGATATGCATCACGAACAATTTAAATATGTTACACGCTTAACATAATTCCCCGTAAAGTAAGATATACACTCTACATTATCGACTTTGAAATCAAATTCTCACGCTTGGACCTCAAGGCACTCATTTCTTAGTAACAGCAAATAAAAATATCACTTCGTACAAAGCAAATAATATAATTATTAGTATTGAGTGCAGGTAACTTTAACTGTATTAAATTTTATTATTATTAAAAATATTACTTGTATTTGCTTGCTTACCTGTATATTTTAAATATTTCTGGTTTTTGAAATAATATAATGATATATTATTTAAAATAATTTCTTCATTTACTACGGCACTAGAAAGGGAACACGTATAATAGTCCTGCTATACTAAGACACAAATTATAGTAATAATATTAATACAAATATCTAAGGTATTTTTTTAATTATGTGATAAAGAGTCATGTTATAAAATACGCGCTTTTGAAGAGTTCAGATTAAATGAGGAAATTTTCAGTTTCTACTTTTCCTATAAAGGATATGGCAAAATATTAACATTATTTTAAACAAAAACACATAGACTTACAAATATATAACATTATAAACACTGCAGCTTAGTGGGTAAAAGGTTGGTAGCGATGACTGATGGTTCGACTCCATTCCTGAGCAAATTGAAAAGTTATTTGAAATTTGTTTCCAACCCGGATGAGGTATGGAACTGCTCTACAAGTGGTTTAAACTCCACAATGAACTCTAAGGCCTTTCCTCTCTTACCTAACACAAAATCCCTGATGTTCAGGGTGTTACTTCGACGACTGGCGAGTTAGTCAGAAAACACCTATGCCGAATAGGAAATCTTTTTGTCAGAATGTGGCTTGATACGAATTTTAAGGGGTGGGATGTCAATATTGTATTAAAATTATTCATTTTGTAAAAATGACAATGATTCGTTATTTTTCGTTATGATCTGGTAAATAAAACTCATTGTCCTTGTATAGTCACAATTTAAGGTTGAGTTTTCACCAGATATCCAACTTAAATTCATAAACAGCTGTTAAAATTTTTTTGGTAATATCGAAAAAAGAAAATATACAGTTCACTCTAAATACCATATAGATTTAATGTATAAAACAACCGCTGCCAATTATTTGGGGATCAGAACTTCCTCACCGTAGTAAAACTCGACGTGTGGTATCAGTGTTTTGGGTGAAGGGTCGCGGCGCACCTTTTTTAAAACATGTTTTAATATTTTTTGCATACTTGTCCGATCGGTCGAATCTGAAACTTTGGATCAATAAACTAAGTTTTTAATTCTGAACGACTACAAAATATTTTCAATCACTATCTAATTAATTGTCATTGGACTGCTAGCCATTTCAAAGTGGAAAATCATGGCCGCCGCATACTGTATGGCCAGACCCTTACTTGAGGGACTCTGGTAGCTACCGGTCCTGAACAGCGGTCTAGTTTCCTGTCACTAATAATTAGAGCTGTCCGAGGTGGCTGGAGTACAGCCACGGTCTTGCGATGGCGTCACACGTGCCGATTTAGAAGTGATTTACGCTGCAGTCTTATTTGAAAGGTTAATGCGTGTGAGGTTGTACCTATAAATTATACATAATGTCAAACGCGCCAAAGGGTAAAAAACGACCGTACGCGGACACAGTGAATAAATTTATCGGTGAATTTCCGGATTTATTCTATGACGGATGTAAAATAATTTGTAAAGTTTGTAATCAAGACTTAATGTGCTGGCACAAAACAGATTGTCGTCGTCATATCAACACCGTGCAACATCAAAATAAAAAAAATGGCATGCCTTTGACAACTCAGTTTATGTTTGATTTATTGTTAATGTTAATAGCCTGTAATATTCCGCTACACATACTGGATAAACAACCATTTCGGAAGTTTTGGAATAAATACAATCCCCAGGTGAACTTACCAAGTCGTACATCGTTACGTAGATATATTCCAGCTGTTCGTGAAGACATTGTAAATAGGATTAAATGTGGATTAAAAAATACACGGCTCTGGTTATGTATTGACGAGACGACAGATTGTAAAAAAATTCTATTTTAAATATTATAGTACGTGTACTGGGCCCTCTTAAACTAACATTTCCACTTTTACTAGCTAGTAAAAGACTAACTGCGTGTACTGACGAAATAATTACGGGGTGTTGGAGACATTCGAAAAATTTGAACTTTCAACAAGTCAAGTATTGATGTTTGTGACTGATGGTGCTGCGACAATGCGCATGGTAGGCCGTTCTTTTCAAAGAGACAATTGTAGGTTTTTACATGTTACGTGTAAAGTGCATGCGTTACATCTTGTGGCAGAAACGATTCGAAAATATTTTCCAGAGGTAGATGCATTAATAGCAAATACAAAAAAAGTTTTTCTCAAATCTCCTAAACGGCTTAGAGCATTTCACAGACAGTGTCCTGGTATCCCTGAACCACCAGAGCCGATTCTTACACGTTGAAGAACGTGGTTGAAAGCGGCTTTTTATTATGCTGAATATTTTCAACAAATAAAAGCTGTGATACTACAGTTCAACCCTAACGAGGCTGCAGCTATTAGGGAAAACCAGACAAGCTTTCAAGACGTTTCCCTTGAAACAGATTTAAAAACTATTAATAACAATTATAGAGGACTACACGACGCAATAGAAAAATTGCAAAATAGTTCGTTGTCGTTAGTGGAATCGCTGCAAATAGTGGACGACGTAAATACACAGCTACAGGCTATGAATGACGCAAAAAATAATCGCGTTAGTGAAAAATTCGAGAGTGTATTACAGAAAGATCCTGATTTTAGCAAATTAAGAGAAATTTGTGATCTACAACTTCGTTAAGTGAGTTCACAGATTGTTTTACTTATGCCTCTATTACATCCGTAGATGTCGAATGGTCATTTTCAAAATGCAAAACATATTTTTTCACCAAAGCGAACATCGCTGACGGAGACAGCTGTAGAAACATACCTGATGCTGTTATACTATAGATCTTCCCCACTTTGTGATGACGACAACCAAACTACTTCATAAATCTGCTTAAAAGGGTGAGTTTTATACAAATTTTTATAAAATGTAACATTATTGTTAAAATTTATTTCCATTTACTGTACTTATTCAAGTATTATGATATGATGTAAACATATGAGTCATATGACGGCTCTGTCGGCCAGGTGACCTCGGACAGCTCTACTAATAATTATTTAATACTTTTATATAAAATAGCATAATTTCAAAACAAGTAATCTCGCACACGGCGTTACATTGTTTGAAATATTTGAACAAATAATTATGTAGTGAAGTTTTGCGCTCACAAATCTACATTTACATAAACTAGCAATAAATACTAGTAGCGGTCAAGTTGTCTGTCATTATATTCATTTACCTATAAATTATAATAATTAAGAAGCAATAACTACCGTGTTTCGCTTAGCTCTATATTAAATCAATAATATAATTTATCGTTTATCAGAGTGACTTTTCAGTATTGCAATGGAATCTAGTTCATCCACCATACAAAAAATAAGTATATCGAGATAACACTTGATTAATATAATTTTCTAATACAGGCATTAATTATTTTAATTAGATTCAAATCATAAATGGCTGCGCTGCTGGCTTGTTTGTCGAATAAATCATAAAAGAATATATTAAGTTTGTTTTTACAACGTGAATAATTTCACAACGGTTCTTTGATCTCATAGTATTGTTTAATTGGTTAACGGTCATTATTATCGAAAAACCGCCAAAATTATACAGGATGTGTCGGAAATGCTTGGCTAAATCCTTCGTATTGTACTCATCAGAATAAGAAATAAATATAGGGGTAGTCGATTATGTCAATCAAAAGAAATTATTAATTTTTCTAAAAATATTTTAAGTGGATCACTGTTAACTTTGAGTTAGAAATATGTAAGGCTGGGAATCGAATACGAATAATTCGAGCATTCGAATATTCGAGTATTCGAATACGAATTATTCTAATGGGAAATTATTCGAATATTCGAATATTCGAAATATTCGAATACTCGAATACTCGAATAATCGAATAATCGAATATATTCGAGTATTCGAATATTTGATTATATTTGAGTAAATTTGAATATTAAAATATATTATTAAATTATGTACGAATAGGTATGCAGTATGCATCCAGCCAAAGTAGGTAGATAGTAGGTATAGGTAGGTAGACCACATTAGTGGCACGTTTTACTCCCAGTCAAACTATTCCATCTCTTTCTCGCCTCGACCTTATTCTTACTGTACTAAGGCAGGGGTTAAAATTAAATTTTAAATTTTAAAAAACCTGTAAATATTTAACTATTGACTTCATGTATTTGTTTTATCTTCACAATCTGCGTCTTTTTTAAAAACGTTCTAATTTTAGAGCACTTTAATTTTTTTGGAAAAGGAAAAATAGTGCTATACCCATTAATAATGAATATTCGAGGATCTGGATTATTCGGATACCTATTCGAATAAGCAGAGACATAATCTATGATATTAGGGAAAAAAATTCAGCATGGAAAAAATATAAGCAATTCAACAATACTCAGGACCTTGAAAAGTTTAAAACACTAAGATCAAAAATAAAAAATGATATTAAGCTAGCGCATGAACAGTATGTCAACCATATTGAAAATAACTTTAAGACGAATCCTAAATCTTTTTGGTCATATATTGACAGCAAAAAGAATATGACAACGATCCCAAATAATATGACCGACAAAGATAATTCCTTGGGCAATCCTCAAGAAATTGTCGACACATTTGCTGATCTTTTTAAAACTGCTTTTACAGAATCAACTGACTACGTAGAATCTGATAACACTGCCAGAGATGAGAATGAACTATCACTGTCAGTCCAACTGAATGAAGACAAGATATGTAAAGCTATCAAGAAGTTAAAAAACAAATTTACCGCTGGTCCTGATGGTATACCGTCATTTCTTATCAAAGACTGTGCTAGTGTCTTAGCGAAACCTTTGCTTATTTCATTTAATTTAGCCCTTAACAGTAACACATTCCCAGAGTTATGGAAAAACTCCAAAATTATTCCCGTTTTTAAAAAAGATAATCGGACTGACATAAAAAAATATCGCATTACCATCATTAATAATTTTAGTAAAGCCTTTGAATTCGCTCTATATGAGGAGCTCTACATACATGTCAATAAACAAATTTGCCCTAATCAACACGGCTTTGTGGCAGGCCGGTCGACAATCAGCAACTTGGTTTGTGTTACACAATTCATCTCGGAGGTGTTGGATGGCAATGGACAGGTAGATGTCATTTATGCGGACTTCTCAAAGGCGTTCGACAGACTTGACCACGGTATTTTGCTAAGGAAACTTTCTGCTTTCGGCTTTAACCGAGATTTAGTTCTATTCTGCTTCTCCTACTTAAAATGTAGAAATCAATATGTTCAATATCGCGGGCATAAATCTGAAAGAATTGTTTGTACTTCTGAGGTACCCCAAGGGTCAGTGTTGGGCCCATTATTCTTTATTTTATTTATAAACGACATCGTACTTGGTCTGAACTGCTATTGTCTATTATACGCGGATGACCTCAAACTGTATCTAGCTGTCAAGGATGAATCTGACTGTTTGCTACTACAAGCTGACTTGGATCTAATAAACGACTGGTGTAATTCAAACCTCCTACCTCTCAACGCTGCCAAATGTAACGCAGTCACCTACACTAGGAAATTGAATCCTGTACAGTATGAATACGCTATAAATCAGGTACATTTAAATAAACCAGAGGTATTTAAAGATCTAGGCATAACTTTTGATAATAGGCTGACTTTTAACCAGCATATCAATATCATTGTATCATCAGCTTACAAAACCCTGGGCTTTATCATTAGAAACTCCAGTGAGCTTAACAACATCGACACATTAAAAATTCTTTTTTACGTCTTTTGTGCGTTTTAAACTTGAGTACGGCTCTGTCGTATGGAATCCTAATTACACCGTACATAGTAAAGCTATCGAACAAATTCATAGAAGATTTTTAAAATTTATGGCATTTAAGGAGGACAAAACCTATCCACCAATAGGGTTTCCGCATGATAAGCTACTAGAGAGGTTCAGTGTTGATAAACTGGTCAGAAGGCGGTTTCTTCACTCTGCTATGTTTTTGTATAAACTTGTCAATAATAAAATAAAATGTCCTGAACTGTTGGCAAAAGTTAATGCGCTCGTTCATATGCCATTGGTGCAAACAAGATTAACTAATCTTTTTTATGTACCCACATCAAGAACAAATATATTAGAATTCTCACCGGTGTATGTTATGTGTCATAACTGACATGATATTCAGGACAAAATTAACCTTTTTTAATTGCATTGTTACAGATATAAGAGCTGCAGTGTTACAGATATAAGAGGTGCTATAACAATTAACTCATTATATGTGCTTGTAATTAATTATTTCAAAACCTATGTACGTTATACTCATTGAAAATTAGTTAAATGTGTATTTTTTAATGGTATGCATTTGTTATTGTGTATTTTTCCTACCCTGTAATTGGAACATATTCTGTTGGGTAGTGTATAATAAAATAAAATAAAATAAAATAAAATAAAATAATTCGGATTATTCGAGTATTCGATTATTCGAATTATTCGAATAGGTATTCGATTATCCGAATAGTTCGAATAATCGAATATTTTTTCGAACGAGTATTCGAATACTAAAATCTGGAAAATTCCCAGCCTTAGAGATATGCTGGCAGTCTCTTTCAACAAACGTATATAACTTTCATTTTCTTCCACACAGCGGCGTAAAAACAGGGATGGAATCGAGTAATTATATTGGAAAAGAAAAGCAATTCCTTTCATTCACGTAGTCAATAATCATAACTTTTTTCTCTCTTCTTTCTTTCTTTATATTAAATTCCGAATTCAGTTCTTCGCATACTATTGTAGAATTTGATGTCATAAATCTCATAAAATGAAGTATTACTAAAACTATGAACTTACCAATTTAATGAAATGCTTCTATTCAATATTAAATTATTTTCCAGCCACAGCCAAGACCTATTGTCATAAAATTATAAAAAGTACAATATGAAAAATAAAGTAAACTTGTAATGAAAAAAATTACTTTATATTTTACAGTTGCAATTCTTAAAAATAATCTCATTAAATGACCGCCATTAATTAAACTATTATTGAAGCTTTACGTAACTCTTACTAGAAGTCCTTCAACAATTATTTTTTAAAAATGTTGTCTTTAATTATATGAAGTCGTTTTATACATGATTTCTTTCTCAAATATCCTACCAAGAATAAATTTTGTGCTGATAATTCAGGGGATTTTGGCGGGCAAATTTTGAAATTAGTTTGTTAGGAAACATTTCAGCTTCACTTTGATGTATAGGCCTCATCCTGTTGAAACCAATTGTTATCTTGCCCCAGCCTTTACAATTCAACACTTAAAAAGCATCTGAGTTACTGGTAACCATTTGATTAAACTTTTCAAAGTCCAACGATCCCAAAAAATGATATACCCATTTAAACGAAAACAAACTTTGTCTGATATTAACAAATGATGCAGCACGTTTTCGTCAATCAAAATTTTTTAAAACTGCCTGAATGTGAGATGAATGAAAATGCAAAGCTTTATGTTCAAAAATTTGTAAGGCAATTGAATGTTTTGCTGCTGGCCACAACGGATTTCTCTGTATGGCAAGTCGGATCATTTCAATATTCTCTGGAGTCCAAACAGTATATACACTGCCACTTTTATTAATATCATTTATCCATGTTTTAGCTGCAAAAAACGTGTTGGATAATTGTGAAAACATGTCCAATATTTACAAAACTTTATCTGGTAGAGTTCCCACCAACCCTTCAGTATCCAAATTTATTAGCTTTCATAAATAAAAATAAAATATTTCGTAACTAATGAAACATTAATAAGAAAAAAAGAATAAGAACACGAATAAATATTTTACATAAACGGTCAATTTAAATGTTTACAGCTTTTAAAATGGCAAAATTATATAAGCATGTTTTTAGGAGCCCATAAGGGAATTATCAGTGATCAAGAATTTTGAGAATTTTCATTTAAAAATCAAGATAGTTTGTTTTTCCCAAAAAATGCATAAATTTCAGGTTATGATTTCAACTCCATGTTTCTAGGTTTGGTTGAAATTAGATTATTTGTTCTTTCAGCAATCTTCCAGCTTTAGAGATCGGGCAAAGTTAGAAGAACTCGAAGAGTGGCATGGGTGCTGAATACATTACCTCCTTGACGATATATAATAGGTTTGTTTCAACAGCAGTCTCGGACTAGTTTGAAACCGTTAGAAATATTCGTTAAAATTAAGTATTAATGTAAATATAGTGAGCCTAGCGTATAAGAGGCAACTGGGGGAATATTTCTGACAGTTTCAAACTGGTCCGAGATTGCTGTTGAAACAAACCTTATAAATACTACTACTTTTATCTCAGTTAGGCATATGTTTTTTTTATACACAGGGTGGGGCAATAATGCGTCCGCTTTCGATATCTGGAGTTCTATGATAGCTAGAAACTTGACCTAAACATAGTAGTAGTAGTAGTAGCTACTTATTTTACTAGGAAAGTAGGTCACAATGGGCCCTTTTTACCTAGGGACCTACAGTTTAGCGTGGACTCCGAACCACGGTCCTCGACTGTCAACTAACCCACCGCCTGGACCTGCCCGCCTGCACCGCTAGCAGAGTGGCAAACCTCCAGGATAGGTCTCTTCAACCCTCCACCCGGGCTCGCCTCTCCGCCTGAGTAAACTAGATAAAAAATCTACAACCAGAAATTCGATTATACAGGGTGAGCCAAAACTATTCTACAGGATCAAGTAACATTTTTTTTTTAAATGAAATACCATGTACAAGAACATTTTTTGAAACATCTTTGTGGCCTCCTTTCACTCTTGTATTATTATTGACTTTCTCCCAACCACTTGGATGTAATGATTTTTTGTTGAAATTATACCACTTGCACGTGTATTATAAAAATATCACTACAATCACAAGTACCGATTTTAAGAAAAAATATGTTAGTACCAGTTGTGTGATGACACTTAGTCATTTTCACTTCCTAAAAATACATAGGGTGGCCAAAAAGGATTTTTAATCCGTCTTTTCCCAGTGTTCCAATATTGGAATAGTTATGTATCTTCCCAGTGTTTCAATATTGAAACAACAAGGAATATTCCCCCCTCTAGTCGACTTACGCTCGAGGTCGTGTAAGCATCCCACTGTCATTGGTTCAGTAACGTTTTACCAAGCAATAGAGGAGGTTTCGTTAGTTATATTTTGATATTTCTGCGACTGGCGCGTTAGATTCTATAATTTCTGATCACCCCTAAAAATAGCGTCTAAAAAGTAAGTATAATTATTATACTTTTCACTTTAAAATTTTTCTGTTCAGGCAAATCAATGATAATGCATGTACTTTACTGGTGTTTCATACTTTTTTAAATAAGGTTGCTAAATTATACGGAATTTTTTTTTATGTTCCTATATTGGAACACTGGGAATAAACGAGTACATTATTTTTTTCTTGTTTTTTAGGTTTTACACCAGTAAAGAACTAATTGATTTAGTTGAGAATGAGGAATTTTGGGAAGCTGATGTATATATTACACCTCCAAATGATGGAATGGAATTAGAAGAAGATTCTGATGATGATGAATCTCCTTCAGCAAATGTAAATCACTCAATCAGAGGCTTGCGCTAAAATAAAAGAATTGGATGGGGTAGTTTACGTTGAAGATAAGGATCAGGAAGAAAATGATGAAACATTCTTTGAAGCTAACCTACAACCAGGAACTTCAGCTAATGCTGTTGAAGAATCTCAGGAACTCTCTGACGGTAGTGCAAGCGATGACAGCGAAAATATACCTTTGGCTCGGTTGGTAACCCAAACTAACAAACAAAGAGTAGAAGCAAATTTTGAACGAAATTGGAACAAAACTGACCTAATACCTTCTTTTCCTACATTTATTTTACCTAACGCAACAGACAATGAAATCACATTTCCAGATGCTGTTGCGTGCTTTTGAATCATTTTTTAATATAGATATATGTAATTTTTTAGTGGAAATTTTTGGATTGTACGCCAGACAAAAAAGGCGATCATAACTTTAGAACAGATGAGGGAGAAATAAAATGTTTTATAGCGATTTTATATTTATCTGGACATTTCCAAGGTGACGTGTGCGTTTGGAACTTGACACTGATACATATAATCCATTAGTAGCAAATTCAATGCGGAGAAATAGGTTCGAAACGTTGAAAAAATATGTACATTGCTCTGATAATAATAATTTAGAAGAAAATAATAAATTTGAAAATTACAACCCCTCTTCAATATGCTGAATGAACGTTTCTTGTCTTATGCTCCTCTTAACGAAAAATTGTGCATTGATGAGAGTATGGTGCTATACTTCGGTAAACATGGGGCAAAGCAATATATAAAAGGAGAGCCCATTAGGTATGTTTACAAAATATGGTCTTTATGTGAAAAATCTGGATACCTAATACAGTTCGATCCATATCAAGGCAAACAAGCAAACAGGCGACACATGGAATTGGGATTAGGAGGGTCTGTGGTAATGACACTTTTAGAAAAACTACCAAAAGAAGTACAATTCAAAATTTATGGCGATCGATATTTTTCTTCTCTAAAATTAATAAATTTACTTCAAAAGAATGGGGTAGGATATTCAGGTACAATCAATGCAAACAGATTGGAAAATCGTCCTTTACGCAATAAATTAGATATAAAAAAAATGTCCAAGAGGTAGCTTTGATTATTCTACAGACACCAATTCTCAATTAACAGTTACATTATGGAACGATAATCGCCCTGTTCTAACTGTAAATAGGTGCGATCCGGTAAATCCAGTTTCCCAAGTCAGTAGGTGGATATCAAATGAAAAAAAAAGAAAAGTCCGGTTCCTCAGACATTTGTAATCGGTCAATATAATAAATATATGGGCGGAGTGGACCGGATGGATCAAAACATTCACAACTATAGAATTAGTGTCCGTTAAAAAAAATGGTGGTGGAGTCTTTTTTCATTTTGTTTAGATTCGTGCATGCACAATGCCTGGCAGTATTATAGGCTTCAACCAAATTGCGGAAAAATAGATTTTTTACAATTTCGAGGAGAAGTGGTGCAAGTGTATATAAAGAAATACGGAAGACCAACTGGGGGCCATCCTAAATCGTCCAAACCATTACAAAGGACGGACCCATAACGAAATTAGATACGATGGTATCAATCACTGGATTATTTCAGCCAAAAAACAAAATAGGTGTGCCCTGTGTCGTAAGAAGTCGACCAAAATGTGTGAGAAATGTGTTATTAATTTACATGATGCTTGTTTTAAAACTTTTCATGTGCCCAACTAATATTATAATCTCTTGTTTATATAACTTCATTACATTTTTCCTACTTTGTTTTTAATAAAGTTGAAACCGCAAATATTTTAAAATTTATTTTAAATGATCCCATCCTTTCTCAGTGTTCCAAAAATGGAACATCAATTTTTTTTTCTTAAAAGAATTGAAAAAATAAAACATTTTTTTTTTAAATTTAATAAGTTTATCTATAATTTTTGCAAATATATAATTTTCAAAGTTTTTTTAAGACTTGGGCACTACAGGTCCATACAATAAATTAAAACCTGGGAAAAACGCGTTAAATTTACAACTTTTTGAAATGAATTTTCTCAATTTTTTCAAGTAGAATACCCTGTATATTTTTGAACGATATGATGTAGGATTGAACGAACAGTTTTCGTACGTACATTCCTATGGCTATTTGTGACCATTTTCAACTTATTGCAAAATAACTGCAAAATTCAGCAATAAAAATTAAAAATGAGCGTTTCTTTCAAATAACTCAAGAGAAGTTATTATAATAAGCGTGTTACATGATGCCCATAAAAACATCACACCAACAACAATCCAAAATTTGAAGGAAAGGATAATAAATGCTTTTAGAAGTATCACCCCGGCAATTTTATGAACAGTAGAAACCTCATTCGAAAGACGCATGAAAATGTATGTCAATCAACATGGGCAACATGTAGAGCACTTTTTATATCATCTCTTGTATCAAATAATATAAATTTTTAATTTTTATTGCTGAATTTTGCAGTTATTATTCAATAAATCGAAAATGGTTACAAATAGCCATCAGGATGTACGTACAAAAAATGTTCGTTCATTTAAAAATTATCTTTGGCCACCCTGTCTACTTTTAGGAAGTGAAAATTGCTGCGTGTCATCACCAAATGTCTCATAACTGGTACTTACATACTTTTTCTTAAAATCGATATTTGTGACTGTAGTGATTATTTTAATATACACGTGTAAATGGCATAATTTCAGTAAAAAAATCATTACATCTAAGTGGTTGGGATAGAGTCAATAATAATACAGGAGTGGAAAGAGACCACAAAGTGGTTTCAAAAATGTTCTGATATACATGGCATTCCATTTAAACAAATGTTAGTTGACCTGTAGAATCTTCTTGGCTCACCCTGTATATTCGAAAATAATTTCCAGTTATAGATTTTTTTGTCTAGTTTATTTATGTTTTTAAATCAAGTTTATAGCTATCATAAAACTCGACATATCGAAGTCTATTGCTGAACTGAACAAATGATATGCTGATTAAAAACTTTAAATAATTTGTTTCGTTTCACAAAAATTTTTATTATAATTTCCATGTTATTAAAATGCACGAGGGTCCTCGATCACCACAAAACGTAAAATTTTAATTTTCTATTCTACATATCAAACCAGATTTCCGATTTCCTGTTGATTCGATGGGACATCAAAGGAAAAATAATTAAAATAGAAGAACATTTGTCTTTAAAACTGGACGTACTCAGGTGGTAATTGTCATTCTGGAGAAGAATGTGAGTCACGGTGCATTGTTTTACTTGTATTAACGCCACTCAGGTGCCGCCCCGGACACATTGGATCTGTAGCGTCCGGTAACAAAGCCATCTTGAATACAATATCAATTCGGCTAATAGAATATCAATGAAACGTTTACGTTAAATTTTTTAGGTTTATGTAAAACTGTGGTTTGACTTTAATGCAAGTATATATATACAGTCAGAAACGTATATACAGGGTGTCCTAAAGTAAAGGCAACCAGTGGTACCTTGCTTTTCAGTTATGTATACTTTCATGGTAAATAAACTGGATTCAAGAAAATTTCTTTAATCCGCTTCTTTTCCACTTACATAGATTAAAATATTAAAGCACTTTTCCACTCGTTATGTTATTTTACTACTAACAATACTTGTTTTATTATTAACAATAGTATAATAAAAGACGTTTCGTTTTATCAATCAATAAAGAATTAATTTACAATTCAAAAAGTTGTATGAAGATGAAGTTACTTTGTGGAAATTCATTTTGATTTAAAAAAGTTATAAACACTCAATAAAACTGAGAAATTTCAAGATAAACAAAATTTATAAAAATCAACCCAAGATCCTACGAACAAATTTGCAAAAGAAACGAAGTCCTTAATACAAAGTTTTGAATATTTGTGCCACTCCGAATTTGAAAAAGAAGACTTACACATATGAACTGTGAAGCCCCAAAGTTGTATGGCTTAGTTAAATTACACAAAGGAAATAAACCAATTAGACCAGTGGCTTCCTACACAAATGCATCGACACGTAAGTTATCTAAATTACTTAATCACGAGTTTAAATCTATTACAAAATTTAAGCCTAAAAAATACAAATAATAACTCCTTAGACTTAACAGTAACATTAAACAGCCTAAATATTATACCCAACTGTCTAACATTAATACATTTGAAACGGAGGTTCCTCCGTTTCGAATGTCTTCCTTTAATTTCAAATATACTAGAAAAATGCAAAATTATCCCAAAATTAAAAAAATGAAATACTGCAAACATTCAAGTTGTGTTTAGATCAAAATTATTTCCAATTTAATGAGGACATCTTTGTACAAAAAAACAGGGCTCCTTATGGGTTCGCCACTTAGCCCCCCTTTTATCCGATATATTCATGGATAATCTTGAAGAAACTATATTGGATTCTCCAATATCAAAAAAACATATTATCTTTTGGTACAGGTACGTTGATGACATCCTAATAGGTTTTAAAGGGACAGACAGACAATTAAAAATATTCCTCGATTTTATCAATAACACACATAATAATATATCTTTTACCTTAGAAACAGAGAACGATAATAAATCAATAAACTTTCTTCACTTAACTATAAAAAGACATAAAACATCATTTTCCTATAATATTTACCGCAAACCAACTTTTACAAACGCCACTATACCTTTTAATTCCTATAACCCTCTCTCCCATAAATTAGCTGCATATCAATCTATGACACACCGAGCCTTCAGCTTACCTCTATCTGAGACAGATTTAAAAGAATAATTAGACACAATAAGACTTATAGCACATAATAACGGGTACCCTCAAAATATAATCAACAATCTAATCTACAAAAAATAAAATATGTCCCTCTTGAAAGAACTTTATCCCACTATTAACGAGAAAAAAGTTCAAACATACATTTCATTACTATATTCAGGTCAACTCTCTTATTCAATTAGCAATACTTTTTCCAAATTTAATATTAAAACATCTTTTAGTTCGAACAAAAATATAGGCAGATATCTTTTCAATGCAAAACAAAAAACTGATATCTCTAAAAAATGTTGTGTATATATCGGTTAGATTGCCCAGAATGTAACGCCTCATATATAGGTCAAACAGGTAGATCATTCGGGGTAAGATATAGAGAACATATTCACACACAAAAACAACATTCCAACTTTTATAAACACCTAACAGATTCTGATCATACAATAACTGATGACCATCAACCTAATATATTACATATTTGTGGGAAAAGTAAAAAACTTAATTTATTAGAAGTGCTAGAAATTAATAAATTAAATAGGAATAAAAATTACAACACATTAAACGACCAAATAGATTTAAATAATTCTCCGTTATTAAACTTATTCAGATAACCTTACTATCTTGAAAAACCCCTACTTTTAAAGACACAACATCTGTACAAATTTGAATTATATTATCAACCATAAAGTGACCCATCCTTCTATTCAGTTCAGTTTATATTTAAATGAAAGTAAAATCTGTGTATAATTTAGTTTACTTGAAAATGTCCGAATAGGATGAAACTAGTTGTAAAATAGTAAATAAAGTGAAAATTAGACAAGTAATAAAAAGTGTCTATAATTTTTTAAATTAATTTACAATTAATTAGATTTCCTATAATCTGAAATGAGGATACACAATACTCCACATAAAGTGATTTACAAAAACTGTCTTTATGTATTTCGATCGGGTTGGTTTCCGTTTCCTAATCTACCTTTCAGAGATGTGTTTAGCATTAGTACTCATTAAGCTTTATTTAAATGATAGCATCCTGTTTATTACAGCAAGGCAATAGTTTGGCAACGCACTGCTCTATTATGTTAAATATTATTTTAATAACCATAGAAAATTAGGAATGTGTATGAAATTAACGTGGAGCATGGATAACAAGTTAATTTTAGTTAAGTTGCCTGTAATTATAACGTTAAACTGATTTGATTTGGATCACATGAAAGGTACCGCCTTTGTCAATTTGGGTTATTAATAATATTCATTAGCTGAACTGTTTCAGGAGGCTTTGTGATTCTGTAGCGGTAAGATGAAGAAATGGTTCAACACCTGACTGCAGTTCTAGTTTATTGTTTTTAATTATTCGGTGAATTCAGCTTTAGAGACAATTCCAGTGAATTAATTTTGGTAATATGGTCCAGTAAGAACACATTATTGTTTAAATATTGTTAACATGTTAATTACACGTTATATAAATATTTCAACAACCTTAAAAATTTATGTGTTCTCATAGGGTGGTGATATAAATGTGTTTCATCAAGAATTTTGCACTCTGGCATGAATATTAAATTTTTATATGCTCAGTATTTCATATCATAAATAAAAAAGATGGTAATTTCGGCGTGAAAAGTTTAAACTATTGTGTGAGCCAAGGAAATTCAAACAACGACCCTAAGCATTTTTATAACCGGATGAAAGACCCAACGACTATTCGTTGAGGATATATATTTCGTTTTAGTAAAACCACTTATAGAATGTGCAAACTTTGTTTTGTGGTACTCATTAGATCTTCCATAATCAGGACCCGCTTACGTCAAAATCAAAGATTAGCCTGCTTAGGAACAACAGGTCTCATATTGAAATGGAACTTGAGAGTAGGAAAGCAGATAACTGCTGAAAAGTCAGCTTGTACTCAAGATAACTGACTAACTGTAAGGAATAAATCAATGGATATTTGACCTATTAGTCACATGCGAGGAAAGTCGATCACACCTTTACTTGTTTTATTTAAATTGTCGTCACTTCGGGTTTAAAGACAATGAGAACGTAATTCAGTCGAAAGAGTAACGAAATATATCCAAAATACTTTCTTCTGTAGATAAAGTCGATTTACAATGGACCCATATGTCTTCGATTTGCAATGGACCAATAAGTCTGATATTGTACAACTACTGAAACGCAGATATGACGAAAAAAATTCAATTACCATTATAATGGTCTCCTCAATTGAATTTTATGAAGACAAAATTTATAGCACGATACATTTATTCAAAATATGTAAATAGATTAACTAATTAAAGCAATCAACTTTAACAAAATAAGAAAAGGCAACGAATGCCTATACAGAAGAGTACAAACAGGTAAAGCTAACTCATTTATTTTTTTTTTGGGTTGCCCCATTTTTTTCTTTTTTAAAAACTACAGTTTTTTGCTTAAAAAAACAAACTACCATGAAAATGGAAATTCATTGCAGCCTTTCCAGGTTTACCATCTTGTTGTAAAAAAATCATTCTATTTAATTCTTCACTTACATCAATTAAATTTTAATAGCGTACCTTGAAATGTTTCATTAAAATTTTTAAATAATTAATTATCAGCATCACTCGTTACTGTCAATAATAATTCGTGTATATTTTAATAATTTCTTCTTATTGACATTGACATTTTTGTAATTAAATTAGACATTTCAAATGTCAAACTGTTAAATTTATCCTAACCCCATTTTATGAGGTCAAATGTATTAAAAATTTAAGTTTTATTTAAGTAATTGGAAAATATATTTTATTGGCTTGATATAGTAGACATAATTTATAATCGTTCATCAAGAATATGTTTTTTTGTAAAGACAAATACAAAAAAGTTTGTCCCGTGGATCTCCTTTCAGCTGACCAATTTTGCTCATCGTCGAATTTATCATTGTCTTTGGCCTTTAGAACATGTGGACCAAATTCTAAAGCTTTATCTCAAAAACTATGCGGCTATCGCGATACTACAGATATGCAGACAGATTTTTTTCCATAAAGTTATGTTTCTTCATTATAATACGTCGAGATTCGTCCAGAAATACAACAAAAATTTTTTTTTTTTTTTCCCGAAATTGTACCTTTTTGCTTCTTTCATTCATTGTGTCTCTTCTGATGATACTCAAACACAAATAAATGAAAAATACATTAAACGAATTTAGTTTCAAGGCACGGGGCTGATTTGCAAATCTTATAAAAAATTCATTGTTCACACACGAGGCACACAGAGTTTTACCACAAGTCAATGGGTGGTGGTGCCTAGCTACCTAGGGTGTTCGCAGTTAAATGCTCTACATTTACATACTTTTCTTCGAGAAGACAATATAATTAAACGGTCTTACTTGTTGCTCCTATGCCGAATATACGGCCTGGGCCTTAAGGAACTCTAACGAACTCAGCTACTTCCACAAGTAGCATCGCCTTTCCAGCAATTTACTAACACAAGCTTAAATGAAATTTTAAGCACACCGATCCACTCTATATCATGTCTCGAGCCTTTCTTCTCGCGTTTCGACTCCTCAGCCGAGAGCAGCACCTAATACGTTCCTGAGTGCGCGCGACAGCACTGCTTCGTAAATTACTTTTTTCTACGGCACAATAGCGGAGCACTAAATAGGTAATACAATAAGGTAAAACTATTCTATTCGAATTTGAAATTTAACTCTTTAATTCAAATCATCTCTATATAATTTATAAGGAATGTGGTCCAAATTATTATTTATTTAAAAAAAAAAAAACGGACCTTTACACCTTAGTCGGTACCATGATATGATACCAAAAACATCAAATTTGTGAGCTCACTATGATGTAACGGAGGAGTATTGTGAGATCTAGTTTCTGCCAAAAATTGTCAAATAACCTCTAGTTTATGCTACTGTTATCAGATCTAAATGGCAGTTTTATATCGGTTGAGTCAGGAAATGCCAATTCTACTTTTCTTTATTTTTTTTTTCAAATAGAACACATTGCATGTTTTGACCAAGGCTGGCATTTTGCTGTAAATACACACTGGCGTATGTGTGGCGAACGATACGTGTATTTTTAACTAGCGATCATAAAAGTTAATGTGTATTAGTAATATTTATTGTAAATGTTTCGGATATAATCTCCGGTCATTTAAGATACATTTGTATTTGAGAGAAGGACTGTTCAACGTCGACAGATGTAATTGGCACATACATAATATATATGAACTTTTTCAGACTCCACATTTATATCTTGTGTAGAAAAATCTACTTCTTTGCCATTTAAAAAGTTATATCAGGTTTGACATCTGCCACCCCGTAGACCAATATCCGGGGAAATTCACAAAGCAAACAAATTTTTTTTGAAAGAATCTGTAAAAGGTCAAATAGATGTTAAATATATAAAGCATAAACTGAAAAAACCAAAAAAATTCTTATAACTCATGAAGGGATGTAGATATCGACGAAAAAAATAATTGAAAAGCCACCCTCAAATCTTCCCTGTCGACTTTAGCAGACTACTATCCTCTACAAGTTTCAGTCTTTTTGGACGAAAAACAAAAAGTTTTGAAAAAAATTCTTTAAAAGATCCAATAGATGTTAAATATGTGAAGCATAAACTGATAAAATCAAAAAGTCCTTATAATTCGTGAAGGGGTGTAGTCTTAGTTATGACACCAAAGGAAAATGGTATATACCGTGTCGGCTAGTATATGGATACACCTATTGCAATAAATTTCGTGTCAGAATGAACAGAATAAATAACAGGAAAGGTGGGTTTAGATACAAAAAACAGAAAATTCAAATCATTATCATTGATCTACTGCAGTTACCCAATTTGACCAGTGTGAAGTTTCCGAACATTAACTAATAAAAATAACCGATCCTTAGAGTCATATTTTATTATGCAACCGAAAAGACACAAAAAAAATCTAAACAAAATGAGTCACTGCAGTGTAACCCTTTTAAAAATCAAGGTGCTACCAGAATAAATAATGAACAAGAAGATTAATTTTTTAAACTCTACCTATGTATCTTTAATGTGTAAGATATTCTATACAATGAAAAGTCATGTGTTAAGTTTTAGTGTCTTAAAATAAGTAAAAACGTTTCTATTAAAAAAAAAGTTTCAATCTGCATTGTCATCGTCATTTGGTATATTACTATTGACAATAAAAATACACCAGTGAAAATTACAACATTAAACTTATATTCTGTCTTCTAGAAGTGTTTCGTTAACTTACCTCTACTGTAGGATGTATACCTTCTCTGGTTCGGAAGTAATTTTATTAAAATGTGGTTTGAAGTTCAATTTAGGGTCATATATTACTCCTAAATCATCTGTCATTTGAACTCTTGTCAACAGATCAGTGCTCATTTTGTAGTTGTAATTTAGTGGTACATTGTTCTTGGTAAATGTCATTAAAGAACACTTAGTTATGTTAAACTCTAATTTGTTTTCCAAACTCCAGCTGTAAAATCTTTCTACGTCCTCCTGGAAAGCATTTGCATTACTTAAATCCTCTATATTTTGAAATAATTTTAGATCATCCGCATATAAAAGACATTCACTATTTCTTATAACTTGAGGAAGATCATTGATAAAGATAATAAATAGTGATGGACTCAGATTTGATCCTTGCGGATCTCCTGAATGGGCAAAGTATTTCGTAGAAACCCCATAATTATATTTTACGGTAAAGTGTCTCTCTTTGAGATAGGATTAAAAAAATAGCAAACTATCACCGGACAACGCAAAATTCATTAGTTTGTCTGCTAAAATCCACTTTATCGAAAGCCTTTACACAGATTTTTAATCTGTGTAAATAACATCGGTCTGTGATTTGGCTTCAAAATACGACGTAACATGCTTATTGAAAGTTTATAAATTGGTAGCAGTGGACTTATTTGGTAGAAAACCATGTTGATTATCACTAATATGGGATTTAACGTGAGCATATAGTTTTAGTATAGAGAATCTGTTCGAATAGTTTAGCTGGAGCCAACAGAATTGATATGAGTCTATGGTTTCCTATGCCCAATTTATTTTAATCTGCAATGTTTTCTGTAATAATTACCCAGTAAAAACTAATGTAACTAATTATTTAATTATTTTGTATTTAATTAATAACTTCTAAGAACTAAAAAATGCTAAGTTTATTTTAAACGAACGATGTTTAATTTTTATCTGAAATTGGGGTAAATTCTTCAATCTTGTATACATATATTTTATAAACTAATCTTACCATTCAGAAAAAATATGCATCTGTAATATTATTAATTTAATTATAAACCGGTTAACGTCATATATATAGGCACTGCCACTGAATCTGTACATTAAAATATCTTTTTTGTGTGGGTTGTTGTTGAAGTTTCAAAAAACTTAAAGGCACCGTCTGTATGTATGTAATTTTTCATAGAGAACATTATGATATTTGGCTTAAAGTAAACAGCGATAAAAAATTACCGTAAATAAATGTAGTTGTGAAATTATATAGTTAAAATTTATGGCTGGATTATTCTTTGAATTTGAAAATAAATTAGTTTATAGTATTTCCAAAGTAGTAAATTGATATGTTTGTGACAGCGATGACTAGCTTAATTAATAAAAATTATTATAAAATGCTCATTTATATGTTTTGAAACGTTTAATTAATCAAAATAATCTCATGTCCTAGATATCTGTTTATAGTAGTAGTTAGCGTTCTCTATACATAATCGATAATTTAAGAAGTTTATTGCGATTATTATAATTATTTATTCAGTAATAAATTATTGTGTGGTAATTTTATTAAAAGTTATTATAAATTTAAATACTGTTAAAAATTATAACCCTAACCAGAGACAACCACGAGACGTTCAGGTACTTGTATTATTTCTATTCGGAATATTGCAATGGTCTACTGTTTGGGAAGGTGAGAATAGATGGCGTGCGCGATGCTGAGCCGCGATTTAAAAAAGCGCGCGATGCGTTTTGTTGGCTGTTGTTATATTTTCAATTACATTTTAATGACGAAATAAAACAAAACAGGTAAAATAAATCGTTTATTGATAGAAAATCAATAAAATAACAAGCCACAACGAATGCAATAATTATGAAGATATTTTAAATTATCTAAACCACAGAAAAATAAATGGCTAAACAGAAAGTTGAGCATTTTACAATTAAATAATAACGATTATAATATTTTCTTGAACAACAGGTACCTATGTAATACAGAACCTATATGGCAAGTACAAAAAATATATAAATAAGCCTACCAATAAGGAAAAAAAATGTACATTTGCTTCCCAACATCCCAGATATATGTATCAACATCGATTAAGCTGCACATTATTTATACAATGTGGTCTGCAATTTAACAATACTTTTAACAAATATAATAGCAATATTTAATTGCCTAGGTAAAGCTTACATTAACAAACTATATTACAAATACCGATAGGTTTTTACAAATAAATATACATATCCTACACAAGAACTAAGAAGTACTTGCTCGTAGGTACATAAATTATATACCTAATTAATAATTATTGGGTAAATATAAACATATTAGGTAGGCGCATATGTACATATTACAGTTTCAAGCAACATCAACACTTGAAATTATAAAAAAACATTAATAGCATTAAAGTTATCAAGCCATAAGAAGCTAATAAAATAAAACATATTTATTTTATAGTTTGCAAACTGTTTCTGACTGCTGCTGGAACAAACCTCATATCAACAACTATCGATGCTGGAATGTCCTCAGCTTATGTTTAGATTTCTTTGCATCTTTACGATTCTGAATGTTTTCTTGGTTTTTTCTTTTACACCACCAAGGAATAACGATTTTCCACACAGCTTTCACGATCTCCCTGGTTATAATTTCATAATGGTCAGAATAGGAATACCATGAGAAATTCACATTATCAAAGATGAATTCGGTAACTATAACAGAAATCTTGGGTTTATGGCAAAAGGTGTCTAATGTGTTTTCTAATATTGTGATGGCCTGTATCTGACCATTCCTTAAAACTTATAAATAAATTATGAGGCGACTCCGGACTTGACAACAACTGGTTGCACAATCTATATGCTCAAGAAGCTTTTTCACAATGAACCCACTGACGTAAGCAACTGATAAAGTTGCTGTTGTTCCTTGCTTTTTGTTTCGTCAACCCATTTAAAATTTGAGTTTTTAGACTGGTTGAAAACTGCACGGCTGTGGGATTGTCTCCGCACCCACAACAAGCGCGAACAGCTTTCTAGCAGAAGCATCAACACGAGAGACTCCCTTAATATCTCGAAACATGGAGCGGTGCGTAGGGTTACTTGGACTCCTTTGCAAACCGGAACAGCTTGGAATTGGGTCTTCAATTACTGCTTCTCCTGTAATACAATATCCATGTACTGCTCAAATTCAGATAAAAACTGTGATTTTGCTAACAAAACAGCCACAAAGCTTTAGATGCAAAAAATATGTCTTTTTATACATATGTAATCTTGCAAATTAAGTAGTATGATGTTTGTAGCTTGACAGAAAATAGAAAAATGAGTATGTGATACAGAAACATCAGCGAATCTGACTTATCAACTTAAAATCGCTGAGTAACACATTACAATAATAAGAACGTAGAGTGTACATACTCCAAGTAAAAGAAGTAAGTAACCAATAACTATAACATACCTATGCCTGTATTAGTACTTTCTAAAAGCTCTTGATCACTTGTAAGCTCCACATTTCTTTGAATTACCATTTGTTGTGAAGGATCCAGTTGTACTTGGCATGGGAATAATGTGGGAATAGCATCAGCACGCAGCCTCCGTGTTGCAAGGTTCATGTAACTGTTTATAGAAAAATGACGATTGCAAATCAAATAGTTGCGCACTGATATATCAGGAACACATTTTATTCCCATCATTTCTTGCCAAATTTTAGACCTAACAAGAAGGAAACAATTTTATTTAAATACCTTTAAAACACAAAACACAAACTTACTTTTGGTCATTGACTGGAAAGTAGTGTATTTTTTCTACCTGATCTATGTTGAATCCACAAATAAGACAATGTTTTTGTGGCATGGTTATAATAAAATTAAATATTACACTAACACTAATAAAAAGTTCAAATAAAATAGTATTTAAAAGTCACAGTATTTTACAGTTCGTAATCTAATATAAAATAAAAAACGACAGGCACCACACAATATCAGCATCAAAACAAACAATATGGCGACCGGATCCAACATCAACGATGACGTTCCCTGTGCTGCTATCGCTATCTACGAAAATCTTCCCAAACTGCAACAAAGATAGATTAATTGAGCAGCACCTATGTACAACAAGGATGGAACTATATCAATAATTATACCTAACACCGAACAAATTTTTATATGTACTTGAATGTCTCGTGTTTGTCTCTGCTCTAACTGAAATTAACAGGGATATTTGTGATATTTAACGAGAGTGGTCCATAAACATTTTTATTTCGGAGTAAAAATCATATTATCTAATAAGTATAAAAAACATGTGGCATGACTTTAGTTGTTCAAACAAAAATGCCATCAGCGAAACGCGAGAAGAAAAATGCGTAGTAACCAAATGTAATTAAATATATCCACCATATACAAAAGAAACTAATAATATTTATAGTAAACATGTGGAGAAGCAATAAGTTCACTGATCAGACTTTTCTCGAGTTCTTCCCAGGTTGAGGAAGCTCTGTTTTAATTTCAAACGTATATTTTTCCCACGTTCACCTCTTTCCATTTCCATTAATTTGCTTACACCAGAATACACAAACTGTAAAGCTAAAAGTGTAACACATTAAATAGGTTAATAGACGCTTACATATCTATGTATACATATATTTAGGATCATATTTGCTTGTGCCGCGTTTAAACATAGGTATTGGTCATATGGCCATAATTACGACGTTCAGCGATAAAAAGCATGATTGATGTACAATGTTACGTTGGAGCTTTACGATCGCTATAAAAGCAACACAGCAGACGAGGTCAGAAAATGGGAAAAGGAACATAAATCTTCCTACTGGAAGTTAACTCCAGGTCAAAGACAAGCGGGGAAGGTTATGAACTACTAGCAAAAAAGAGCTAATGAGCTACTCGAACTCAGCAAACCAAAGTTAAGGATACTAACAGGTCGTCTCACAGGTCATTGTCCACTGAGACACCATCTCAAAAAAATGAATAAAGTTGAAAGCGACATATGTTTTTCTGTATAGATGAAGCAGAAACCATGGAACATATACGTTGCTCATTTAAAGTCCTAATTCACCAAAGACTAAGAAATTTGAGGCAGGTATCTATATCATCTGCCAAAGTGGGACCGATAATCTCTAGGACAGTTTTTCGCTCCCTCCGAAGCCTAGAAATTGGTGGAGATACTTAGATACGTGTAATCAAAAATGATCTTTTTAGGTTGCGATGAAAGGAGGCCAACATAACCTTAATGACCCATTCACAATCTGCAAATTACCACAATTTACATTATTCAGTATTCCAACACACCACATCACTTACCTGCCAGATCCAAGGTGTCTAAGATAATATGAAAATCACTCGGCTGATTTCGACAGGCCAGTAAGTTTCACCCATCTAATTATATAGAATATTAGTATAATCTGGATACACAGCATACCGGATATTGCAATTTCTATTCTATTTTTCTCTCTACTTCAAGGTGATGTTTTGTTACAGCCAAAAACTCGGGTGCGTACATCACCTTGGTCGGTGAGTAGTGTAAAATTACGTCAGGCTTATTTTAACATCACTTTGATAATCCACGGCGAATCTCTTGGTCTCTCACTTAAGTAAAAGACTGATTAAAAAAAGTGTTTTCAATTTCGGTTATTAACTCAATGTTTTCATATTGTTATTTAAGACACATTGCAGGGATGTTGTCGCAACAGATTTACCTGTTCGTCAGCTGTCATTTGACCGGAACGGATGATTTATAATGTGTGCTTTATATCACTGAACCAGAATTTCCAGCATAATACACATAAACACCTTCTTCCTCGAAAGTTGGGACGATCAAATCGTTCGAAGTAAAAATGGCCTCCTTTTACTGCGACTTGCTACCCTTTTATCCTCGTGCCCCTACCTTGTAGGGTAGGGTATGTAATCATAAAACTACTAGGCGTGGGGATGTAGCAAATCGAGACGATACTTAGCCCGGATAAGTTAATTAGTGTCACAACAAAATAAAACTAGCTCAGATCTCAGGGCGTTTACACCTAGTTTATCTGAATTTCAAAATCATAAAATTAATTATTCTACTTAAACTTTAACTTGGCATAAATTATTTGTTCTCGTTATAAGGTGGTGCTTAAAAATAAAATATCAGATTCAACAACTATGAAACAGACTATATTCTCACAACTTTCAACAAAGAGAATAATACATAAAAAAACTATTTACTTTACAATAATAGTACCTCAAATGTTAATTAAAATATTTACTTAAGACACAACCCGTATTCACAGAGTGATTAAGACCAAGTTTTATATATCTTAAATGTAGCGACACTGAAGGTTCACAGCGTATTTGGTGACATACGAGATGTCTAAGTGAATTAAAGATCGCAATTATATCTGTGTCCAGTAAAAATTCCCTTCCAAAACAACACTAATGCATTCTACACTACGTCCAAAACAAAGGAACTTAAATTTCAGAACCAATTCCTTATATCTCTATCGGATGATCGTAGATCAGTCGTATATTAGAAATTGTTCTTAAGCCGGCGTATTCCACGATGAACGACAAAATACAACACCGGAAGGGTAATGGCAATGCCTTGCGCAGTGGAGTATAGAAGAAAAGGTATTATTGGTTGCCTATAGCTCAGGGAAATTTTAGGCACAGAATAACAAATAACGAGAGAGGATTTGCGAGGTATTGGCTTTATGAACATTTGGAATGTAACAGACCTAAGATCTTTTGTGATAACCTTTATTTCTATATGTACCCATCAATTTCTAGGCTTCTGAAGAAGCCTAAAATTTCGGCAAGGAGTGGAGATCTAAATTCTAGCAATGTAACATAAACAAATCAGTTTGAATTAGGATTCTATCAGTCTTATAATGTTCAGAGACTCTCACCTATTAAAAGTTAAAAATATTTAAGAAATCCGCAGAATCGTGCTCAAATATATATAAATCAATGGATCTCTAAAGTTTCTCAATTCAGTTCGGAAAGGCCATTGGTGGGATTTATAACGGTTTTCATGACCTATCAAGAACAGACTCCACAAACCCTATATCATCATTTGTAATAAAGTCTCACGTTTTTAAAATTCTGGAGGAAGTTGTTATTTTCAAAATATTAGGAATATTTCAAACCTTTAGCCCACTATATATTACATAAATTTGAATATGAATATCAAATAAGAAAGAAACTAAATTGTCAATCCAGAATAACTTTAAATTTTACTGTATAAATCGACTGAAATATTTTAGGGCGTAACATGCGCTGACACAAATTGTTATATTAAAGAAAAATCCAATAAAAGAAAAACGCATATCTTTATAAATATTAAAGATAAAAAGTTGTTTAAAATGTAGAGCGTTTCGCTTCCCATTTTAGGCAGAATTGATTACCCTATAAGGAAAACGGTCTCGAGGCATGATTTAATGCTGGACCTGCATTGATTAATACACTTATTTATAAAAAGACCTCACACGTCTTTGAATTTTTTAACACGTAGGTTCTCGGGTACTAAATAAGACCAAAAATTTCCACATAAATAAAAAGCAATAATTTAATAAATAAAAATAAAAATTAATTGATTTGATCGATGCGATGTAAAGGAAACCTATGGTTAGGTTAAAACCAGTATATCGTAATTGTGTGTCTTAAATGCGTCCCGGAAATTTAATACAGCATTTCATTTCAGCAGCTGAAGTGATTATAACTATTATAATGTAATTACTTGAGTAAGTGCAAATGTATATTATTGGGAGAGTTGTAATTGCGCTTACTTCTTGAAATATCGAAAGAAATGTTTAATATTTAATTTGGTCTAGTTGGACATTTTAACAGGGATATTATTATAGTTATTATGGAGCTGGTAATTTTTAAAATTGGTTATGGGTATACATACACGTAAAATTTGCGAAATTAACTAAAGTATGTAAAGATGTAACGGAAATTTGGTAAAAATACGTAGTTTCAGACTTAATCTAGATCAGTAGAAGACACAAACAATATTGATAAAGGATTCATGTATCTAATAGCACAGAATTCTCTGCATCAACAAACTTTGAGAGATGAGAGCACATCTAATTTTAAGAAAAAATTTGTATATGGACATTTGTCGCATTTCACTTATTTAAGGAATTAGAAAACTTTAAAATTTTAATTTCTATTGAAATGATTAACTGTTAAGTTATTTTTAAAAATCACATAACTGTTACAAAAATTGCTGAAAACGCTCTCCTTTCGCCAAAATGCATGCTTCACAACGACAAACTAAAGAGTTCCTCATCCGAATGAAAATGTCTGGTTGATTTCTTATTTCATTAGCAGCTATTTGTATTCTATCTAACAACTGTTCTTGTATGCTAATTTCCTCTTGATACACAATTTGTTTATATGTCCCCATAAAAGAAATCTAATGGATTAAGCTCGGGGGATCGAGGTGGCCATGCAAATGGACCACCGATACCAATCCACGTGTTTGTAAAATGTTGGTTTAATTACCCGACAACTACCCAACCGCGATGCGGTGAGGCACCATCGTGTTGGTACCACATATTTTGAATTACATTAAGAGGTACATATTGATAAAAAAATGTCTGTAAATATCTGTGCTCAAGCGTGCATAAAGCAAGCCTAGTAAATTGTTGTTAAAAATTCCACCCCATACGTTGATGCTGAAAAGTTGAAATCTCCGTGGTCTAATCGCATGCGGATTTTGTAGTGCCCAGACATGTTCATTATGGTAAGTATTTATAATATCCCATGTAAAATATGATTTATCTGACCAGACAACTTATGAAATATAGTTATTATTTTGGGCATGTTGCTGCAATAACCATTCACAAAATGCTAGCCGTTGTTGATTACCTTCTGGTCGTAGAGTTTGAACATTCTGTCTATGATACGGATGATACGGATGAAGGACATAGCGGTTTAAAACGCGTCATGCAAAATTTAGACTTACATGTACGTTGTGTGCTATTCTTCGAGTGCTGATTGGAGGATTATCAATGACAGCATTTACTACAGCTTCTTCGTCCTCTGCATTAACTGCATGCGGTCGAATAGCTTTTGCTGCAGCAGAATTACCAGTTTTTCTGAAAGATTCTGGAAAATCTGAGTGATACGGTACATGACGCTGTGGAAATCCTTCTTGATATTCTCGTACTGATTGCCGAGAATTGCCATTGTAAAAACCGTACACAAAAATTATATCAGCATACTCTTCAGTGCTACAAGCGTACATTTTGACAACTCTGTTTTGTTAGTAATAAGTAAAAACAATGAATTTTTGATATTACTGACTGTTAATAAATTCGCAATTTTTATGTAAAAAACTTTGAAGTATTCTGATTCCTTAAATAAGTGAAATGGGACAGATGTTTATATACAATTTTTTAGTTAAAATTAGATGTGCTCTCATCTGTCAACGTTTGTTGGTGACCATGTATAATACATATGGTTATTTAAGATACCACATCACATATTGTTACTAATACGACCATGATATGAATTGCGACTGAATTTCATGTCATTGAATTTCTTCAATCGCATGAGTATTTTATATATTTTTTTTCAGTTCGACATATCTGCAGTCGTAAATGTTACCTCATCTAACCAAAATACATTCTCGAAAACATCATGGTCAATACTATATTTATTTATCGTAATTTGGCAGAAATTCGCCCTTTGGATAGCATTATTTGGAAAAAGTTTTTGAACATGTAGTAGTGAATATGGTTATAGTCCTCATAATGATATTATAAAGGAGTCTGAAATATTTAGCAACATCTCTTAAGGAATAGTTAGGGTATTCCTGAAAATATAGTAATATATCTAATTGTATATTATTATCATTGTTATTGTAGACTCGTTTATTATTTCGTATACAATAAATTTCTGAGGACTTCTGTGATACATTTTTAAGAATATTTGAATCTGTTGGTCCATCTGGAAATCGGTTTCTGTACTCGAGCCGAGTTGCACAGACATTATTGTTGTTTATGAAATATATTGCATTAACATTCTTCATTAGAATAATACACTTTCAGAACAAAAAAAAATGCTATTTTATACTCACAAATAAAAATAACAGGTAAGAATAACAAATGCAAGTATTAGGTATAGTCAAAGTATGCTTGACAATGCAATTTTAATTTTGTCTAATTTATTATAAAAATATAAATATTTCAAAAACTTAAATGGTCGTAATCAAAATGAAATTGTGAATTGAGTAGTGCGATAAAATATAGAGTAGTCTGTTTAAAAAAGTATATTTTATATTTGTCCTCCCTCATTTTAAATTCAATTGTTTTTTTTTACTCCATGTTTGTAATGTATGATAAAACTATTGCGACTATTATGAAAACCTTTTTTTGTAACAATAATAACAGAGAAAACAGCGGTAGGAAATCTCAGAGACCCACTTTGTACATACACGTACATATATACACTGAGAAAATCGATTTTTAAATTACACTAAAAACATTGGTATTAACATAAAGCGTATCATCAATCAAATTATAATGTTGCCCTTCTCGCAATAATGCAATTTATATAAATAAAATCTTACACAACTTTACATAATTTGTTTAAAATTTTTACATCAGCTTCATATAAGAGATATCGTGTTTACAACAATCATGTTTACAATATTTACATTAATAATTTAAATTTCTAATACAATTTTTTTATTTGAAGTATCGAATTACACAATAAGCCTTCATATTATAAGTCGTGTAACAGTAAATTGTTATAACAGCGAATAATTTCCTAAGTAATTTAAAATTCTTGCAACGTATAAACCGGATATTAAATATATATTTATAAAAAAAATCAATAAATATCATACATCTTTTTCCAAACATTCAGGCAACTTAAAAAGAAATCATGATTATTAAATCCAGCTTCTTATATTTCCTACAGTCCAAATTTATCATTCTGCTTGGGCCGTGCCAAGCAGGACCGTTTCTGAAATTTTGGGTGTTGAATGCTTATCAAAATAAATTTAAATGGCCATTCAAAGTACCAAACTTATACATTGCGTTTTTAAAATATATCAGTTACATTTTGCTGTAAATCAGTTAAACCTACATAACTCACAGTTAACTTTAAACATCTGGACTAGTAACAAACTTCAGATGTATAACATGATTGGTCTACAGTCCAAATTTATAATTCTGCTTGGGCCCTGCCAAGCAGGACCGCTTCGGATATGTTGGGCCTTAAATGCTTATCAAAATAAAATTGATGCCAATCCAAATTCACAAATTTATATATTGTGTATTTTTTTTTAAATTAGTCATTTATATAGCATTTTGTTATAAATCAGTTATACTCATATAACTCACAGAAACTTCAATCATGAGAGTTAGCAAAAGTTCGAAACTTCAAAAGTATAAAGTGGTTGGTTTCTACAAAAAATTATATCCCCACCCCCTCCCCCTATTTCGTTCGTTGTCAACATATTTCAATGTCTTAAAAACGAATTTTACACAATTTTGTCATAAGTGACTAATCTGTTATCAAACTTTTCAATATCTATGAACTATACATACCATAACAAGATTTTTTTTTTGAAACACCGCTTTTGTTTTCAACTAATTAGATTCTATTTGCCATTTCAATTGTAACGATGTACTAAAATTGTAGTTTTGCTCTTGAGATAATTAAGAAGAAAAAAAAGAAATTACAGTAGGAAAAAAATATATTAAATAATCGAACGTAACTAATTCCAAGAAACGTCAAAGCAAATTTCCTATTAACTGCTTCGTGCAGAAGTATTGCATCGTTTAATAAAATTGCAATAAAGTATCTCACAAATCTATAATTATAATAAACACCACAGACATCAAATTGATCAAAAAAAAAAAAAGTGGACATGCAATCATTCCCAACGACGCGACATTGCCGATGCCAGACAGTGCTCCCGTGGACTTCCTCAAGGGAATAGTGTCTACAAATTAACTACAGCCACTTCCCACAACTTGCAAGGTTAGTGGCTGTAGATCCAAGAATCATGTGCCCTAAGCAGCCTTCTGCATTTGGCCTGTCAGCTATTCTGCTGATTTTTGGTGGGCTGATATGGTCTTCAATTCCAAGAGCAACATAGACCTTATTCCTCTAAGTACACTGATTATTAGAACGACCATCTTCACCAAATAGCCTGGGTAGGGCACTTAGTGATTATCTATATTATTAATATAATGAGTGACATTTCGTATCTGTTGTAAGAGGTACATTTAGTTCATAAATTTTATCTTTCAAATTTCTCCACGGATAATAGTCCAAATTGTTTAAATCTGGATTTCTAGGAGGCCAAGGAATAGGTCATCTTTAACCGATGCAGTGAAAAATTGCTGATTTAGGAAGTTAACTATTTCCATGGTGTTAATCATTAGTCATTTTTTAAATCTACTTAATAATCAAATAATACAATGTTAGCTATTTGCCTATAAATTACAGAATGAACTTTACATAGCAATAAGATGGTGTGCTGCCACATAGTACCAGTGAAATAATCATCTTCCTAAGTCAACCCCATCCAATTTGAAAGGAACTAATTCCTCGGCCACCAAAAACACTCGACTTGAACCCATTCTATATTTTCTTTCATAGAAGACTAAAATTCTTAGGACGAGTTATGTTGTAATCGTTGCGTTCAAAATGATGAATAAAAACCAAATATTCAAAAATATATAGGGTATTCCTAAAAAAAAAAATATTCTGTTATGTAGTTGAAATGTATTGAAAATTTTCTTTACAGTACATTATGAAACCAATTTTACAATAAAAAGTGTGGGGTTGTAGTTGTGCATCATACGCCCCTATTGTAATAGGGAGAATTTTACATTTCTGGTCGATCAATCAAAATTCGAAACATAATAGAAATAATCGTAATTCGATGAGCTGTGTTGTTTCATAATAGGATCGAAGTCCATAGGCATTTCTAAAATAAATGGACCACAACTAAACATTTGATTTTTTTTTCATATTATGTATTAATGAATCGGAGCCTATTTCAAGGATATAGTAGGTCGGCCCTTTGTTTCGTATGATCTAAAATGTCCTTAAATTCATATTTTTCATTAATTTTTTGATAACTTAAGATCCATATTTCAAAATACACCATGTTGATAAATGAATAATGCAAAAAGAAACTTGAATATTTATTTTACTTCAAACAATATAGAACGAACTTTAGTATGAAATGAAAGCTTACAGAACAAAATTAATTTCATCTACATTTAATATTTCTATATGGCCCTCATTATTATTAATTACAAGAGCGTGGCAAGTCTAACGCTGCTCATAGGAGTATGTACGTACGCAACAAATATTACACGCGCTTATGCAGCAGATATACTTGAAATCTCATCGAGCCGTATTCCAGTCTGCTCAGTATTTCGTCGTATAAACTGATAAAAAAAATATCAATGCTTCGGCGTACTGGTTTAAGATTTGTGATTTACATTTTTAAGCATAAAGAAAAGTATAAAGCTCTAAAGGGTAATGTGAGTGAAGGCTCTGTTTTCACCAGGTATCCAAATTAAATCTATAAATCGATATTTTTCCTGTTATTAAGATCGAAAAACGAAAACGAGTAATTCATCGAAATTCCATATAGATTTAATACATAAACTTAAAGGCAATAATAATACGTATTTTATTATTAATAGGAAGTACGATTATTTACTTTCATAAAGTGACACCAAATAAAATATTCGTAATTCTTATTAATAAAGAAAAATACAAGTCAGTAATTTTATATATTAAATCTATACATACCGTATAGATTTAATATATAAGATTAATTATTTGTTTTCATTTTTCAGTATCAATAGAAAATTTTTTACGATTTAAAGTTTTATATTGGTAACCTGGCGACGAGTTCATGCTAACACCATCTGAAATCCTCTAAAGGAGTTATAAGTTTTAGGTTAGCTTGTCGTGATATACAACTTCCATCGCAACCTATTTTAACGTATTGGGGGATATAGCTATCTACATTTGGATACTACTATGAGTATTTTCAACCAGTAAAGGATTTCATTCTACAGCTAAAACTTAGTGAATCAAAGGCCATCTCTGAGGCCCAAACCTATTTAAAAAATCCTGGAGTAGAAGCAGCAAAACATGTGCCTCACAACAATTATACAGGGTGTCTCACCAGGAACTGCATCGGTTGATATAGGGAAAAGCACGCACCAGAATATTTTGAAAATTTAGAGAAATATTAACAGCAGTGTGGTCGGTCAATCCAACTAAAATAATTACAAGCATCTGGCACTTCCGGTTATACTGGAAGTCGATACCAACTTGCTTATTTTAAATAGAATACCCTATTATTGTCAGGGTTTTCGAAAAAAGCATAAAATCCTGAGTAAAAAATATGTATGATATCCTATGCTTATACCCAGCCGTTTCAGAGATATTTGAAATTTTAAAAAAATCTTGACAGATGTAATGGTTTACAATAACCTTTATAACTTTCTTCATGTAAAAGATACTCATTTGCTTCTTCGCACGCAGAAAGACCATAAGATGAGCTACTATACACAGTTTAAAGAACTTCAATAATAGTATACCAAGTGTTCTATTTTTGACGTTACATTTTGTAAACTTCAAATCGCGAAAACTTGCCTAAGTCAAATGGAATACCCTATATTGTTTTACATTAAGTTATATATAATTAAATTAATTTTTTCTGATATAAAAATTGTGGGAGTTTAAGTTACAATTTTTTTTAAATATTTGCGATTTTCTTAGAAATTCAAGAATTTTTAGTAAAAATTTTATCAAATTAGCCATGAATAGAAATAATCAGTAATGGCAGTCATTCTCTTATGTCAAAAAATGCTACCGCGTTTAAATTACAGCCATGAAGACTTTTTGAATTTGTTTATTATTTATGGAGAATGTGATAAAGTAATATCAAAAATATAAAAAATTCTTGAATTTCTAAGAAAATCGCAAATATTTCAAAAAGTTGTAACTTAACCATAATGCTTATATCATAAAAAAAATTAATTTTATGATACATAACTTGATGTAAAAAATACAGGGTGATCCATTTGTCTTGAGCAAGTCTTCGTGGTTTGAAGTTTACAAAATGTAACGTCAAAAATGGAACACTTGGTATGCTATTATTGAATTTCTTTAAACTGTAGGTTCAACCTTATGGTTCTTCTGCGTGCCAAAAAGTATATGAGTATCTTTTACACGAAGAAAGTTATAAAGGTTATTGTAAACTATTACACCTGTCAAATTTTTTTAAATATCAAATATCTCTAAAACGGCCGGATTTAGGCATAGGGTATACATGTTATTGACTCAGAATTTTATGCTCTTTCCGAAAACCCTAAAATATATAGGGCGTTCTATTTAAAATAAACAAGTATCGACTTCCGGTATACGCGGAAGTGCCAGATGCTTGTAATTATTTTAGTTGGATTGGCCACACTGCCGATAGTAGTTCCCTAAATTTTCAAAATTTTCTGGTGCGTACTTTTCCCTATATCGATCGATGCAGTTCCTGATGAGACACCCTGTATAGTGGTATTCAACTATTTTCTTTCGGCGACGACATTTTACTTTTACCAAATGACATAATTTATATAACAGTATTAAAACAAAAATTCATAGCCTACTTTATGATGCGTTTTTTAAATTATTTCAATATGTTTATTAGGCAATGATTTCCAGCAACTTTATTTTGCGGCATTTATTTAATCGCGGTGTGCAATACTATAAACAATAAAACTCATATTCTCGTTGCGATGCTGCAAAGGATTCACTAGACTAATAATACTAATACCAGTATTTATAATAATCGTTAGATCGTCAGTATCCGAATCACAATTATTTTATTAACAAAATAATATAACCATTGTAGTATCGACTACAACTTTGCTTATAGTTACGGACGAACTGAGCACGACCCTGTAATCGAAAGAGATAAGTGGATCATTCCATGACATGGCGAACTGTTTTATTGAATTTTTGTCATGCACTAATTTTGGAGCAGTAATTGAATGAAACTTCGACAAATTGGTTACAATAAGTCTTTAATAACAGGTTGTAGAGATTTTACACCGGCTTTGCGATAACTTCGCATGTGGTCTGCAAAAATAGCCGCTATGAGATATTAGCATATACAATGTGTCCGACAGCATTACAGATGGTTTTATTTATGGGTATTTAGCACGCACAATTAATGCTCAATATGATTTCTAAATTATATATAATATTATATATGGAAATTGAATAGGCGAATGCTAACAAGGAATGAAAATTTGCGTCTTTGTAACGTCTCCTTTAACAGCATTTTTATTTTTTAACCCAAACATGACAAAAGATAATTTTCAAAAAAAGTTTGTGTTAATATTTGATAGCTTTAGCTAAAATTTTCAGTATTAAAATAGTTTTTGCATTGATTTGTATCGATCAATTTCCACCAGATTATTCAGGACTGGGACCATCGTGCGATGGTGTCTGAATATCATTTATTCATAATATAATCCTTTTTTTATGGATAGTAAAAGATACAGCAGATATTATTTTCGGTTGTACGTTTCTCTCCATTAGAGCACAGTTTGTGTAAAATTCTCTAAAAATGTATTATAGATTTTAACACAGATCCTTCTAGTGCGTGCCGGACTATTTCTAAAGAATATACAATTTATGGATTTTTCAAAGGCATTCGATAGGGTTGACCTAGAACTAGATAATGATTTTATAACTGCAGGCTATAGGTTTTCATGGTACAATACTAAGATAGATTCAGAGCTTTTTATAAGGACGTACCCAATCTGTTGAATAAGAAACTGGACTGAAACAACGTTGCCGCATTTCTTATACAATTCTCTCACCTAGACCCGATTTTATAATCGTGAGTTAACATAAGTTGGAGGTTACCTAGCATTATATTTTCACAAAAATCTATGAGATTCTAATACAAACCACTTCAACTAAAAGTTATTTTAGCATAAAATATTTGTTGCTATAACCACTTCCAAAACAAATGTAAAATTGAAAAAATTTTAATTCTAAAAGCGTGAATTTAGCTAACCCACGATTGAAAAACCGAGCCCTAGCAGTAAGTTCATTCCCGAATTTATAATAACTTTGGATCAAATAAATACCTACTTAAACGAATAATTGCTCCATTTGAAATAATTTTTAAACATTTTGAAATACCTTTCAATGTGAGAAATATACAATTTTGACTTCTTCTTGCACCAATCAACATTTCTTTTTAAGTGTTTCATATGGAATATACAACTAAAACCAAATTATCCGATGAACAGTAAACTTTTTAGGGAATTTCGAGAGAAATTAATGTTCCCATCTCATTTTTTCAAAGTTTATAAAAAGATTATTATTTTTTGAAGTAGGTACTTACCCTCTGCTATTACAATAATTTGAGATGTGTAGGGGTTCAGGGAATAAATCAGCACTCAACTATTTTAAATAGCCTCTAATAGTAAAACACTGAAGGTGCAACATAATTACAATCAGGTGATGGAAAATAGTTTGCAATATTCTCACACACTTCTGTCACTATTTACACCGGACATACCTAACAGTTTGCATTTTTTTCTTCCATAATACTCTGGACGGTTAGGAGGATAGTATATGTCATTTTTTATAAAATAGATCAATTTTTTCTTGAGGCAACAGCACTTTATTTGGGATAGGCCATTACATGATAAAAATTCAACTACGCCATAATGTGAATTGCGATATTATCGTGGCGTGTCAGATATTTACTACGTTTCCATGGAGTATTGAAATCGACTTCAGTTCAATACCGTTCAACGTTTTCATAAATAATATCTAAAATGATTAGAAATCCCGTTTTGAAATTTTAACATTTGCCAACTGTTAACTGTCATCTTGGGGCAGGTGCATTTTATCAGCTGATGTTTTTGGTTTGTTGTAAACTATAATTTATCATTACATATTTTTATTTTAAATACATTAAGTTTAACAGCCACTCAGCACCAAATGGAAAGTTTGAAAAGGTTGTAATTTATTGGTTATAAAACAAACTTCACAGTGCGCATGTTTAGGTTCAATACAATAGCCGTTCTCATGTAGTTGGATTCAGTTGGATCTCGATATGATCCCAGGAAAAGTCGAATCGACCTTGGGATTAAAATCGAATTCAATACTTGTTCTACCTGCTAATAGGTGTGTCCACAAAAAAATTAATAATAGTTAAAATTATACATTTGAGTTATTACCAAAATTTGAAATTTTTTGGAAAAGAATCATAGCGACTGTCCCGTGATTGTTAATTGGGTTGACGTCACACAGTGCGCTGCGCTATTTCTATTGGAAGGAAAAGATTAATTTAGTTACAAATTTATTTGGAAAAAGAATCATAACAGCTCCCGCAGAAATCGTTTCTCCCGTGTTTGCTAATTGAGTTTGACGTCACATGCTCAATAGCTTGGACGATTTCTATTATTAAGAATGGAATTTTTTTTGTTTTGTTACAGTAGGTTATTTTAATACCGATAAATTTATTATTTTCAATTGAAATTAAAATTTTTTGCAAAACAAAATTTATAGTACTAATAAAATCATTTTATTTTTATTTGAAAACAGTGCAAAAAAAATAGCAGCTATTTTTTGCGGACGCAACTATAACGCTGATAAAAAAGTTACACTTTTAAAATACTAGAATATTTCTGGGTTAATATCATCTTTACTAAAACAATGCTAAATAGCAGCATTTAAAGGCAATAATAATGGCATACGCGCAAAATATACGATCATTCCATACTTTAACGGGGAGAAGTAACCTATGACCTTCACACCTCTAAACACGCACCTAATCAGTATTATCAGACATACCATTTTCATGGTATTTATACCATTATTTTCCCTTGTGTACGTGCACTTTTTTTAAGTAATAAAACTATTATTTAAAAATTTCTACCATTTTACACCAATATTAGGAAAAGTTGATAAAAAAAGTTAAATTTAGGTCGTCAGCCCCGACCTCGGTCAGTTCTTTCATTAACAAAGAGTAAACTGAATTAAATTTTATTCCGTGTACGTAGATCTTTATAAATCGGAACCTCGCGTAAACAGCGCTAGTTGTGCAAGCCCAAATAAATGATAGTCTTTTGCTGTTTTCTGTTGTTTCTGTTGCGATTGTAAGACCCGCTAAATTAACCGTCAGTTAGGTCAATAGAAATTTTTTGAAAAGCATCATGATTTATTTATAATGAAATTTATAACCTCTATGTGAAAATCTCACAAATCTGGCAACACCCAAGCATCACAAGAACGTTGTTTAAACGTCTACTAAAGGGTTAAACCATACGTCTGTATACGGTATAAGTCAACGTCTATCATCCTAAAAAATATTCTTGATGTTGAGTCATGTACTAATTTAATTATTGTGAAGTGTTTTTGTTTGCAGATGATAAAATTATATGGTCCAATAAAATGCATTAACGATGCAATATTGCTATAAAACAATTTGGAGCTTACATAATTAATAGTACTTTAACTTCATGAGCTTAAATAAAAAAAATTTTTTTGTATAACTTTTTCCAACAATTAATTCACAGATTAGTTATCTTTATACAATCAACAAAAACAAGTTACAAAATGTTTCAGAAATACGCGATTTAGTGGTAAATTTCGATAATAAATTAAGTTGTAATTCTCATATAATTAAAATAACTTTGAAATTTCTTAAACCTCTAGGTGTTATTTTGCGAGCATCTACCCATTTTCCCGTCTCAAGTGGACCTTGATATTTCGGTTATTATTTGACAGATCGATTTAAAATTTTTCTCTGTTATGAAACTCTTCAAGGCGCATCTTTTTTATGATTTTCAATATATTTTCAATTGTCACACCAACCCACTGCGTTTACTCAAAAATGTGACTTTTCTATATTTTACTTAGCGTTAGAGATACAACAAACAATTATTAAGAAAATTTGTTCAGAGTCAAAAAATACCCCTAGATACTGAGTTTTATCAAAATATGTGTAGGGTAGGGTGAGGCAGATTCGGACATGGGGCACCTCCGGACAATTCAAATTTACCGCTAATCTGGGACAGCACAATAGCCAAATCCCGCCTAAATGTGTTAATTGTGATATTGTGTTCGTGACAGAAGGTTGCTCGATGAAAACATTAAAAATAAAATTAATAGTGAAAAAAGTTTAAAAAGTAGAGACTTTATGTAAAAATTACATCATACTCGTAAGAACTGACAAGTCTAGTGGTAAGTTTTATTGAATATGTTAGTATTTTAGTGGGAAAAGGAATCATTTTTACGCATGTAGTGTACATAACCTATACTACTGCATTTCTTGTTTAGAGTATAGGTGGACCTAAATGTTTTGTCTACCAGTGGGGCACATCCGGACAAAATGCATGGGGCAGATTCGGACTGTCCGAATGTGCCCCACGAAGCGGTCCACAGTGTTGGGGTGTACCCCACAAAAATGTAATATTATCTTGATTTGTGGAAAGTGTTCTAGGCTGCTATATAAAGTTTTCCTTTCAGGGTATTCTGAAATATGGTTCGAAAATATATCAAAAAAAGGAGTCAACGCCCTGAAATTGATAAGAAAATTCTCGAAGAAGCGGTTAAGAATGTTATTAGTCAAAGAATGTCGATACGGCTATCAGCATCAACTTATACTATACCGAAATCGACTTTGTTTGACGCTATAAAAATATATAAAAAACGCCATCGCTTTAACAACATCGAAGACTCGGGCAATGAAACAGCGGATGATGATGATGACGTTGAAAATCAGCCAACTTCTTCAAAATATGCTAGCCGACAGGTATTTTCAGCTACGGAAGAAGCTGAATTGGAAAAATATTTGAAAGAATCGTCGAAAATTTTTATGGACTGACATACGAATCATTACGTAAACTGGCATATGAGTATGCCGTGAAATTAGAGAAAAGAATTCCGAGTAACTGGAATCAGGATAAGAAGGCAGGTATAGAGTGGACCCGAGGATTTATGAAACGCCATCCTAGGCTCACGTATCGGAAACCTGAGAATATTAGCTTTGCTAGGGCAACAGCATTCAATGAAACCAATGTTTCAGAGTTTTTCAAAAACCTTACAGCTGTTCAGGAGAAATATCATTTTCCACCCCATCGCATATGGAATACTGACGAAACAGGTAGGAGAGCTTGATTTAACACTTTTTATCCAATAAAATTTTCGCTACACAGCGGATAATGAACATTTTTTTAACGTTCCGGTGACTATTATCAGGGGTACAGCAACAATAAAGTAGGAAATGTGTTATAGTTTAAGAATTAAAATATTGTATTTTATAATATTGTTAAACATTCAGGTTGGCATTAAGAATTACGAACTTTATCCACTGCTCATGATTTATATTGCAGTTGGTATTAATATTTAAACTATTTAATTCTTGATTCTGTTGTTACAGGTATCACAACGGTTCTGCAAGCTCCTAAAGTAATCGCCGAGACTGGTGCAAAAACTGTAGCACAATGTGTATCTGCGGAAAGAGGTGCCCTGGTTACAATGTGTGGCATCATTTCTGCTTCTGGATCCTCAATTCCTCCTATTTATATTTTCCCGAGAGTTCGTATGAAGGGCCACTTTTTGAATGGTTGTGTTCCAGGTGCTGTGGGTTATGCAGAAAAATCGGGGTGGATGACTGCAGTTATTTTTAAAAAATTACTCATGCATATAAAAAACCACACCAACTGCACCCATATTGACAATATTTTACTCTTGATGGATAATCACGAAACACATATTTCCTTGGAGGCTATAACCTACGCTCGTGAAAATGGAATTATTTTGCTATCTTTCCCTCCTCATTGCACCCACATGATGCAACCATTGGATAGAGGCATATACGCTCCATTCAAGACAAAATGTAAAATATCGTTTAATGATTTTATAGCTTCAAATCCCGGAAAACCAATAAGTATAGCGGATATTGCTAAGCTTACTGCTGAACCATATTTACTAACATTCAACCCAAAAAATATTGTCAGCAGTTTTAAGAATACTGGAATATCTCCCATGAATTCTCTCGTGTACTCAGAAGATGATTTTAAAGCAACATACGCAACGAATCGGCCTGACCCTTCTTCTTTGATAGAAAATCCAGTTTCCCCTATGGTATTGGATATTAAGGATACTACCACTGTTAACGAAATCGTTAATGATAAAGAGACCACACCTGACAACAAAAATCAAGATAACACTGACATTACTGACATAATTAAATCCATCCTCTATGACATCTTAGATCAAGCTACTAAACCTAAAGGAATAACCATTATATCACACCTAATAATTAAACCTTCTGATATTAAACCGTTTCCAACGGCAGGACCTAGACAGGGGAAAAGGAAACCAAGAGAAAAAGGAAAATCAAGGATATACACAAGCACACCAGAAAAGAATAGAATTGAAGAGTTGGATACCATTAAAAAAATGAAAGTTGAAAACGCCAAAAAGAACATTGGCAAATAAAGAGGAAAATAAGAAGAAGCAGAAGCAGCTTCCTAAGATAAAAAAATCGGTTAGCAACAAAGTAAAAGTAGCTAAAAGAAAAACAAGAAAAATAATAGAATCCTCAACTTCGGAGTCAGATACCGCCTCGCTTATTACAAGGAATAAATTTAGTGGTTCAGACTCGGATATAGATTTAGAGGATGACACAGCGAACATTTCCTTTTAAATGACGAAGAGATATTAATTAATGATTATGTGTTGGTAAAATTTTCTACAAAAAAAATAATAAAACACTACGTCGGCATAGTTATTGAAATTTTGGAAAAAGAAGAATATTTGATAAAATTTATGCGAAAGGCTCAGAACGGTTTTGTTTTTCCTGAACAAGAAGACCTGTCCACAGTTTCAAAGTCTGACGTGGTTTCTAAATTACCCAAGCCAATTTCTACTCCAGGCACTTCAAGAACGGCATCATTTCTAAAGTTTAATGTTAATTTTTTTCGGTTTAAATGTTGATTAAAGCACTAATGGTTCTATGTTAACCTTCATTTTGTTTTCACTTAAAATTTTTGGTTTATGTGTGGACCGGAATGTTGACTTTTCAACGAATTTTTGTTAGGCTTCGTTTTATTTTATCTAAGATTTTTGTATTTCTTACAAATAAAATTCTTACACTTCCGTACCTTCGCTTAATTCAAACTTGTCCGAAACTACCCCACGCCTGTCCGGAACTACCCCAGCATGGGGCAGTTTCGGACAAATCTAACATTTTTAAATTTAATTTTTTTACCTAATTATTACTAATAATTAGTAGGTAAAAAAACTTTGAGAAGATGCACAATATAGTATCACCTTTGTGGGTATTTTTTATTTATTTAAAACATATCCTTAACCGAGATATTAAATTTTGAATTTTGGTGTCCGAATCTGCCCCAGTCTACCCTACTTTGATATTTTTCATGAATTTTGCAATTATTCAGAAATTTAATTCTTAATTATTAGACTTAAGCAAAGATTGCCGTGGAAACGGAAACAAAAAGTACTTAAAATCAGTTTATTGTGTAAGAATTTTAAATCATAACCATAAATGCAACAATATTAACACAGTATTTAAGTACTTAAATGTAGCCTTTTTCAGCTAAACCACCATACATTTCTTAATGCGTTTTTCATTATTCCTTGCTACTCGTCGTAGTTCTAGAACGTTAATTTCTTGACAAGCTTGCCTGATTTTATCACAAAGCTCTAGTTCGGGGCCTCGTTTTGTAAACTTTATTTTTTATGGTGCCCCAAATATAAAAATCAAGCGGTGTAATATCCGGAGATCTAGATCACCGGAGGCGACTCGATTAAAGGGCTGTTTCCCCTCTCCATTTTTGAGGAAAGTTAACATTCAACCATCGTCGGACAATTATCGAGTTGTGAATCGATGCTCCATCCAGTTGAAAAAACATATTCCTTAGCACTGCCAGGGGAAAATCATCAATTACCTCCATTAATTCACTTTTCAAAAAGTGTAGCAGTCTTATAGCATTTGAAGTTTGTAAGAAAAAGAAAGGGCCTATTACTCTTTCTCCTAAAATACCGCACCACACGTTCACATTTTCAGAATACTATCGCTTTCAATTGATTACCTAAAGCATCTAAAATTACTTGGTCTACAATCTGCCGATTATTTCTTTTTCTTTTGGTTTTTATTACATTAACACTTTGGTTAAAAAGTCTGTTAATTTTAGCAGCAACTCAGTAACTAATTTGACGTAGGGATGTCTTACATTAAATTATCGAGCTATTGCTCTGGTAGAACAGTTATTTTCGCCAGCAAGTCTAATTATCTCAACTTTTTCATTGAGACTCAACCACTGTTCAGCTATTGTTCAAGAGAAGAATTAAAAAAAAAAACAGGTACAATTTTGATGTGTTTTATGACACTTGCCGTATTTTCTTGTTTCCACGGCAATCTTTGCTTAAGTCTAATACTTAAGAATTAAATTCTGAATAATTGCAAAATTTATGAAAAATATCAAAATACGCATATTTTGATGAAACTTAGTATCTAGGGGTATTTCTTGATTCTGAACAACTTTTCTTAATAATTTTTTGCTTTGACCCAAAAAACCTTTCCAGCTATAATTTATTAGTCTAAAACAACTACGTGTGTATTAATATTTATTTATTTTATAAATGCCGGCTCTGAAAAATGAAACATTTCCGGCCCCTACTTATCATTAACCAAATCCTTGTATGCTCATAATAACGATTGCATTTTTTGCGAAGTCATCGATTACATTTTTTTTCGCATTTTTTTGCGAACTCTTGCATGTAGCACAGTTTATATGTATAGGTCTAATTGTGTGTCGAGTTTCGGAACTATCGTAGTGTGACTGATCTAGACAAAATTCTGCGACTTTAATTTTTGTATTAACAGACGAAATATATTTAAATTTTTGGAAGCATCCGACAAATTTTATTTACAACCGATTTATCAATATAATAAAAAATTTAGAACTAATAACTTGTTTCCTGAATATTTCTCCCCGTAATCAGACATTACGATCACATGCCATCAAATACAACATTTTTATAGAGTATCATTTTTCATTATTTTACGCTTGGGAATCAAGCCGCGTCAAAAAAGCTGTTAAGGAACCGTCAGAGATTGTTGTTAGTGTTGGACCTAAGATATCAATTAGCATTGAAAAAAGAAGAGCATCTAATTTGAATAAACAATACATCACACAATAAGAGTGTAACACAGACGGACAAGATAACTAATAAGCTTGCTATGAATCAAAGAACTGATGCATTCTTTCCATGGATAACCGTGATTATAGATGGATAAGTGTTGATGGATAGTTTCGCACCAGGTGGTTCGAGGCTCACACCCTCTACTTCGGACTATTCATCATCTTCACACCGATGAGGTCAATAACGCAATCTTTGCTTTGAAAAAATCGAAATGACTTATGACCGCACAATTATACGGGTACAGATATAGATTGGTTTTTTATTCCGGAATCTATTGATATTTTCTTTAATTTATTTAATCGATTGATTGACTGGACGTTTAAAAATTATGCTTGAATAAATGGTATAAGTGAATTTTGGAATGGGTTTAAATCTATAATTAATCATGGGCTGGTTTTTTGCATTATGTGGGGAACTATATTATTTGTAGTGATATTGTATTAAAAAATTTGCAAATATATCGACGGATACCCATTCTGCTTTCTTAATAATTCGACATAGACATTATTATAATTTATGGTTCAACATAAAATGTTACATATTTTAGTGATGGTTTAGGTTATATAAAAACTAAACAGCTTCCAATTATCAATTAGAGATTTTTAAATTTAAAATTATTTAAAAACGTTTTGCTGATTGGTTGGCAATTTATCTAATATCCCTCTGATATTGTAATAATTTCATGTGCTAATTTAACTTAACTTTCAGGTTATTGTAGATCTTAAATTTACCCAGCATCGGCTTCGGCTGTCGCCATTTTGCATTGTTGTTAGTTATTTTCCGTATTTGTCTCTTAATCTTTTAAGTCATTTGGTTACGTTTGTAGCTGTGTGAAGAGTTGCGACTGGTTTGGAAATTGGTCCCCTTTTGGGAAAAAAAAAACTCAAAAAAACAAAAAAAAAGTTTTGGGTTTTGTTTCCACCATAATTAGAAATCTTTTCTTGTAAATAGAGGAGGGACCTTTGAGGTACTGATGGCTAAGGCGTGAGTAATTTTTCTTTTGATATTTATAGTCAAATTGAATTTGTGGAATAATTGCTCATTGTGAGTTCAGGAGCCTCAGAAGCGCTCCCTTTGTTTTGAACAATAATTACCAGAGTGTCCTAGCGGGATTAAAGAGTTAAATTAGTGAACCGAATATTACGTTATCTTATCGTTGCTGTCTGAGAGACAGTTTTTGTTTATAACTATTGTGTGAGAATTACCTAACGTTATGCATTTATTCTGTTTCCTTAGTATTAGTTACGAACGCTGCTCTAGTAGAGCATTGCCAAGCAAAGATACCTACCTAGTTATCTGGCAATCGATTAACTTCTAATTACCTGCAGTAAATATATAGTCAAGCTATTCATTATTATTTAACTTTATCTATAATTCATTTCTACCTTCCTACAAGGAACTAATAAATAATTTAACTAAACGTTACCTTTAATTTGACAACAGTTATCATATTGTTTTATATTTGGCAAATATTTATTTACCTTATCTTTCTATTTGTCTGTCTGCGTACAGATATTATTCTAAATTCTGTTTTTTTGAACATCACCTTTTAGTAAAAAAATCGCTGCCAATTACTTGGGGATTAGAACTTCCTCACCGTAGTAAAACTCGACGTGTGGTGGAGTTTATAATAAAAGTAATTTTTGACGTTCAGAAAGTACTTTTTTGACGTTTCAAAAAGTCACATTTTTTTAAAAAAGTCACTTTGTCGCTTCAAAAAAGTCACATATTTTGATGTTTCAAAAAAGTCACATTTTGACGTTTCAAAAAAGTCACTGTCTCTTCAAAAAAGTCACATATTTTTTTGACATTTTGACATTTCAAAAAAGTCACATTGGTTAAATGTCACTAATATTTTTTTAGATATTGGGACCGATTTTGATCATCAACGAACTCAATTTCTTCCTTGACCTCTAGAATGTGTGTACCAAATTTGAAAGCTTTATCTCAAAAACATACTTAGGGCCGAAAGTTTACAATATATTACCACCGAGAATTAAACAATTA
>JANEYF010000462.1:0-162500 GCA_029963845.1 Rhamnusium bicolor
AGTGGTGTAACAATATATTTAAGATATATTTTGTGATATGAGAAGAGTGAATATATCAATTTAACAGACGCACTCTTGTGCAACGATAAGTTTGAGCAAAACAGGAAAACAAGAATCGGAAAAGAAAGTTCTTTAGAAAAAGTTATTCTTCTGAACACAATAACTCGAGAAGGGGTAAAGGTATCATTATGAAATTCGGCATAAAACTTGTACGTGATAGTAGAACGCTTCCTGAAATACAGGAAATTGGAAGTGTGGAAACTGTCCCTTTTATATATTTCCGTTTAAAAGAATATGTACTGAAATAGATGATCATATACAAGGTTCACGACTCTTACAGAATTGTTACAATTCGTATTTATTAGTTAAGTGCATGAATTTAAGCAACAAGAATTAATAAAAAAAAGAAAATTCAGAATTGCATTTAGTTCACAGAAATTTGTCTGTTTCTATATTTAACGAACAAGGTTTGGTATTTATTTTGAAAGTTTGATAAATAAAGTTATGAAAATTGTAATGTTCATAATTAAACCAACATGTACAAGTATTCCCCCAAAAATTGGAATTGTGTTCGATTAAAAGAAGCAAATGTCGTTAAGTTTATTGTAAAATCCATACCACATCTAGTGCGCTGACAGGATTACTATCACAATTGATAAAGGTATAGTGAACATCACACATGCATATGCTTATCTTTATTTTTGCCAGTAGAAATAAACACATTTTTACTTCCATTGTCATCAGTAAAAACAAATGTTACTAATCCATATAAATAATGATAATAAAAAATTTAAAGATTAATAATTGAAAATAAATGTAAATAATCTACATGAAGCCAAAGGCTTGACGGTAGATTTTTTATATTCAATCTAATTAGAGTATACAATATTTTTTCCTGAAAAACGATTTTAAACATACCTGTATACAAATATATACACACACACACACACACACACACACACACACACACACCTATACAACACATACACATACCCGTTTACACATACATCCATATACAGAAATATACACATATATACATATAGGTCCACACATACACATACTATTACAGGATGATTTTTTTTGACCGGCCATTAGAAGTATCTTGAGAAAGAAAAAACAAATTGATCTAAAAATTTGGCTGTGGGCATAAACGATCAGGATCTATTTAATGAAAATATTTTCAAAATGGTAGCATTTCCGGGTATACCAAAGGCTGACCCCAACTTCGTTATTTTAAATGGAATGACTATATTTTTAATTTTTTTTTGGATTCTACGTAAGATTCTTTGGTTCTTTTATTAAAGGTTCCCTCCCTATGCCTAAAATTTATATTTTTCGAGATATATTTTTTCCCTAATTTTAGCAGAAAAGGTACATAACATAAAAATTAACGGTTAACAGTAAGACATTGTAAAAAAATTCAAATTTTCCTGCCACAAAGATTCTAGATGACGTCATCTGTCAAGTACATAAAATTGACAAAAAAGCAATTTTTTTAAATAGCATGCTTTAAATACACCAGTCGCCGGAGAAAAAAATGAGCTTCTAACCATGTATGGTATCCCTATACCCAAAATGTATAATTTTTTAGATATTTGAGTTTATATTATCCATGAAAAGTGAAAAGCGTTAGCATTTAGTAGCCTCTGATAATGCTTTGACATCAGCATTAGTGACAAAACTATCTCTGAAGAATATGATAGATCGAAATTACTATGAAAATGACAAATATTTACCCAACATTAAACAATTTATTAAATTACTTTTAAAAAAATAGCTAAAAAAAAACGATAAGTTAAAATATTACATTAGTTGTTCAAAATGCTGTCCGTTAACTTCCAAACACAAAAGAACTCTTTTATTTACTGCTTGTGTAGTAGCACTATAAATTTCATTCGGATCTAAAGCTTCAAATGCTCTAGTCACTCTATTCAAAAGTTCTTGTCTATTATTGACCCCAGAGACAAAAATATAACGGTACCAGGTCGGGAGACCGTGCAGGCCAACACCATGGAACCAATTGTCTCATCCATCTGTCTTCAAACATCTGAGTAAGCTCGTTACTGACTTGTCCACTACAATGAACTGGAGCTCCACTGAGTTGGTACCAGCATGAATAATATTGGTTTAGCGGTAAATTGTCTAAAAAATTACTGACTACGGTTCTTAAAATTTCATCATAAATGTAGTAATAGATTCGTTTTTCATTAACAAACAAAACACATTAAAGTTGAAAGTGTATTGAAAATTTTATTATCGTACAGCATGTGGATTTTGGTTGCTCCAATGATGCGAATTTTTTCGACTAAAAACACCTTCCTTGGAAAATTTTACCTCGTTCATCCAAATTAATGTTTCCAAAAATTGAGGATCTTCTTGCGTTCGAATTAATACTGTTTCGCAAAATTCTATCCTGCGAGCTGGGTCATGAGGATACAGCACTTGGACAGTAGTGAATTTATAATTAAGGAGTTTATGTTTGTTTAGTATCTTCTGTATGGAACTATATGAAATGCCCAAATCGACATCTGCTGAACGAATCGATGAATATGGATAAGAATGACAATATGCCAAAACATTAGTTTCGTTATCTTGATTTGATGTGATAGATCTGGGTAAGCCTTTCTCTGCATGTCGGCTGCCATATCTGACAAAATTGCTTTGTAGTCTTCTAAATTTTTATCGGGGTATTGATGGCCATTCAAGAAACGTTTCATCTGCATATTCTGCTAATTATTTTCGCGCACTGTCCATGAATTGTGACGTACTTCGTTGCTCTACACAAGAGCAGAAGTGTCACTTTGACGCCCAACACTACGGCGGTGCTCACGGTACGGATATCTCGGGTGCCAGTTTCTGTTTAGAGTGCAGAAACACCACTTTACTCTATCGACGCGACGGGACGATAGAGGCCGGGCAACTACAGTGAAGAAACGGATAAGCCAGGGGTCGGGAAAAGGTAACTTACACACTACAGTTAATGAACAGACTCTCATTCAATATATTTACATTTATTCTACACACTAATTATTATTTACACTGTATATACACCTTAGTAACTACAACGGTCTTAACTACGGGCGAGCGGGGCAGTAAGCGGGCGTACATGCTGTGCGACACGGTAATACAGAGATTAAGCGGTGAAAAAGGTAACCAGCAATACTTAAACGGCCATAAGCAGACGGCGGACGGATACCAGGAGGGGAAACAAGCGCCAATACAAGCACACTATGACTATTTATAGTGGTTATTTACTATCGCTTGGCTGATGGTTGGTTCCGGACTGATGATATGCCGAATCGAGTACCTCCAAGTCACCCTGCAGAATATGACGTGCTCAGGCGGCCTGGAGGATACGCGGTATAACGCGGTTACGGTTGGGGGGGGAGGAGTGGCAAGCCTAACAGTGGCAGATTTAAAACGACTATGGTAAGGTCAAACGCCAAGCTACCCTGCAGAATTTTTACGTGCTCAGGTAGCCCGGCGGCCCGCGGTTACGGACGATACCTCCAAGTCACCCTGCAGAATTTTTACGTGCTCAGGTGGCCTGGCAGGCACGCGGTTACGAAAGTACCTCTAAGTTACCCTGCAGAATTTTTACGTGCTCAGGTGGCCTAGAGGACACGCGGTGGCAAATGATAGTACCTCCAAATCACCCTGCAGAATTTTTACGTGCTTAGGTGGCCTGGAGGGCACGCGGTGTAACGCGGTTCTGATTCCAACCTTCGGCCGCTCTCCCGTTCTATGGAAGGATATGAGGCGGATACGTCTTAGCGCTCGCGGTTCACAAACTCTAAATTAGGTCCGAAAAGTACTCACCAGCCAAGTAATATCGATTTTTTACCAAACCTTTATCAAACCTTGCTACCTGCTTCCGTATCCTGGGCTGCTTCCTCTCTGGAGCGGTCGGGGTCGGCACGTCTGGTCGGTACGGGCGGCAGCAACGGACTCTCCTGGATGCTTATGCTGGTCGCTGTGGTTCTTCAGTCAGCAGCTAAACGGCAACTGACTTATTTGAAAAATCCTCAAGCTACTAAACTCTGCCAAAGGCAGAAGTAGGAGGGCGCGGTAGTCATGCGAGAAATATTGCAACTACGTCACCTTTTACCGACTTAGAACAATGCGCAATTACATTTGTATACCTATGTACCTTTATACTCACAAGATTACTTACTGTGCTGGTCGGCGTGGTTCTTCGGTTGACGGGAACTAACTTGTCTCAAAAATCCTCATGCTACTAAACACTGCCAAAAGCAGAAGTAGGATGAGACGCGGTAGTCATGCGCGGTATATTGCAACTACGTCACTTGTTTACTGACTTAGAATAATTCCGCATTAAATTTAAATACCTATATATCTTTATACTCACGAGTTTACTTACTGTCCTAGTCGGCGTGGTGCTTCGGTTGGCGATCAGACGGGAACTGATTTGATTGTTTCCAGTCTCGGAGACCTTTACGGTAGGACGGACACAGGAGTGCCGGGGGCAATATGCGCGCTTCGCGTTTCGCGATTCACGTACTGCCCGCAACTTGGCATATTTGGAATGTTTACACAAACAGATCAGTACTACCTATCTATAATTAACAATCAAACTATTATTAATGAGCAGCTGACAATACCACTATTAAGGGCGCAGTACTACAATTTTTAAAATATCTTTTGAAACAGGCAAATAGCACCTAGTTACCTAATTTAATTCTATAAAATAATCACTTCGTTACAGAATGTTAAATAAATTGAAAATATCGGAATCTGAATAATTATTTGCCATTTTCTTAAGAATACAGCGACGAATGCATTTTGAAATACCAAACACATATTATGCATATTATCTGTCACAATTTTTGTTGAATATTTTGTTTTGTCAACAATTTTGTTATTAAGTCAAAGCCTATCAACCAAAAAACCCATGCTTTCTACAGTTTTCATCGATAAAATAAAAAAACTCTTAATATTTAAAAACTATACATTTTGAGTATTGGGATACCATACATGGTTATGAGCGCATCTTTTTTCTCTGTTGACTGGTGTATTTAGATAGGTAGCATGCTATTTAAAAAAAAAGACTTTTTTGCCATTTGTGTGTACTTGATAGATGACGTCATCTAGAATCTTTGTTGTAGAAAAATTTGAATATTTTTTTTACACGATAGGTTACCACAATACGCTGTCTTATCTGCATACAAATTTCAACGTCTTGCTGTTAACCGTTATTGAGATATAAATTTTTATGTTTTGCACCTGTTCTGCTAAAATTTTCGAAAAAAAATATATCTCGAAAAATATTAATTTTAAGCATAGGGAACCTTTAATCAAAGAACCTCAGAATCTTACGTATAATCCAGAAAAAAAGAAAATTAAAAATAGTGTCATGTTATTTAAAATAACGGTAAACTTCTGGTATACCCGGAAATGCCACCATTTTGAAAATATTTTCATTAAATAGATCCTGGCCGTTTATGCCCACAGACAAATTTTCAGATTAATAGGTTTTTTCTTTCTCAATATACTTCTAATGGCCGGTTAAAAAAAAATCACCCTGTATACACACATACATATGCACATATACTCATGCATCTACACACACATACATGTACACACAAATGATACTGCAAAAGTCACTGCTCGCAAGCATCATTCTATGTTTCCTGCATTATAAGTGTAGATTCGACAGTATTTTAGGAATAAATAAATATGATAAATCTCACTTTATATTCCCTTTTCCTTGTGTTAATAACGTTACATTTCAATTACTGAAAATTCACATAAGAATAAACACAAATGGATCGAAAAGAGTAAGTGTAAACTAATGTGACATTTGGAAGAAGAAAGTCGTTATAAGAATTGTTAAACCTTAGGTTGTTCGTGTTAAAATTATGTTTATTGATCATAATGGTTAGTTTGACGCTAGCTAGAAATTGGTCAATGTTTTGGAAAGGAAAGAATTCTAATAAAAGAAGAGTTGCATTCAGTCCAGTGACTCAACCCAGCCGTTTACTGTTTCCGGAAACCGATTACAAGGAAAACGAAACTTTCTGTAAAAATAAGTACGAATTCAGTGAGAGAAACATAGTATGAACTTCATTTGTTTCTTATATTTTCGTCATGTAAAAAAAGTTGGCGTTTCTTATTCATATTTAGAAAGTTTCTACTTCTGTACGGTGTGATCTAAAGAATAGGGTAATATATGTTTTTTATGCAATATTTTATATCAATGGGATTATTTATGGAAAGGGTTAGTCTTTGATGTGAATTAACATTAGAGTAGACAGCTCTTTATCCGTAGTTTTTTGTCATAATTGAGTACTAACTAAATAATTTGCAACATTTCATTCACTAACTACCAGCTTCCTCAGTAAAGACACTTTCTAGATGTGTTGCGTACAATATATTTTCTGCAGCCATTCTTTCTAGTCTCAAAAAACCTTTTACCTTGAAATCTTTTGTGAAAAAAAATCGTAACAGATATCAGACGCTTATATTCAAAAAAGACTATTAGTCATTTTTAATAATTGCTATCAGGTACTGTTGTCAACCAAAAGTGACATAAGTAAAATCTTTACCGATCCCTTATGTTATTTTATCGGGACGGACCAGTAAATATGTATTCTTCACTCAGCAAACATTTGCATGAGTAACACAGTTTCTATGTTTTCTGCTGAAAAACGTTTCCTTCGTGGGGTAAACGCACTTGTGTAAAACGAAAATTATCTTCCGACATCTACGGAAGTGATATTTGTAAACTTGAAACTTTCCAAATCACTTGCAGGATGTTCCTCATTGAGAACTACGAAGGTGATTTACTTTTATCGATACCGACAAGCTACATACATAATTGTCTGTCAATTACTTACAGTTTAAACGCCCTTCTAATAGATAAAATATGTAAAGTGGGGATATAGTTTTGCTGACAACATTTTTAATGTAAAGTTTATCCAATATGAATTGAAACACTTCGGTCTAACCAGGAGGGTGCATTTCCACTCTCATCGTCAAAGAAATAGAGCGCAAATCGTGCTTGTATGTATTGAACGATACCTCTACATTACATTCGATATGAGAATGTCGTAATGCAGCGGACCAGATGTGAAACTCGGGTGGCAGTATCCGAACTCTGACGAATTAAGTCATGATTTGAATAGACTACTGGACTAGTTGTTTATATTGACCGTACAGTGCAGTTCATGTAATAATTTTGGATAAATAAAATTATTTTCTGTGAGCATTTTAGTGATCTTATTAAGTGGTTTTAGTAATATTTCAATATTTGCATTAATTACTATTATTAACATGGCTTTTTGGAGGCCCTTTGAAATGCATGAAAATGAATTATCTGAAGAAAATATTGAACCGGTGGCGCCGTTAATTGAAACTCGTTCGGAGTTTAATAAGAACAAGGATTTACATGTTCAATGTCAGCGTCTTATTTTAAATATTTATGAATGTTTAAAGAGAGAAAATATTGAAACGACAGATAGGGACATTGTAAATAGAAATTATGAATTAACTAAACTTTCGACTTCTACGATTTATCGCGTTATTAAGGAAGGGGATGTTATAGATCACTCTACAAAGCGGAAAGGAAAAAAACGAAAATTTTGTAGAATTGACGATACCTCGAAAGATGTTATTCGGCGAACGGTTTATAGTTTCTATGAGGAAAATAAAGTACCAAATTTAGAAATAATTCGTGTTAAATTGTGTGATTATTCGAATTATAATTATAAATCTTTAGAAACGCTACGAGGTATTTTATTAGATTGTGACCTTAAACACAAAAAATTAGATAATCCAATGGTTATAATGGAAACGCGACGTATCGTTGAACTTCGACGAGAATACTTACATAAAATGAAAGAATACCGTGAATCAAATAGGCATATAGTATATCTCGATGAGACCTGGTTTAACACACACGATGTTGTTCAGTACGGTTGGGTAGATGACTCTAAAAATTGTAGTTTGAATACACCTTGCTTGAGAGGAAAGCGCGTTATGATTCTTTGTGCTGGAAGCAAATACGGTTTTGTACTTAACGCATTGCTCTTGTCGGCCAAAAACATAACACAATCCTCTGCTGATTATCATGAAGACATGACTGCGGATTTGTTCGAAAAATGGTTCGCTGAACAGCTTCTACCTAACATTCCTCCAAATTCGGTCATTGTTATGGACAATGCTTCGTATCACTCGCGTTTATTACATAAAATACCTAATAATAGTATCAAAAAGGAGGACATCTTAAAATTTATGAGGAATAAAAATATGGAAATCCCTGAAAAGGTTCCGATAAAGAGAGAATTATTAAAACGCATAATTTTAAAAACGAACATGTAGTTGATGATCTTTTGCAACTTATGTTGACTCACGATTGTAAAATCGCACCTAGGTGAGAGAATTGCATAAGATATGCGGCAACGTTGCTTCAGTCCATTACATCATTTTTGCTAAGATATAGAATGTTTCCAGTAACCAGCAGTTCCAAAACGGTTTCATCATATTTTTTTGAAAGTCGATAACTCAGTTACACGTGGGAATTAACAAAAAATGTGTCAGAGGGTTTCTACAGATGTCAAGAATCGGTGGTTTAAATATAACTACACACTTAAGACTCACCCTGTATAAGCAATATGTTTATTTAATCGGTTCATTTTGAAAATATTTAAGTAATGCGATGTTTGAAAATATTTGTACTTAATATGAAGTTCTAAATTGAGTATCAGCGACAATTTGAACTGGTGGTCAAATAGTCGTTGATATTTGTCGTTAACACGTAGAATTCAAATAACCACCAATATTTCTCGTTGCTACGGAATTTAAAATATTGTGATTGTTTAAAAATGACAAATTGGCATATGAAAGAAATAATCTATACAATCATAGTCAAATTAACTCTAATTTTTTGGGCTTTTATTTTGACAGGTGACAGATGAGTTAAATGTCAACTTTATACTAGGTACCTAAGTTATTCGTTTTTTGCATTTTGTGGTGCAATCTTCATCAAAAACAAAATGAGAATAAGAGGAAAAAAGGCTATTATTCCAAATGGCATTTGAACCATTATATTTTGGTCATTTGAATCGCTTATATTAGTAAACAAAGGAACCATCCTAGGAAAGTCCCTTTTGACAATTTTTATCAAAACCTTTCAACAATAACCTTATAAGAACAATTTTTATACGTAATATATAAAATCTACCAACAGGAAAAAAATAGTTCAGCCTAAAATATAAAAATAAATGATTATTTCTGTCACTTAAGTAATACATTGTCGTGAATTATCCTAACTGCATTACATTTGTTTAAAATGTAAGTATCTTTAATTGCTTAATTCCATCAAAACAAGTTTATGTATTCTCATTTAGTGCATTTTAAATCCACAGACAAACAAGAAATGAATATAAACGACGGTGTTGAAGAAGGTAAAGTAATAAAAAGCTGTTCTCTCTAAAAACATCAAATGAACTAAACAGAAGTGGATATTTCATTCATAAATCCCTCCTTGAAGGCGAGATAATTCTCCTACTGTGAACCTCGGCAGTAAAACCGTAATATATCCTCCCATTCCAAACACGTAAACTTATCTAAATCTAATCAAGAACCAACTACTTTTGGGGTAAATTTAGATATTATCTTATCAAAGATTCCTTTATACCTTCTATCATCTAAGGCATAACATGATCTCATTGCCGCCCATATAGTTTGACTACGAAGTGCCTTCTGAATTATTTTTAAGTAGCAGTATGTTTATTTTTATAATCTGATCACGTGAACAAAACAAAACCTTAATATCTTGATTAATTTTAACCGTAATTTTGTAATGAGCGCTTGCAAAGTTTCTATTTCGGCTATTTATTGCATTTATTTAAATAGTAGGTGAAAAATATAAACTTTATGTTTACCAGTGGCGTATCAAGATTTTTTGTTTAGGGGGTCAAATAGACAAAGGTAGTAGGCAGAATTATAGAAAAATAAAAATTATATGTATATTTTACCTTTCATGGTCTTATGTAGAGCTACGATGTAATATATACAGGGAGTCTTAAGTGTGTAGTTATATTTAAACCACCGAATCTTGACATTTGTAGAAACACTATGACACATTTTTTTTTAATTCCCACGTGTAACTGAGTTATCGACTTTTAAAAAAATATGATGAAACTATTTTGGAACTGCTGGTTGCTGGAAACATTCTATATCTTGGCAAATATAAAGTAATGGACTGAAGCAACGTTGCCGCATATCTTATGCAATTCTCTCACCTAGGCGCGATTTTACAATCGTGAGTTAACATAAGTTGAAGGTTACCTAGCATTATATTTTCACAAAAATCGATGAGATTCTAATACAAACCACTTCAACTAAAAGTTACTTTAACATAAAATATTTGTTGTTATAACCACTTCCAAAACAAATGTAAAATTGAAAAAATTCGAATTCTAAAAGTGTAAGTTTAGCTAACCCACGATTGAAAAACTGAGCCCTAGCATTAAGTTCATTCCCAAATTTATAATAACATTGGATGAAATAATTAGCTACCTAAAGGATTAATTGCTCCACTTGAAATAATTTTTAAACATTTTGCAATAACTTTCAATGTGAGAAATGTACAATTTTGACTTTCTCTTGCACCAATCAACATTTCTTTTTAAGGGTTTCATATGGATGTACAACTAAAACTAAATTTTCCGATGAACAGTAAACTTTTTAGGGAATCTCGAGAGGAATTTAATATTCCCATCTCATTTTTTTAAAGTTTATAAAAGGATTATTATTTTTAAGAAGTAGGTACTTACCCTCTGCTATTACAATAATTTGAAAACTGTGTAAGTGTTCAAGGAGTAAATCAGCTCTCTATATTTTAATTGGCCTCTAATAGTAAAACACTGAAGGTGCAACACTATAACAATCAGGTGATGGACAATAGTTTGCAGTATTTTCACACAATTCTGTCACTTTTTACATTGGTCATACCTAACATTTTGCATTTTTTTTCCTCAAGAATACTCTGAACGGTTAGGAAGATAGTATACGTCATTTTTTATAAAAAAGATCAATTTTTTCTTGAGAAAACAGCACTTTATTCGAGATAGGCCATTTCATGATAAAAATTCAACCACACCATAATGTGAACTGCGTTATTATCGTCACATATATAACCTATGATCTTCATACATCTAACCACGCACCTAATCAATGTTGCCAGACATACAATTTTCATGGTATTTATACCATTATTTTCCCTTGTGTACCTGCACTTTCTTTAAGTAATAAAACTATTATTTAAAAATTTCTACCATTTTACACCAATATTAGCAAAAGTTGATAAGAAAGTTAAATTTAGGTCGTCAGCCCCGACCTCGGTCAGTTCTTCCATTAAAAAAGAGTAAACTGAATATAATTTTATACCGGATACGTAGATCTTTATAAATCGGACCCTCACGTAAACACCGCTCGTTGTGCAAGCCCAAATAAATAATTGTCTCTTGCTGTTTTCTGTTGTTTCTCTTGCGATGGTAAGACCCGTTTTCTCAATGCTCAGTTAGCTAAATTAACCGTCAGTTAGATCAATAGAAATTTTTTGAAAAGCATCATGACTTATTTATAATGACATTTATAACCTATGTGAAAATCTCATACATCTGGCAGCATTACACCCCATGTAAAAATCAGTGTTATTGGATAGTTCGCGTACCTGTCCGCATTAGCATTTACAAAAATGTTTTTAATAGCGTTATTTACAGTTTTTTGTTACTAAATTTGTGATTCGAAGTTTTGAGTTACTATGTTACCGAAACGTATTATTTATAATTTGTTCCTTTGGTGGTTCATTTGGGAAAATTAGTGATTGACCATAGCGACTAATTTTATTATTTTAATGCTGGATATGTTAAAGGCACATTTTCAAGTAGATGAAAATGCTAGACAAGCAAAACGGCTATGGTATGCTATCCAAACGTCAAGCACATATGATATATTCATGTAGTAGCTGTTGTATTAGGTAAGTAAACAAATCTGCTTTTTCGTTCTTTTAAAGTAAATGCGTCTTTTTAAAATGATTATTTTCAACTTTGATTCATTTTGAGAAATGAACCATATTAAACTTAAACTATAAATTAGAGACAATAATAATAATTTAAAATACACAGAAAAAGTATTGCATATTTTTAATATTTGGTGTTTACGGGACGAGTTCTCTTTATTTAAAATAAAGTGTCAGGATTACCTAATTTCACAAGGAAAAATAGATAAACAGATATATTTAACCCCTTTTATTTTAAGAGCAAGCTACAAGTGACAAATGTCGCTTTCCACAAAGGACTAATCAATCGCGCCTTGGCCGCCTTACAGTTTATTTCTTATTTCCGGCCAGTGTGTACAGATATCATGCTTTCTTAAAAAGAGCTCAATGTTTTATAAACTATTACATTGGTTTTGGTGCGGCATCTACACTGATATTAAATAAGTCTAATATCGTCTCACAAAATGTCCGTGACAAAAGGGTAATAATTTTGTTAAAAATTCAAAATTTGCAATTCATGCATGCATGCAATTATAGGATAATTGTGATGACGAACTCTGGCAGTGGCAACACTGCCTTCAGTTACGTTATTTCTGTGAACGGCGTTTACAAAGTTATCCAGTGACTACCAAAATGTCAGTGGCTGGAGGACGAAAAAAATTATCAGAAATTAAATTATTTTTTTGTTCAAAAAATTTTTTTGACAGTACCAATCAATTGTACACGACGAAATATATTGAGGATTAAAATGTAACTACGCATTTAAAACTCACCCTGTATATGGGGGATTAGAAGTAAACTGAAGGAAAGAAAAAACCCTAATGGGCCTCAGTATACTAACGACTTTCTCAAAATATGAAAGAACCAGAACGCTGGATTTCGAGAAAGAATCTTGAACTTTGAAAGATAAAAACAATACCCGCCTGCAGATTAATAAAACGTTATAATTTAATTAATTGTAATCAATGACAAAAAAATTTTTATACAGCAGCATTTTGAACATTTGTTGCTATAACTTCATCACCGACACAACGCCATACAACTGCCAAATAATCGTTTTTCCTTATTGCATTGTTTCTACTGACATTTGTTTCCCGATCGACATACTCCCTGTCCGTGAAAGCAAACATTTTAAGTTATTATTCAATGAAAGTTTCGTATCCACCACTATTTTTTGTCACAACTAAATTGGATAAAAATGTAAGAAAACCTCAATTTCTGATGACAATGATGATGCCCGTATTGACATCGATAAAAACATAATTCTGAAAACCATTTTTTTTTATTAAATATGGTCATTTTCAAACATCTTTTATAAATAGATCATAACACATAAATAAAAAATGTTATCAACAAAAATTTTGCATTTTCTAATGTACACATATAATTTTTGAAAAAATTTTTTTTTCAAAATAACAATTTTCTAGATAGCGCGTCTTTTTTATCGAAGTATCATGTAAACGTTTTACCGAAAACAAGTAGTAGTCGTTTTAATTTCCACACATAGTGAATGCAAAACATCATGGTTTATTACCTACACAAGTTTAATTAATTTGTGTGATATTAACGAACAGAACGTCCTTCATTTCCAATTGACAATCTCTTTAACTAGGGTGGATAGGTAGGTACTGATTAATTGTTAAAAGCGCCAAAATAAAAACATGGCCTTGAAAGGATACTTTAAATATTCAGCACAGTTATTAGTTTCTTTACTTGTTGACACTTACTTTTTGTCCTTAAAAATACTGTAATGAAAATTATTCATATGTACTTTTCTACCATCTTTTCTTTTAAACAAAATCGTAAATAAACAAAAATTTCTGTTTTTTATAACTAAGAAAGAAACTCTGATATCCAAATAAATTTGAGTATTTATTTACGGTTGTGTTTAATTTTAGGAAAGAAATTTAGTGCTTTTATTTTTTCTAATGCAAAATGATAGAATTTTCATAAACAAGTTTTCACTTTAATTATTGAGTTGAAAAGCACACTATGCATTTGCCTCCTCTACTATTCCTACCTAACTGGTTGTCTACAGTACATTAGAAACATGATAAAAATTAGGATAAACTACGAGTGGCCGGCCGCCTGGCTGAGTACGAAGTCCGAACGTAACTTAAAGATTGCCTATTAGAGTCAGGGCACTTGCGAAAGCACTAAAAGGAGCAGACAACGAGACAACAGCCTAGCAGATTTCAGTACACATCGACATTCGCGCTGCCATCACCCCATCATTCTTGCAACAGACGGACGACTGTAAACTACGCATACCGCTAGTCGCTTATCTAGTGGTTTGACTCAATCTGTATATCCTGTGTAGCATAATTTTGATTGCATACACAGCATTTTTTTTTATTTTGCTTGACAGTATTATAAATTTTTCCATGCTTTCTAAAGCTTTTTATCCAAATATTATGTCTTGTTTAACTTAGTCAAATTAATATATGATAATAACTAATAATATGTGCATTTTCTCTATAAATAAATCAAAAAGTCGTCATAAATACACCAGTAAATGTCTTCCGTATTAAAATAAGACATTATAATACGGCAACTCATCTCTCTATAATCACAAAGAATCCCAGATAATAACTTTATAATAATATATGATTTATTCTTTCCTTCCATTTAATTAACATAACCATATCGAAGTGTCATATTTTTCATAGATATATTCTGGACTGGCTCCACTGAAAGTAACATCAGTAATTATTTGTCTCGCCTTTTCGTTGACACCCAACGTGGACAAAGATGTGTAAAGTAGAATATACATTTTAATTATGTAATATAGGAATGATAAACTTGTTTGTAATACAATAAAAACCTAACTACCAAATGTACCTGAAAAAAGGTGAGTTTTGACAAATGGGCGGCTTTGGATTTTGTTTATTTACAGATGGGGCCATTACTCATTTCATTATTATTGTACTAATAAAGCTTTGGAATTTGTGTTATGAATGTTATGATAGTTCAAATTAAGCTTTTAATATTATTACACGTTCGAAACATATTTAACCAGCTTAAATGGGTATAGATAGACAGATATAGAAGTTTATTTATCTACATTATTTAAAATTTTTTCAATTGTATAAGTCTAGGTTGCTGTTTTGCCTTAAATAATATAGTCTAAACTAAAGTAACTTGATGAATGGAAGAAATAAAATAAAGAAATCTAAATTAAACACATGCCAAACAAATAAAAATATAATGATCAAAAGAGATTATAAGAAAGATAGTAGTAGAGAGCATATATTATGTTAGATGACAGTTAACTAGTACGGTTTAAGGGCCAGTTGTGTGAACGTAGTTCAGCCAAAGTCCCAATGATACGATTATTACAACAATGGGAGTCTTGAATTTTACACACATTCGGTTAAACTTTGATTGAAAATACACTTAATGAACATATTTAATGTTTTTATCGTACCACAAATTTCCAACCATATATCCTTCTTTCAGCAATGTTTCAACCAAATAATATTGTTACGCCACTGGACTGTGTAGGCTGGTTAGATGAGACTGGAATTGTATGCGAACGGCTGGGAATATTCTGTACTGTTCTAGACCGTGTGAATGGATGTATAAATAAGACGCACGGTGTGCCGAAAATCAGTCTTAAGTTGAACGTGAACGAGTAAAGAAGAAATAAAAAAAGAGACTTATAAGTGTTCAAGTGTGATTATAGTTAAGACAGTAATTAATTTATTGTTGTTAATTGTTAATTAGTTAATAAAGTAGTAAGTAAGTGTTACCTGGACTTTTAATTAACGAATCTACGAGTATAGGTGTTTGTGTGGATAGCAAACACGTAATAATTTGGTGTCGGAAGTGGATTGGAAGAGATATTTCTGGAATATTCGAAAAGATTCTACAGTATTCTTCTCAGGAATTAGTGGTAACACGAAGAATTAAACTACTGGACAGTGTTTGGAAGACTATTTCTGGACTGAATAGTGACTTTAAAGTGGATTTTCGAGAAGTTTCTAGAACATTCGATTTAGACATAGCTGCAAATACGCGAGTGCCCCTAGTAATAACGTGTTGTAGACTGAGAAAAAAACTGCTAGTGCAAATTCGGGAAAATTCTAGAACATTCTATTTGAAAACAACAGTGAATTGTGTCAACGGAACGTGTTGTAGACTTGAAAACAAGACTATAAGTGATTTTTAGTGACAGTTCTAGAACATTCGATTTGGAAACCACAGAAGATACGTAAACTGTGTTAACTGAAACGTATTATAGACTCAAAACAAGACTTGTTAGTGAAATTTCGTGAAAATTCTCGAACATTCCATTGGACAATTAGTGGAGATAAGTGAATTTTGTCAACACAAAAGAAGTATAGACTCTAAATAAGACTTTATAGTGCTGTTTCGAGATTTTTCTGGAACATTCCATTATTAAAATAGACGTGATATCAACATTTTACGGACTTTATAGTGTAATAAACTTTATTCTGAAATTGATTTACGTGTCGTGCGTTAATGCCAACAACAAGAAGTATGGCGGAGAAGCAAACACAGGACATGCTTGCAGCATTGTTACAACGTATGGACGAGCAAGAGAGAAGACAAAAGGAAGAAAATGAAGAAGAGGAAAGAAGACGACAAGCCGAAAACGATAAAAAAGAAAGAAAACGGCAGGAAGAATTAAGAAAAATGTTTAAGGATCAAGAAAAGTGGCGACTCGTGGAAAGAGAAGACTTCAAAAGAAGCATAGATGAACAGCAGGCAACCATTTTTTTCGCTCACTGAAAAATTTAAAGAAGATATTATCGAAAAAGTCACTGAGGTCGCAGGGAAAGTCTGTGAAGTCGAAGGACAAGTTAATGAAGTTAAAGGAGAGGTCAGTGAAGTTAAGGGAAAAGTCAGCCAAATTGAAGGGGAAATAACCGAAGTCAGAGGAGAAGTAGTGCGACTCAAACAACAATTAAGAGAGAAGGGTGGCCAATTAGTACTGTCGTCTGGTGCTAGGTTACAACCACCTTCTTTCGACGGTAAAAGTTCCTGGTCATCTTATAAGAGACAATTTGAGGCAGTTGCACGTTCAAATAACTGGAACGATGAGGAAAAAGCAACAGCATTAGTATTAGCACTAAGGGGCCAAGTATTAGACCTGCTCCAAACAATTCCTGCCGCACAGCAACAAAACCCTCACTAAAGTACGCGAATGATTCTACTGGATGAACAGCCGTCAAGATGTGGAGGCTTGGTGCCATAAATGTGAAGTTTCTGCAGCAAGTAAGAGGCCACGGACAAGAAGTAAGGGTCAAATGAAACAATATAACGTAGGGGCTCCTTTTGAGCGAATTGCGATCGACGTAGCTGGTCCATTCCCCGTGACAGATGATGGGAACAAATACACCCTAGTTGCCATGGATTATTTCAGTAAGTGGCCTGAAGCTTATGCCATACCCAACCAAGAAGCAGCCACTGTCGCTAAAGCTCTGGTAGATTAACTAGTATGTCGATTTGACGTGCCCCTAGAATTGCATTCGGATCAAGGAAGAAACTTTGAATTAGGGGTGTTTCAGAAGATGTGTCGCTTACTGGGAATTCATGAGACAAGAACAACAGCCCTACATCCACAATCAGACGGAATGGTGGAGAGATATAATAAAACCATGGAGGAGCACCTATCCAAAGTGGTTGAGAAACATCAGAAAGATTGGGACCGTCACTTACCTCATTTCCTTATGGCCTACAGGGCCTCCATTCATGAAACAACAAAACAGACGCCGGCTCACGTGATGTTTGGACGTGAGATTAGACTGCCATGTGACTTGGTCTTTGGCACACAAGATAAGGAGCGACTTTCCATAAACGACTACGCCTATGAAGTAGGTGAACGGCTAAGGAACATTCAAGAGCTGGTACGAGACCGAATTGCCATAGCAAGTGATCGCTCGTTATGATCTTAAGGCGAATTCAGGAGGGTTCCAGGCTGGAGATTTGGTTTGGCTATATAACCCACAATGAAAGAAAGGCAGATCCCCGAAGCTTCACCCGCCCTGGGAAGGTCCTTACACTGTCGTCACCAGACTAAACGACGTTGTATACAACATTTTGGACTTTGCTGAATTCTATATATAGAATTTCGCAAAGTCCAAAATCCAAGATGAAGGTGGTGCATATAGAGAGACTAGCCAAGTATGCAGGGAACAATGAATTGCCTGATCGGGACGTTCAGGCTTAAGGAGGGGGCAGTGTTACGCCACTGGACTGTGTAGGCTGATTAGATGAGACTGGAATTGTATGCGAACGGACGGGAATATTCTGGACTGTTCTAGACTGTGTGGATTGATGTATAAATAAGACGCACGATGGGCCGAAAATCAGTCTTAAGTTGAACGTGAACGAGTAAAGAAGAAATAAAAAAAGAAACTTAGAAGTGTTCAAGTGTGATTATAGTTAAGACAGTAATTAATTTATTGTTGTTAATTGTTAATTAGTAAATAAAGTAGTAAGTAAGTGTTACCTGGACTTTTAATCAACGAATTTACGAGTATAGGTGTTTGTGTGGATAGGAAACACGTAACAATATAGTATATCCAGTATTGTTAAAAAAATACGCTTTCCCCGTTCGCGCGTGACAAATTCCCGGGAAGTCATGCGAGCGCGGGAAAAGCATTTATGGACTTATAGTGAACGATATTTTTCATTATACCTCTCTGAAAATAAAAAACCAGGCAAAACTTTTAAAAACTTTATTTTAAACATGTACGAACAGAAACCTATATTTTTCATTTTTACTAAATGAAATATTTGTGTTACAATTTGTGTTATTGTAAATATGTAATCCTTTAGCAAGTACTTCATTTTGTAGAATTGTAGTTGATGAAGTAGAAGGTACTACATTAGAAATTATTTCTTGGTCTTCCCCAATAACAATGTTTTCTGGTGTTGAAGTTGTGTTACCTATTCTTGAATGATAGTGCAGGCGCCAAAAAACATTCCGTTTAAAAAATCCGTACGATTTATTCTGGTTAATGATTTACATTCAGAAATATGTAAATAATGAAATTCTAAAAGTCGCCAAACAAAATTTTCTTAAGTTCTTTTCACATAAAAACCATAAGCTTATTACGGGAGCGCACAATTCCAGCATCTTAAAACCATTATAAAATAATTAGTAATTAATATTTTGATCTAAAATTGTTGAGGCATTTTTTTAATGGTTTTTCACAACATTGTGGAAAACCATTTGAAAATTTTAACATTTAAGAAATAATTAAATAGTTTTTGACGTAAGGTATAAAATCAAAAACAGCATAAATATCATAAAACGCATGTTTAGTAAGGTGAAAATAAGCAAATAACATCAATAATAATAATTGATTAAAAATTAATAATAATAATTGATAAAAAATAAGATTAATTATTATTAATCTTATTAAAAAAGTTAACACAAAATTTTATATTTTTAAAGATACATTTTGGCAATACTATCAATTCATTTACAAAGAGAGATACAGATTAAGTTAATTTTTTACAACTACATGATATGGGTTTTCAGTCTGCATTACATTTACAAGGCTTAATTGAAGAGTCTGGCAAAGGAGAATAGTTTATCAATTATTATTAATTTTTTTTAAATGTTAAAATTTTAAAACGGTTTTCCACAATATTGCAACCTTTAGAATTTCATTCTTTACATCTTTCTGAATGTAAATCATCAACCTGAATGATTCCTATGGATTTTTTAAACGGAATATTTCTTGGAGCCCCGTCTATGACTGAACAATTTACGAGAAACCTCAAACTTTCTGCCTACCCATTCTTCGTGTAGCCTTCAGCCATTGTCGGGAACGCTAACCTCCATGTCTTTTTGGCATAAGTAAATCCCTCCGCCTTCGACCAACATAGATACTAAAGCTCGTTTTATGCCGTATCCAGTATATTCTTCAAGATTCTTTAGGTTCAGATATTTAGCAATCTGTCTTGTTGTACCACTTAGAAGTATAACAACCTACATGTTAAGCATAACATTTACCACTGCGATACGTAATAAGTAATCTTCTACTATCCATATTTTAGGTCTTAGATTAACATATTTACGATAAAAACTTCATGAATTAAAGGGACATCCTTCCTTTAATTGTGAAACTTCTTGATTTTTGTCATCTCGATGGAATATCACCAAAAAACGGCCATTTTCATCCACGTCTTCCAATGTCAAATGGATCAAGTCATCGGCATGCACTGAAAATACCTAATATTAAAATTACTTTAGTTGATAACCACTTCTCATTTGATACTCAAGTATGAATTTGGTAATTTCGTCTACAATTAATAATTTGGACTTTTCGGTGTGTAACCAATACTTCGTCTTTTGAGACGTGCAGTCATTTTTGGTAAATTACTAACATTCACATTTTCTTTTACTGCCAGACAACTTTTTAACATTGAAAATTGACACCATAAAGTTCAAGTTTTCATAAATTTGGCTTTTTCGTACAAATAAACGAGAAGAACATCATCACTTGCTTTGTTAACTTTTTTCTGGCACCACTTGCCAAATAGATGGAACTCATTTTCATATCTCTCACAAGACCTTCTGGGCAGTAATTCAGCACTTACCTTTGCCGCTTCAACTGATATTTCTTCTGAAGAAGAAATCGTTTTAAAAATATGTTGAATTTATAATAATATTGACTGCGATTTCAGAAAAAATAGTATGTTTACCTCATAGTCAAAACACATTTCCGGCCTTTTACATCGTCGTCCGGGAATGTATTGCTTTTACTGCTAGATACACAATATACTTATTTTTACTGAATAAGATTTGCAGGAAACAACTACTCAGTGGACAATAGCCCCGACCTGCATTAAATTAAACCTGCAAATCTTGTTTTGTAACTAAGATCATTTGTCAATTCCTCACTGGACATAGACCGGTTTCGAACATTTTGTATTCTCGGCAGTAATGGAAAAGACAAACAATAATAGCAAACCAGGCTAGCCTAAAGCAGAATGAGCAAAACAGATAGAGTGAGTGACAAGTGTATCCCTCTGGTGATCAGTGCTACTACTAGTCAGACATCACTGATCACATAGTGACTGCAGATTTAATTCAATGCAGGTCGGGGATTTTGTCCGCTAAGTAGTTGTTTCCTGAAAATCTTATTCAGTATATAGTTTAGCCTACTAGAGTTAGAGGTCGAAGCTCTTTTTTACTTGCTTTGCAGGTCGCTATCAGTTAAGCCAAAATCCGTTTCAAGGATAGTTTTGATTCGTGGCCGCCGGGATTTCCCCTTTTGAAAACATTGTATTTTAATTTTATGAAATGAAATAAAAAAATTTTGAAACAAAATTTGGTTATGTCTTGAACAGTCATTAAAAAAACTGGATGGTAAGAAATTCTATAGCTTGACATAACGATAATGCTGCATATTATACTTAGAAAATAGTCCAAAATGTTAGTATAATATGTGTCGATGCATTCTCAATTTATTGCACTAATCAAAATCTAAATGTATTGAACACACATCTTGGGGATGGAAAACTGTCTCCACAGTGTCGTTTATCTATGTTGAATTTTATATTTTATGTAGATACTTTCAATACTAATAACACTCTTAATTCTCTTTGTACGTTTATTATTTCACTAAAACAACTTATATTTTCTGTAACGCCATTACAATTCTCTCTGTCAAAACTTAACTCTTCTTCTTCTACTTACTAAAACTAATGTACCCTAAATGTAACTACCATTGGAAACAATGGTATTGTTTCTTAACAATCTAGAACGTAATCGATTCAATACAACTAAAGACGCTAGAGAGATACCAAAACTATCACAGTATTAGCCAGTTTCCCGCACCTCGTTTACCATGCCTTGGTTTTTCACAAAATGATCGAAATTATTCAAAAACAAGTGAATGTTATGCTGTTAGCAGCATCCCTGAAAAAAATATTAATCCCTCTGTATAACAAAATCAATATTACAAAACGTACATGTTTTAATTTAAATATTTATTAAATAATATATCATTCAGTTCCAAACGTTTAATTTAGAGCTTTTAAATTCACCATTATGGTTGGTTTTATGTTTCAAAATAAAGATTTCGTTTTAAATAAAAACCAGTTTATTTTAAATTAGCTTCTTTCATCACCTAAATATAATTTTATGATCCCCGGAGGATTTGGTTTAAAAATACCATCGTAACTCGTTTAGTTTATTAGAATAGGCTGGTATTAATTTACATATTTTCTTTTCTAATGTACACCCTTACGTCTGGAATCGATTATAAAAGTCAAAACTACGAGGTATTTAATTTAGTTGAGTGACAGTGTCGGTTAGTATCAAAACCACCTAATGTTAACAGGTTAAATCGAGATGTCTTAATTTACTACTAGCTATGAATACTTATTAATATCACAGCAAACTTAAAATTCCTGAAAAACAATTAATATTAGAATACACTCTAATGAAACTGGTTTAAAGTAATTTTTCCAGCAATCGAATTAATTTATACAACGTAAATCAATAGCATGACAAAAAGCTATTTTTCACTGTTGTGGTGGTTTTCTTCTTGTTATATTTTAGATTTGTTAATACTTGATATCTTCGGATATGTTGATGTTATTAAGATATTATTCATACCACTTTCCATATAGTGGAAGTGACATCAACTTTGTTATTTCAAATGGAGCACCCTATATAAACTGTTGGCCACATGGAACTAATAATATAATTTTCTTGTGATTAATTCTCCACTCTTGAATAATGTTGATAAACTGCGAGGATTGTGGGGTCGTTAAAAGCATGTCTGCTGAATCAAACAAAACACCCAAAACACCCAAAACTGTTTTTCCCAATTGTCTATAGATCATCCTAATGTGACAAATAAAAACCTACAACCGTTATTTTACATTTCCGGAACCACTGAAATTTTCAAAATTTTCAAGGGTTTCATTGTGCTTGCTGTATATAACGTCCTCTGTCGTATTTTAATGTCATCGTTAAGGCACTTTATTTCTGATGAAATTTGCTGGAAAATCTACAAAACCGCATTTCGATACCTATCGTTTTGAAGATATTCTTCCTCACAATGATACAAGAATATTATATTATTAATTTCATTTGGCTAGAAGTTTGTTTTCATGGATTTAGAAAAGGATATTCAATACGAATTCAATAACAAGGGGGTTCAGTAGTGCCATCTCCACTCAATACAAAAATCTTGAATAGAAAAAAATTCCAACACAACAGGCAACAGCGAAATTGGCTCATTTCCAACTTTTTGACTAGTGCTGTATGTGTATAACACAGTTATTTCGGGTGAATGGGCTGGACATATAAAGCAGATAAAGAGAAATAAGAATAATGCTCTCTAATTGAGACATCATTTTAAAATATCTACGCTGTCTTAGACGAGTTGTAGTCTTCATGAGTTTGATAATATATGGGACAAATATAGGTCGACCACTATTTGAGATAATGACCAAGCAAACAAAGCCCTTCTTCAGTTTATAAAATGTTTATGCAAATGATACTATTTTGTGATATTGTTCTTTTTGTCGGTCTATCCTAAAGGAATGTAGGTATGTTACTGGCAATTATAAGGCGCCGGCTTTTGAAAATCCTCGTGGGATATTCTTCAAAATTTCGTTTAGTGGGTAATAATAATAATAATAATAATAATAATCAGGTACGTTTTCACTTAATTTCGTCTATTTCAAACACAAAAAGCAAAACTGAACAATAAATGTTGTGTTATTCTCTTATAAGCAAAAAAGTGAACTTTCATGGAAAGCTTATTAGCTTATATTGCCCAAAATTTGCATAACAATTATAGATATTATATAGTCAAACACGGTTACTGTGTTACTGGCTATTTACTTTGTAAAATAAACTATTGAATTTACAAACTGCTTTGATTACCTGATGTAAATATTTAAGTACGAAAAGTTCAATAGGAAATTCTAGGGCAATTCAAAGGTGCTGTTAAATATAGTAGCATTGTTTTTGTAGAATATTCCGCTATCTCTCTGTCGATGAATAAAGCTAAATTGACTTTGTTTTGAAAAATAGAGCATTTAGGAATCGATATTTCCTATTTACGAGATCGGCTGCTGTGCCAAATTACATTGTATTCGGTTAAGCTCTCTCGGCCGTATTTATATTGCATATACAGGGTGTTCCATAAAACATGCCCAAAACTACTGGTGGCAATTAATCATCTATCAATGATACGAAAAGTTCTTGAAACATCGGTCCGGTAACGTTTCGCTCTTGAGATACATGGTGTTAAAGTTTTATTTCTTTTTCAGGTTTGTCAAAATAATTCAGAAATGTCGAACTAATTATTTGAAATTTCTTTTTCATTAAGAACCTATAAACAGACGTCATCGATTCCGACAGGGGCGTGCGTGTGGACCGATAGTTTATGATTTTTTTTTTTTTTTGAAAAAATATGTACGCCAGTGACATTAACTTTTTATGTCGCAGGTGTGAGGCAAGTTAAAAATTTAATAAAATTTGCCTCATCGGTCAAAATCACCATCTGTAAACTCTTGAACAATTTGCATTTTTTATGGACGATATTTACTGTTATGTGAAGTTTTTAAAATCGTTGTTATTGCTATGTTCAGATCTAATGCCAGTTGTCGACTTGTTATTTGAGGATTATCTCGTGATATTATTGAAACATCCAGTTATATATTTTTATCTACTATAAGCTTGCCATATACGGATAGTCTGGAGCGCGCGTAAAGTCGGGGAGTTCCGAAGTTCTGGTCTGGAACGGCACGCATCAGGAGCGTCCATCCCTACAAATAGCGACGACTTCCGCGCAAGTTTTAACCGGCACTTTGTAGTCTCACGTTGAAAAGTGTTTGTTAGTATATGGACCACACCAGGGAGGTTTGGAATGGTATGTGACTTTCTAGAAATCTGAAAACTCCGGATATACCAATCTTACAAGAAATAGTAAAAATGCAATCGAGCAAATGTCAGAATTTCAAATACAATCATGAAACGCACATAAAATGGCTGGAGTTGCACACTTTGCGTAGATATTATTATGTATAATCGAACTATAGCTGTTCTATGTACCCATAATATAGGTCAATTTAAAGAAATCAGTAAATTTCAAGTTTGTATGCAATAAATGGAGTTAGGGAACTGCTTTGCAGTTTAAATCATTTATAAAGTGTATCCATTTATAAGCGTTCAAATATTAATTTGCAGAATAAAATCTATACTACGTAAAACCAACCTTTTTTCCCTTGCATTTAAAATCTACTAACACGATAACATTTGATTATGGCTCAAAAGAACCTATCCATGTATGTTTTATTTCGGTAACATTTTTTACATGAAAAACTACCTGTATTTTTTGCTTAAAAAAACCTATCGCTACATTGATATGGTATATGTTTACCCGCCGCACCACATTGAAAGCGTCGAAGTTTGAGGCGCCAATGGCACGTATGGCTTTTACTTGTTTACAATTTTTTATATAGTACGAGAAGTCTTTGATAACGTCACAACAAAAAAATAAATAATACATTTTACAAAGAGTAATAAATACTAAAAATAATACCTAAATAAGGTACTAAAGACGCAATTCTCTCACTTTATTTACTTGAAAATTAAATGAAATTACCACACACACTTCTTGAGGAATTATAAATTTGTATCATACAAAGAGAAATGATTAAGCTTTAATTGCAATTGCCCATTTGTAATTTTTTTTACCAAATAAATTGAAATCCTTCTTGATATCATCGCATATACTATTCACGCACCAGTTTCTGGTTATTGCCTTCATCACTGCCAAGTAGATATACGCAACGTTAGCAATCGTTAGAATGTAATTCTGTCAAGACCTATGCGGTTATCCGTCTCTTTAATGCTTGCCACGGGGTGTAGCATGCATAGGATATGGTAGGGTTTGGTTAGTATCTACATATTATATTTATGGCTATTTTACAATAGGTTGTGTTAGTTTGGCTTAGTGTTGTGTTGGCATCTTATGGGTTAGCCCTATTATAATGGCTCTTTTGCTAGTGTAGGTAACTTATGTGTGATTTTTCATTTTATTTTTATTTTTTTGTTTTAAATATTTTTTTTTTGTTTCATATGTTTCATTTTCCGTTTTTGTCTATTTTGTACGTTGGCTTTTATATTTTTCGGTATTTTTATATTTTTATTTTTTCCAATTTCAAGTTCGAGAAATAGTTAGGAGGGAATTTAGGGGTGAGGGAGTCAATTAGGGTGGGGTCTTGGGACAAGGGTGTTTGTGAAATTAGGAAATAAGTCGATTAGGATATGTTTTCTAGGGTTGTCATGTAACGTCTGCATTCTTGTCTTTCGTGAGGTCTTGGTGACTGTCCGTAGGGCTTTGTTTTGTGTTATTTGTATTTTTTTCTGTAAGGGATAGGGTGGTCAAGGGCTACCAAATTCAGGAAGTGTAGGTTAGGATGGGGAATATGTAGGACTGGTATAGAAGTGTTACTGTGTACGGTGGGGCTACTTTTATTATTTTATATATTCTTACAAACCTGGCTACAGCTTTGGAGTTTACTTTAGAGGCGTGCTTTTTAAATCTCATGCCCTTGTCTATTGTGAGTCCACGGTATTCGATGTCTTCTGTCCAGTCGACTCTACTGCCTAGAACATCAAGCGTTGTTGTTATAGAGCTCTTTTTTTTGTTAAGCATAGTGCTTGTGTTTTTCCGGTTTGACTCGAGGCCACCAACTCTGGTAGAAGTCGGCGGTCAGGTCAATCTGGTTATGCAGAATAGAGGTTATAAGAATAAGAATAGAGGTGGTAATAATCGAGATATCGTCTGCTGTTGTCGAACTTCTGCCGGTGGGGTGAGAGATGTCGTTGGCGTACAGGTTGAATAGGTCTGATCCTAAGGACGAGCCATGGAAGAGAGCGGCGAGAATCGGGGATGGGGATGACCATTTCTGTTTGACTGAAACTTGGAATTAATTGTCGGTGTGTGACGTTAGACTGTATTATTTTAATAGTACGCGTCGGGATTTTTGCAAGATAAAGTTTGTATATCAGTCCAAGATGCCAGACTTTGTTGAAAGCTTTTTTAAGATCAAGGGTGACAAGTCCTGTGTGCAGACCTCGGTTGAAGTTGATGTTGATAAGCTCACCAACCCGGCAAAGCTGTTGGGTGGTGGAATGGCGGGGACGGAAGCCATACTGGAATCTGTTGTAAATCTCTTGCTCCGCAACAGACCCAGCATGCTTTTTAGGATGAGGGTGTCAAGGTTATCAATGGATGATGGGGCGGTAGCTTGAAGGTAAGTAGGGATTTAGGTCTTTTGGGTTTGGGTATCGGGATAAGTTTTGGTGTTTTCCAGCTGCTTGGGTAATGAGCAAGCCGAAAGCATGCGTTAAAGATTTTTGTGAGGTACAGGATGACAGAGAGGGAAAGTTTTAAAGGTTTCTGAGGACGTAGTTAGGGATTTTATCTGTACCTGGTGCTTTTCGGGATTTTAGTTTTTTTTATTATTATTCGTATTACCGAGGGAGGCTAAAAGATAGGATCATTATCTGGAGGGAGGTTTATTTTCTTTAGGTTTTCCAGGAAATTATAGGACAGGGTGTACTTTTATGGGGAGATTGTATTGAGTTGGACGCACCGGGGTGGTGAGGGGTGGTTAGGTTGTAGATTTTTTTATAGAGATGCGAGGGAGAAAGTAGGGATCATGCGGATGGGAGTATTTGTATTTCCTCGTTTAATTAATTTTTAGTTTTATTAATTTCCGGTTTAATTGCCGAGTTGCGTGTTCAATGGAAATGTTTTTTTTTTGTTTATTTTTTATTATTTATGAGAGCTACTATATGCGGGGGCAGGTGTTTGAGACGGGTTATTAGATTGGGTCGATTTTTTCGGCTGTATGTCAAAGCTTCTGTTATGAGTTGTGTGTGTGTGGTTACTGTTTGGTCTACAAGGAAGATCTAAGAATCATAAGTGAAAGTGGAGCACTAACGATTTAATAGTAACTCCATCTATCAGTGTCACAATGTAACAAATTGGAGAAATGCTGCAACAAAGCGATCTTTACTAATAAGGGTATAATAAAAATTGAAAAATCAAAATATTTCTACAAAGAGGGTAAAATTAATTTACAAATATTAATAAAGACATTTCTATATTCCTTTTTATTTATTTAATTTTCTATTTTTTTGTTCTCTGTGTATTAACTCACTGTGTATTTATATAATAATTATTATCATAATTAAAAAACATCAACAACTAACTATTTTCTATGTAAAATTATTAAAGTTAGCCTTTAATCAGGCAACGTCGAGTGCATCTGCTTCAATTAGTTCTTTTTGCTTTTACTAGTCTATGATAAATTCTCCTTCAGCCTCCCCTGAACTTCTAATAACGTTAATATTAATACATTTTTTTATAATAATAACATATTTTAGACATAAATGCTCATAACAAGCAAGCATCAGCATATATATCAAAACAGAATATAATAAAATACCTGTCAATTATCATAGTAATAAAGAGAACAAAAATCCTTAATTATAATGTTACTGCCGGGTTTGAATGTGATGGAACGCATTATATTTTAAAATAACAGTGAATAACAATAAGAAACATTGTTAATAACTATATATCAACTACACGATGATGCTTCTAACTGCGAGTAACTTTTGGAAAGCAACACTGACATATAGACTGCTACAAGGAAGTTAAGGGTGTTAACGAGAAATGCATTTTCGTTTAGGAGCTACAATACATTTTACCAACACGTAAATTTTTATTAATTTTTCGTTAAATAAAATATAGCATAAATTTTTCCATTTATATTTACAAGAAAATAACCAAAATAAGAGAAACATAAATTTCGTTTGAAGCTACAAACCAATTATTCAATTTCTGTAAGACATTCTATCATTTGCATCAATAGCAGCTTGATTTCGTCTAAGCATACTGTCAATGACGTGGTTTTCCACAAAACGCAAAAATACTATATACTGCACTCGTCACGGGTTCGCCAACCAAGTTGGCATCATCTGGAGATGACTAAAACTAACCTTGTATCATATTTATACCTAAACTATTATTATGGTTCGGTAAGCCGTGAATAATAATAATCTTTAATGAAAGTAGGCAAGCCTAATGTACAGATACATAATAAACAAAGTAATTTAGGTTCCACAAATCGACTTAATATTACTCAGTACTACTTAAAATCCGGTATATCACAATAGAAACCATTTATATTCTTATAATACACAACACGTAAGAACTAATAATAACTAATAAAAACACATGTTCCATAACAGTCATTTTATACTTTTAATTTAGAAGTATCCTAGGGAGATAAAACAATTTCATTCATTTAAAATGTTTATAATTATGTTGTTATCTGACTTAACATTATCCGGTAATTTATTATAGCTATCCAAACCTTTGAAAAATAAAGAATTCATAGAGAAATTAGAATTTGTTCCTTCTACATGAAAGTGATAGTTAGACCTCGTATCATAACCGTGTACCTGATATTTGGTATGAGGAAATTTCTGAAATATTCCGGTTGCATTCTCTTTGTCATTTTATAGATGAAGACCATAGTAATATAATATAGTCTTTTACTAACTGACAACCACTGTAATGAATTGAGCATATGTTCAACTGGAGTGTACCGGTAACATTTCAAAATCACCCTCAAACCTCTGTTTTGTAGTTTCTGTAAATGAGATATTTTGTTTTGATTAAATAAAAACATAACAGATGCACAATAATCAAAATGCGGCTGTATACTACAATTATAATATACAATCCGCACAATCATGGATAGGTCATGTGAAACTCTTGAGAAAAAATATTTTATATTTCTTTAATAACATATTCGGCGTGATTATTAAGAATCAAATTATTATCAATAATGAAGCCAAGGTGTTTTATCTCTTTTACAAGTTCAATCTCGATACTGTCAATTATCAGTTTAATTGTATCAATGAAGTCAAGATGTTTATATTTACATGAAGTTGTGATAATCATTGCTTTCCTTTTTCTTGAGTTGAGTATTAGTTTATTATTTCTAAGATATAATTTAATATTTATTAGAGAGGTGTTAGTTTCTTGAACAGCTCGAGCCAAGTTTGCACCAGTTACATATAGTAATGTATCACCGGTGAACAGATTCAATTTATGAATTCAAGGAACGTAATTTATATCATTGAGGTATATAATAAATAACAATAGCCCTACGACACTTTGTTGGGGAACCCCAAAGTCATTGATGATTTCAACAGATGTCACATTTATTCTAGTGTTTTGTTTCCTGAAGCTAAGGTAGCTTTTAAACCATTTCAACACAGTATCTGTTACAACATAGTATATAAGCTTATTAATCAAAATGTTTCTATCTTTGTATCGAAGGCTCTCTCGATATCTAAAATGAGTGAAATAATGTATATTTTTCCTTTGGGACAATGTAATTTGAATTGCTTTTTTTAACCCGACTGGCACTCTAAAAAATAGATTATTTGAATCAAAATATTCCAGAAGTTACTCATCAAGTGCCAATTCAAGAAGTTTTTCTAAAGTTGATAATGTATTTATTGGTTTAAAGTTACATGCTTCAATAGTATTACTGATTTTTGGGATAGATACTACTGTGTTAGATTTAAACGATTCAGAAAATTCCGATTTATATAAAGACGTGTTCACAAAATTTAGAATATGTTCAAGTACATCAACAGTCTCTTTAAGGAATTTGCTCTTTATAACCTCTAATTTATTAATTTTACTATCAAGTGAAAATATAATTCTACGCAGTTAACCCATGTTTAACATTTTAAAATTACAGTATCTATATTCAATGGCTTCAAAATCATTTTGAGGAAACCAATGTTGAGCAATGTTGAAATATCACATAACAAAAAATTCATTAAAATTAGTGACAATATCAAGTTTATTTCTGCAAACACTTACTTGATCATTATTATTATTGAATATAATTTGATTAAAGCTCTAGCATTCTTCTGGTTTTATGAACATTTTTAAATTCGTCCTTATTTTCTTACTATCGTGCTTGCATAAATCATAATACATTTTTTTCTTAAGATTTAACATATCTACATATTGGTTATACGCAGTTTTATAAATCTACCAGTTTTGTTCTTTATTTAGATCACAACTTTTTTTTAAAATGCTTGTAAGTATTGTCTCTTTGCCTAGCTTGGCTTCGCAATTCAATGTCATAATGTGGATGTTAATTACTTTTTATCTCTATCACTAACTATGACTAACAAACCGATAGAGCGACCTATATGGAATAATTTTCCTACTAATAAGCAAGCAAAATAGACCAATTTTAAAGGTAGAATAATTCAGTGAGGTCGACAATTACTTAATTTTGTCGTAACAATTTTCATACCATACGGTGGAGTTGATCCAGGTTTAATTGAAAGGTTCTTGCATATGAGACTTTTTGATTGATTTTAGTTGACTCATTTTAAGATCAAAATCAAAAAAATCGAAACTAAGTTAGATTAAGAACACATAATTATTTCGAAAAAAGTGATCTACAAGTTTATAGTAATTAATTTTGTAATCAGTTATTTAGGATATTATTGCGATTTCATATTAGAATTAATATATTATATGAATTAAAATGAAAACTGTTTTACTGTTTTACAGGTTATGTATCATGTTGTATAAACATATAGTTATGAAAGTTTTGCGTTGTTCAAAATATTACAACTAAAAAAGGAAAGAACACAGGAGAAAAATCTGCAAAAAATCTGTTTGTTATTCCTAAAAAAGAAACGCGAAGCCATATTAATAAGTTTGTGAGAATACTTCCGAAGGGAAAAGTTGAACGCATGAAAAGGACTCTTTTTGAATATAATATTTCTATTATACTGGTCGTAGTACTGACATTGATCTTTAATGAGATGTAGTTGCACTTTGCTTTGCGATAGTAGAAAATGTTAAAAGCTTTTACCGTATCTCATAGACTGTGTCTTCTGTAAGTTAATTTCAAGTTTTCTCCCTCAATATTTATAATACTCAAGGCTTTTTTGCAATATTCCGGAAATAAATTAATTAACAAGGAACGTACGCCTGTTGCACCTCGTGTTATCTTTGGAAACCTCAAGTCGAGACCTTTCTTCACCCCGTAACCCACCTGTTAAGTTTAAAGTTATAATTTATGAACATTGTTCGTGTTAAACTATAGAAACATGAGGCTTATATCCGAAAATTGGAAATCCTCGAGCTTAAATTGCTATTCCACTTATTTCATTAATAATTTGGAATGGCGGTGAACTGACTAGAGGTATATGGAAGGAATGTAGGAAAAAAATTGATGTGGAAAATGTCAGATGTGTGATACACATAAATATTGTATCATTATTAAATTAGATCATTAAAAAGCACAGAATGAAATAGTTTAATTAAATACAGCTTGCAATGACTATTTATTAATTTTTTCTGTTTACTGTCACAATTACAACAAGGCTATTTTGTTTTATTGAGCCGCCGATCGGCTATGAATTCTTTTACTATATCAATTTCTCCCTAGCTGGATTATTTATTTCTATTAAGTTGGGCGCTACGTGACTTCTTGCCACGAAAATAACTGTTTTGTTGCCTTGATACTTGATCGTAGGAATGGAATTTTCTCAAGGTCGATTTTGATTGTGTGGAGAGGCAAGGTAGCCTGTTCTTGACCTCTTAGAATTTTGATTTGCCTTTAGGCTACACTGGACAGAGCTGAGTATGACTTCAGCAACTCCTCTTCGCCGGTCTTGGCTTAAGCGATTTGCTACTACCTTAGATTCTGTAGCTGACGGATTTTAATCAAGCGCTTTTCATTGATTAGGGCTTAAAAAAAAGTTGCACAGAAGGCTTTTTTCTAGCCTGAAAATGACTTTATGGCATGATAATATTATATTTTCAGTCAGCTTTTTATGCAAAAATAAAACTGAACAGGTCTATGCAAAAACATCTTTCTACTTCCCTGTAAATGCTTTTAGAACTGTGAAATTTATTCGCTGAAGACCAAAAATAATTTGAACAGAGGGTTCCTTACAAAAAGAAAATTTTACCTCCTGAAAATGCTTTAATTTTGATGACTGAATTTATTAAGGTATTTTCCAAATGAAAAATATTTTTGGACAGAGCGTCTCTCACAAAGTTGGAATTTACTAGTGAGAGTAGGGGATTTGGTAAAGTGTAAAATTGGTTTGACTAAGTCGTTAAGACCAAAAATAAAATTGGTCAGGGAGTCCTTTAGATAAACGTAAAATTCACAATCATAAAACGTTTTCAAAAAAAAATCTGAAATATTTGTTGTAATTCAGCAGACTGGACGGCAAGTTGACCTACAACTCGATCACTACTAATCTGCCAAATAGTTCGCGCAAGACTTAAACTTTTTTTTAATAATGGGCAATTTGTAAAACAGAAAAATTTTTGTATTAAAATATTCCTGTCGGATTCGAGAAAAAAATATGTTTTGAGCAGCGTATCTTTTTATGCTGAATGCAATTATGTTGAAATAAAAATAAATAAAAGTAAAAAATTATTGAAAATTTATAAATTATTTTTTCGATATCCTGGTGGACTAACAAAACGATTTGGATGAAATTTATTTTTTTATAAAAATTTTGGCTGCGACTTAAAACTCAAAAATTTGTAATAAATTCAAAAATAATTGTGGCAGTCTAGTAAACACACGGGAAACTTAGAACTAGCCAGATTTTGTTGAAAAAAAAGAAATTTGTGTGAAGTGAAACTTTGATTTGAAATAAGTTAAATTTTCTAAAATTGACTATCTTAACAAAACTATAGCTTCGCGGGAAAAATAATTTTGAGAAATGATTGTAGGTTCCTAAATATGTAGGTTGATTCCTTACCTTGCCCTTGGAGATCTCAGACGATGTTGTTCTTTTAGCATAAATGCTTCATTTCTTATTTTTAGACAGCCTACGTCTGTAGGAGCCTGCTCGGGGTTTTTTTTAAATTTAACAAATAAAAACAGTGTAGATTTTTACAATAAAAGCTGATGACAGAAGACTCCTCAAGTCAAAATCCAGGAATGATAAAAACTGTCGAAGTAGTACAGCTGGTTCTCTACAGTGAATGTTTGAAAATTACTTTGTACGTGGTGGACACCGTCTTCGATTCTTGTAGCTACCAAAAAATAACCCAGCCTTCTGCATAGAGAAATTTTTTAGTACCTTCTTGACGACTTCTGGAGCCCGTGTGAGATACATACCTGCAAAACAGCCAATGAGGAACTGTCCTAAGGGCTCTAGACTGGTTGGTGCCTGATAATGGGATTCACACTCGGTTTTAAGTTAATTTTGTCGTTTCACGGAGTGACGTCTGAACTGTATGAATGCAAAAAGATCAATTGTCTGCCTTGAAAATAAATTTTATATTTATAGTAGTTGTGTCGTCATCTATTGTGATGTTAACATGATGTCATGTTTTCTAAACTGCGTAGTAAAAATGAAATCTACCCAGCTTGAATGCTTCGATACGCTTTCGATAGCTCCGCGTGGCTGGCCTGGCTAGTCAGCTATATGGTGTACCAAACTCCAATTTTACAAGTTTATGTCTCGTATAAACAAATCTAGAGGTTAATGAGGCGCTGTGGAAACAATGATTGTTGCCTGAAATTATTGTTATTATTTTGTCTTAAACTATTTTACTTTGATATTACGAGGGCTGAGAACCAAAGGGTTCCAAGCGACAATTTGTACGAAATTCATTTTTCTTGCAGAAATCTATTCTTATAAACATTCTACACCGTTTCCTGTAAAAATTTCTCCATTATGTTGGTAGATGGCGCCAAGATCATTAGAGAAATACAGTTTCAAGTACATTTGACAATTTAATGTCAGAACCATATGGTTTCAAGTACAAAGTGAAATTAAGTAGACAGTTTCTTGTGTATTATTTTGAGATGTCTGCATCTGAAAGTGAATCTTGGGATATTTGTAGCTCTGGCTCAGAATATGTCCCCGAAAATATCCGTGGAAATAAAAGGTAAATTTTTAAAATATTTTTTTTGCAATAAATAATAACAGTTGGCGTAGTTGTCGAAAGTAACTCCACCAGTGCTGATAATTTTATAGTAACCCCCGCTGATAATTCGAAGACAAAATCATTCACCGAGAAGAAAATTGAACAGGTAGAGTTTGCCTATAAATGGATGCCGCTCCAAGATAAAGAGTACATGAAATATCTTATTTCCGAATTTAAGAAATAATGTAAATATGTTCTTTTTCATCTTTTTGTGTTAAAAAATGTAATGTTCTTTAAATTTTAAATAAAAGTTTATTTGGTGAATAAATTGCTTTATTCTCGCGATAAACATCCTTTACAGTCACATAAAGTTACTTTAGGTCATGTATTCCTGATATAATTACAGTGTGTATAACTAAACATTTTGGAAAATACAAAAAGGTAATACTATTTTTGAATTTATTTAATTATACAATAAAAAAAGTACCATACGGCGGCTTACAGTGCCACAAGGTTCCAAGTACAACTGTAGTGTTTAAAAAAAATAATAAAACTGGCATTTGTAATCCAATGAAAATCTCAGATTTAGGTATAATGTATTGTCAGATTCCTATATAAAAACATATAATTTATTTAAAAGTATTTACTTGTAACAGTACAAATTTATTCAACATCAAACTTTAAAATTCGTCTCCTGAAAAAAAATTATGAATGTCACTTGGAACCCTATGGTTCTCAGCCCTATTAATTTTTATTCCTTTAATTGACTTTGTAAAATTATTTTTTTTAGGTGTGTGCTACTCGCATCTTTTAAAATTCGTATAGCAGAAATGCAAAAATTTAGCATTTACTATTTCACGATGGCTTTGGCCACTGATGGCTATTTGCCTCTGTCGACTATTAAAATTGAAAATTTGTTATGGCTTTCCTGAAAGCAGTAAAATCGTTCAAACTGGTTTGTAGTTATTCCTTATGAATGTGTTTATGAGTTTTGGTTACTTTAATGTTTGTAAGTACATCGCAGCGCCCGCCGTCACGCTTTTGCCGCAGAGCAGTTTTTTAATGTAAAGTAATTTTACTATTTTTCGTTTTAAAAATCGGAGTATTGTGATAAAAATGTTTAGTTTGAAGTTTTGAATATGATTTTTTATTCTTTATCTAATTTGTAAAAAAAAGTGGCGTGACTTGTGATATTTTGAACCCATGTAATTTCGATCTCGGGCATTTTTTTAATATTTTAAATGTTTTAATGGCTGAGGGCCTATGTGATCTGTGTGATTTTTTGGTAACATTGATTTTTTTGAAAAAATTAAAAATTTTGTAGAATTTTGGTTCTACAATATTACATATAAAACCAGTGATTCCAACGAATTATATTTAAAATATTATTAAATTCAATTCAGAGAGCAATATTACGATTTGAGCGTAAAAGACCCATTTACAAAATGGTGATCCAATTCAACACCATTTTAATTTAATTAGTTAATTGAAGTGGTAACGTGTTTCTGTGTTAGACAGAAAACCATTATATTAAATGTTATGTTTGAGATTGTTACGCGTTGTTTCTAGATATTAAACACTAAAATTTAACAAACATGAAGTTCAATTTTTATTTAAACACTCTCCAAATTTTTCAATTTTTATTGCCACCCTATCCATTTTTGTAAAGCACCAAACAGAGGAGTCTTTTGCTTGACCCACCCTGTATAATATGAAATTTTTCTATATTTCATGCTCACCACTATCAAAAGCAATATAATGAGTTTTCCGAGGTGGGTCTATCTAAAATATAAATCTTATTACTGTTTTCGAATTTTGAGTAGAAACAATCTTATCCATGCAACCATATTACGTATATTTCTAACCTTATTGGATTTTACTTTATTGTTGAAATTATTAACAATATTTGTGCGCGGCAATATCCTTAACTTTGACGATGACCTTGGATGACAAGAGCCGACTATCCCTCTTTACTGAAAATCTATATCAACCCACTTTTTTTCAGGAATTTTCAACATTTCCACAATCTTATTCAAGGCTTAAAAAAAAGCAAGAGTTAATCACGTCCCGTCACTAAAGCGATTTCTCCTACTATACATACATAGATGAATAAATTTCTGCAGGTAGCAAAGCAGATGCAGCAAATAACTTTTTAGAAATGACATATCAATTCCTCTGTAAACAATTCTCTACGATATTTGTAAAAATTACTTATTACTTATTTAAATACTACAACCATTAAAAATTGAATGAAATATAAAAACCCTGGAATTTTAATTTCCCACTTGGGGTCATTAGTGGCACGCAATCAGAATTTTCAATAGCTCCAGGTGTGAGAGATAGTTCACATGAAGTAGCCCGCTCTGTGTCCAATCAGAGAGAATTGATTAATACAAGGAAATTACCAAGTCCATTTAGTAAATTAATTATCAGCTTGAATGGGGATCTAGAATATATGGCACTAATTTAAAAATAAGAGATGATGATAGGCTCAAAATCAGAACGAGGATACAAGGTAAAAACATTCAACTTTATTAATTTGGAAATTTTCTTTTAAAGCGGTAAAGCATATTTATATTTTCAAGGGAAGAGACACTCATAAAAGTCTTTTCGAAATCAATAAAATGTTTAAAAAATCGTTTTGTCATTTAAATATGAGAATCAATTTATGTGAACATTTTGCTTGTTTATTGATAAATCCCTAAAGCCAAAACACAACCAAAATTACCATTTTTTTCGTTTCGCTCAAATTGCTAAAACTTTCATTCTATAAAAACACGCGCAGAAAATGAAATTCGCCTATGATGTGGGTATATTTAAGCTGGGTCCCATTACTTTCCGGACACTCTGTGTAGACAAAAGATCTGCTTGTAATTTAAATAACAAAATCTGCATTTTATTTAAAACGATACCATTGTTTTTGTTTTTGCTTACCATCAATAAACATGTTTATGTTGGTTGGATACCTGGTGAAGACGCCGCTGCCTAAAACTGTTATTGATTTAAATTTGTTAAAGAACTTTTAACTAAAACTACCAAGATATTGAACTTGTTTTAAACCAAATAGATCTCGCAATCGACAACACTCGAATGCACCTACTTCAACTCGTTTGCTTGTTACTAATTTATGACTATATTGAGAGAGCATGCACCGTCGTCAGTTACAAGCAGTTGCATTTCATTACTTATAGATTTAAATGATGAATTATGCACCTACAGGAATCTAAAACGTTTGTTGAATGACAGGTGGAAGGTTAAAAGATTACCAGGGCCACTTGTGAGCTAAATAAATCAAAGTTTCATGGCTTAGAATGAGATACCCCAAATTCCAAGATCGTACCACATCATTTGAAACATTCAGAGCCCTCGGAGAATAAATGATTGCATATAATTTTGTAGTGGCCGCACGCATGGTTAAAAAATATATTATCATTACCCTTATACCTCTGGGGTCTTCTGAAAGCTTCATTCTAATAAAAGATATACTTATTAAGAAGTTCCTGCCTCTGAACTTAATTCAGAGACAAATAGCCACAATATGTTTTTTTCGTATCATCTGACTCGAGTGCGGACAAAATTTCCAGTATACATTAACACTGACGTAATTTTCCACGAAACATGAAAACACCATATACAAGGTGGCCCATTTTCGAGCCTCGTCATGGGATCTTGGAAACCGCAAGAGATACAGGATCGGTTAAATTATGGCAAAGTTGCGCAATTTAATGCTTATCAAAATGCTGTGTTGGAATTTGGAAAATTCCGAATACTTTCTAAAATATCCGGAAAAAACGAAATTTCGTAATATCTTTTTTTATTTTTTCTGACGTTATTTGAAAACAAATTTTAAAACGAATAACACTTCCCCATTGCCATTTTTTATCATCTACAAGATGGCGCTATCAAATCAGACGTTTCGTCTTCCAGAAACCATCATTAACTTATTTTTTTTAAATACGGACCTGGATTTTTTTATTTTATTTTTTGTTACGTTTGGACGACCTAAATGCTATGAACCATCACAAATTTTGATTTTCAAACGTTTCGATGACAAAAACTGACATTTTCAGTATCTAAAATAAAAATAATTAATACGGCACTGTTTTTAAAACAAATTATTCTTTCAAAATTCTAAATTTGTTAGCTAGGTAAAAAATAAATATCTAAATTTATGATACTGATGAAAAGCTATATTAAAAGCTGATAAAAGGTCATTATAATTATAACTAAAGCATTTATTGGTAGGTAACTAATTTAGATTACAATAGTAAATACCAGTGTAATATTTCTTATTTATTTCCAAATCCTAAATCAGTAAATAGGATTTTAAAAAATAGGATAAGTCAAATACTTTTATTTCGATCTAATGTGTCCGTCCACCTCGTTTATATTGAGCTTATTTCTGTAATATTAACGGAAAATGAAAAAGGCGGCCTTGATATTAAAACAAGAAATCGCCCTAGGTCCTTAAAATATGACAGTTTAAATTTTTAAATAATTTGAGACAGTAAAAATGGTGTTTTCCAATTCAGAAAAACGTGATATGGTTCGGATTTATTACGGTGTCAATAGAAATTCGCAAATGTGAACGATATTTAGAAAGATACCCCGAGCGTCCACAACCCCATTATTCGTATTTTAATACTTTGGACAGAAATTTGGAACTTTTTGGTAGTTTTGGTAAACCCTGAAATGCTAATGGCGGATGAATAGAAGCTGAAGATGAAGAAGCTGTTATAAATGCTGTAAGTTTTGTTATAAAATGATAATATGCATTTTATTACACATATAATATTTTGTGGTAAAATTTCACCGAAACGTTTTATTAGAGATTACGGAAAATCCTTATGGGTTCCTCTCGGCAATTTGCCGTAGAACTAAATATGCCTAGAATCCGAATTCAGAGGATTCTTAAAAAACATAGGTATCATCCCTACAAACTACATGTCAGCCAAAAATTAAGGCCAGGAGACAGTGAAAGAAGGATTGAATTTTGCAATTGGCTTGATGGAAAATTGCAAACAAGATGTCGATTTTTTAAATAAAATTATCTGAACTGATGAGTGTAATTTTTCCACATGCGGTCGTTTTAACAGGAACAATGAGCATTATTATGCAATGGAAAATCCGCACCAAAATCAACAAGTGCGAAGACAGGGACGGGCATCATTTAATGTTTGGGTTGGGCTGTATCGAAATAAAATCTTGGGGCCAATTATTTACGATAAAAACTTAAATGCTGAACACTATCTTAATTTCATCCGAAATTATATATTAGATGCGCTTGACGACGAGCCTTTAAATATGCTTCGGCAACTGTGGTGGCAAAAGGATGGCGCACCAGCCCATAATGCAAGGGCCGTCACACAGTTTCTTAATGAAACATTTCCTAATCAGTGGATTGGAAACCAAGGGGTAGTGCGCCGGCCTACTAGAAGTCCAGATTTTTCCCCGCTGGATTATTTTTTATGGGGATTTTTAAAAAACCGTTTATATCAAGATACTCCACGTGACATAAACATTTTGCGCCAAAATTTAATGTTAGAGATAACAGATTTAAGAGCAAGAGGAAGAGCAATCCAGCGGGCGGTTACGGGCAATCTGCGAAGACGCACGCGAAAATGCATAGAGGGATATTTGAGCATTTACTTTAGGTTTTAATTTTGTTCCTTTTAAAGTTTAGGTATATAGTTATTAATTAATTAATTAATTATTATTAACATTATTTAGCCAGAAGTAATAATTTGTTTTATAAACAGTGTCGTATTAAATATTTTAAAAAAATACAGAAAATGTCAGTTCTTGTCATCGAAACATTTGAAAATCAAAATTTGTGATGGGTCAAAGCATTTAGGGAGTCCAAAGGTTCAAAAAATAAAATAAAAAATCCAGGTCCGTATTAAAAAAAAAGTTTTATTATTTTTAAAATTTGTTTTCAAATAACGTCAGAAAAAAATAAATTTTTTTTTATAAAATTTCGATTTTTTCCGGATATTTCAGAAAGTATTAGGAATTTTCCAAATTCCAACACAGCATTTTGATAAGCATCAAATTGCGCAACTTTGCCATAATTTAACCGACCTTGTATCTCTTGCGGTTTTCAAGATCCCAATGATGAGGCTCGAAAATGGGCCACCCTGTACTGCGTTTCGCTAACCAAGTTGGCATCATCTGAGGATGATTAATAAAACTAACATTATGCTAACAATGTATCCTATTTATACCTAAACCATTGTCACGGTTCAGTGATGAATTAACCAATGTCATACCCTACACCTTTAAAGATCTTACCAAGATCACGGGTGAATCAAGGACTTCGTCCACTATTTGCAGTGACTCCGCTAACGACAACGCACTGTTTTGTATGGCGTTATGATGTAATCCTTTATAGTTCTTATGAATAGTTCTTAAAGCTGTTTCAACAGAAACATCCTCGAATTTTGTCTGGCTTTCTTTCATAGCTGCAGCTTCTCAAGAATTGAATTGCAATATCACAGATTTTATTTGTTGTAAATATTTAGCATAATAAAAAGCTGCCTTCAACTATGTTCCCCAACGTGTATGAATTGGCTGTGGTGGTTCGGGAATACCGGGACACTTGCTATGAAATGCGCGAAGACGTTTAGGAGATTTAAGAAACACTTTTTTTTGTACTTGCTATTAATGTATTTGCCTCCGAAAAACCTTGTCGAAAATTTTTTGCCACAAGATGTAAAGCATGCACTTTACACGTAGCATGTACCAACCTAAAACTATGGTCTTGAAGAGAACGGCCTACCAAAGGCATTGTCGAGGCACCATCGGTCACAAACATCAACGCTTTACATTTTGACAGGTCAAAAATTTCTAACGTCTCCAGCACCACCCGCGTAATTGTTTGGACAGTACACTCAGTTAGTCTTTTGCTAGCTAGTAACAGTGAAAATTTCGGTTTAAGAGGGTCCAGGACATGTACTATAACAGTTAAAATAGAATTATTTTTACAATCAGTCGTCTCGTAATCGCATAACTACAGCCGTGTATTTTTTAGTACACATTTGATCTTATTTACAACCTCTTCGCATACAGTTGATACATAGTTACGCAACGTTGTGCGAGGTAACGTCACCTTGGGATTGTATTTATTCCAGAACTCCTGAAATCGTTATTTATCGAGTATGTGCAGCGGAATATCACAGGAAATCAACATTAAGAGTAAATCGAACATAAACTATGTTGTCGAAGGCACGCGATTTTTTTGTTTTATGTTGCACAGAATTTACGTGACGTTTATAATCACGTTTGTACCAGCACATCAAGTCTATCTCGCACACGTTACAAATTATTATAACACAATTGTAAAATGAATCCGGGAATTCACTGATAAATTTAATCAGCATATGGCCGTTTTATACCGTTGGGTAGGTCTGATATACTTTATTATTAAATTAATATCTAGAATAAAATACAACAAATAAAATTATCAACAATAAAATGGAGAGGAATAAATTACGTTGTACATACCACAAGGCATAATAATAGACAACAATGAAATGTAAGTCTTTGCTAAAATAGTAAACAAGTCTCACACGTATTTAGGTATTTCTCTACCTGGCAAAGCCCGTGATTTGCGGACCGATTTGCCAACTCTAGTTATAACTTGTCTTATAATTAATTTTCTATCGCCTTTCAATTTTCTCTTCTTAGATTTAAACAAAACCCGCCTATTCTATCAGTTCGCATCAGCTTACCCGTTACGCTATAACATAATACGATCGAAGACCCGCCTAGCAGAGACAACCTTTTGTTTCGTATTTTGCGGTCACGTTCGCTTCTGCATTCCCGCTACAAAGTCAGACCAGCAAATTGTCCGTGTCATCCTACTAATTGGAATTGATTAGAGACACTCGCGCTTTGCAATACGAACAGTCGTTATAATCGGGCCCGAGGCCAATAAAAATTCTATCTACAAATGGAAATTATACAGGTGGAATATTATTATGTATTTTATTTTAATATTTAATGAATATACTCAGGACGTTTCCTATTTAATGTATTATTACGTCCAATAATATCGAAATATATCTTTGACATATGAAATATAAATATACAGATTTAAATAAAATATTATTTGATATATTACTATTTCATTGCTTTTTATGAGCACCTATATTATTTATTTCTGTTAATCTACGGTAAAAGACAAACGTCCTGTCTTTATTCCAATTACAAATTTTAATTCAATTCTTCATACTTCATACAGCGTGGGTCAAAAGTGTGGAAACAAGCCATTTTCGTTATTCCGTTAGGTGAGATTTTTTTTGTATTATTTTGACCTTGACTGTATTCGATATTAGGAGACATTAGTGATATTAACCAGTTTAAGGGGGGCTGACGTCTGGCAAGTAGATCACAGACGGGTCTTTTCTACCCACCCCCAGTCGTCCCCACAGCCATGTTGCTACCTCACCAAATCTTTCCAATCTTCTTACGAAGGTCAGTGTATCATTCAGTGCAAGGGAGCCCATCTGCTGCCATAGAAACGTCTCGTACCTAAAATGGTATGCATCAGGCGCTCGATTTCTTCACACTGTCCTAGAAAGTGGTAAAACGTTCCTTCATCACTCCCGCGTCACGAATAGGTAGGATCTTCCTTAACATATATCAATGATAGATATCCCCTAAGTATGCAGTGGCATGTCAGAATCCCGATTAACAGAGAAAAATCTTTCGACTACGGCCCAGTGACCAGACCGATTTCATCTTGTTCGGCTTTGTCATAAAATATCGAGTTTGTCTACAGGTCATATTGCTTCTCCAATGCTTCCTCAATATCCCATGGACCTACTCATCAAGGACCGTCGCAACCTGTCTTCTGATGATGTTCAATATAGGCTTAGGTCTAAGGCAGAACTCCTCGGCCAAGTCAAGCCAATTCATCGGCCTTCTCGTTGTCTGTAACCCTAGTATGTCCGTGGAGCCACGCTAATCTTACTTGTTTATGCCTCGCAACCTCCTCTAGGGTGTAACTGCACTCCTGAATGAGAGCCGATATCGTCCTGGGGGAGCACACCGCTTTTAGAGCAGCGTGGCTGTTGGAGCAAATGTATATCTACTATTGCACATCGTTCCTTACCTCATTCTGACCTGCCCATTGCTAGGATGGCGTAAATCTCTTAAATTTTTGCCAGTTGTCGGGACGTGATTGCTCTGTCCACGCTCGGCCACCAGACGACCGATCCGTAATGGAGCTTTGGTCTGATGACCGCTGCTGTATACAGCCATTGTAGGATTCGTATTTTGAGGCCCCAGTTGCTACCTACTACGCGACGAAATTGCCAGAAGTCGACTTCTTGTTGATATTGTCGATATGTGGCCCCATGACAATTTATTATCTGCACTCCTAGGTGTCTTATCTACTGCGCGAGCGTAACAGGTTCACCATACATGACTAGTGCCCTAAAATCCTTTATTTTTCTTCTTTTGGTGAAAAATATCATCTCAGTTTTGGTGCAATTGACAGAAAGACCTAACTCGCCGCAACATATTCTACAGGCTACCTGCATTCTGTTACAAACGACGACGTTTAGAAAGCGGTCGGTCACCAGGACCGGCCCGTCATGCGCGTATGCTTGTGCATAGAATCCTTTCGATGTAAAGGCGCTCCATGAGATCAATTATTATACTTTATATTTATTATTAAACTATTCATAATTTCTGGCGATAGACACCGACAGTATAATACGACGCGAGATATGAAAACTTGAGAAATAAAACTTGAAATCTTAAACTTGAATTAGAGTGTCACCGGCAGTCGAAGAAATAGAAATTCTATTCAGATAAGAGGGGAAACTTTGAAAAAGGACGAGGTCAGAAATGTATGGGAGTACTTAACATGCAAAACATTGTTTCGCTGCTATTCGACCAAGAATATTAAATTCTAAAATATAATAAACTTTACTGAATGCAACTTCTGATACATAGGAATTTTTTATCTAAAATATCTCAATGCGGAATTGTGTAAATGAGTTTATAATTTAATGCAGAAAATTACGTTCACTTGCATGAAACGACTTAATATTGCCAGATACTTTTATTATACAGGGTATTACAAAATAAGGAATAAATTTACAGATAGATTTTTAAGGAAAAAAACTCATTGTATTTTAAGGTTGATGATGACCTCATCGATGCGGGTGTAAAAACGTTGTCGACAGTTTTTTAAATATAAAGGTGTATTGAGTTACATTTAGTTGAAACATCGCTTCAAATTGAAATCAGAACACTACAGTTTTTTAATCTCAAAAACAAATACAAATTTTACTAATATTTTCTTTTTACTGAAAGTAAATAAATTATGGCTCTCAATAGAGCGGTAAGGACATTTGCATCCCAGAATCTCGATTCGATCCCCAGTCGAGGATTTTTTTACGCAGAAATTAATCCTAGGGTACTTGAATATTAGGTGTGTGTCCGCTGTCTTTAAAAGTGTAACTTCCGTGCGCACAAGATACCCGAACATTTAGGTACACTGTAACGTTCCGTTTTTTTAAATAATGAATTTGGACCACATTATAAATTATATAGCGATGATTTGAATTATCAGTTAAATTCCAAATTTGAATAAAACAGTTTTACTGAACCTTATTGTATTAGATATTTAGTGCGCCGCTACTGTGCGGGAGAAAAAGTTATTTGCGAAGCGGTGCCATCGCGCGCACTCAGCAACGAATTGGATGGTGCTTTCAGCTGAAGAGGTGAAAACGCTGGGAAACAGGCTCAAGCCAGGCTCGAGACACAATGGAGAGTGTAACTGTGTGGTTGAAAATTTCGTTTAAGCTTGGTAACGTTTATGTTAGAAAATTGTTGGAAAGTCAATGCTACTTGTGGAGTTCCTTAAGGTCCTGACCATATATTCGTCACAGGAGTAATAAGTAAGACTATTTAATTATACTGTCTTCTCGAAGAAAAATATGTAAATGCAGAAAAAAGTTTAACTTCGAACACCCTAGGTACCTAGGCACCACCACCCATTTACTTGTGGTCAGACTTTGAATGCCTCGCGTGTGAACAATGAATTGTTGTCATGAATTCTTATAAGATTTGCAAATTAGTGCTGTGATTTGTAACTAAATTCGTTTAATGTACTTTACATTTATTTTGTGCTTGATTATTATTGACTATTTAAACTACTACACATTTCTCCATCTTATAATGGTAGCCCGTTGTTTTTAAGTTAGGGAAAAACATTATATTTTAGACATAAATGATGGTGGCACCCAATTAATAAATAAATGAGTTGGTTTTACGTTCTTATGTCATTTGTATAAGCGATTGCATTGTCTGACTTAGTTCTTATTTTATATAGTTATAAGTTGATTTGATTTATTTGGTTAACTACTTTGCTTCCTCGCCCAGAGAAGAGAGTCGTAAATATTGCTTATTTTGCTATTAAATTTTTGTTTCATTCAATAAAATTTAATGTAACTATTTTAATGATATAGTGACCCAGCATTTTAATACAGGGGGTTGTATTACCTGTGATATTAAATTCATTCGGTAGACGAAATTAAATCTGACACTTTGAGGTTACCGAAGAAATATCGCGCCTTTAGCGCATTTGTTTAATAGTATTTCAGAAATAAGGATTTGGCTATTATAAAATTTTTACGTAAAAATGGCGAAAAACCAATTGCATCCAATTGCGGACCCGTGTGAGTCATTATTGGAGATCGGGAGATAGCGATAAATTATGTCAATTCCAGGGTTGACGCTAAGTGATATGCTACTGAGTAAATATGCTTATAACTATATGACACAATATCTTACCTTGTGGTTATTTTGGCGAGTTTGGTAACATCCAAAATTAATATAAAGAGAACTGAAAGTAATGGTGAATGTAACAGTGACACACACATGTATTTTTAACTAGCGATCACAAGAGTAAAAATATATAATTAATATTAATGCACCCACTAAAACATTTGCCACCTTTTAACCGCAAGCATTGGTGGTTTCATCACATTGATCCAGACGTATTTGTCGTTCATTTCAGAAAAATTTTATTTGTTTAATACTGTAATATCTCTGTGATAAATGTTTTCTTTTATTGTCGTTTCTGATGTTATCTGAACATTGTCTAACTGCCCATTAATACACTTTTGCAAAAATTTAACGAGACAATTAAAAAAGTTAAACTGGGTTGTTTTTAATTTCGCATTGTTATTCACATAGAAGTTTTATAAATACCACTTATTTAGAGCGTATTTCAATGGCTTCGAAGTCAATGGTGTATTGAATTTATCGCTACCTCTAACACGTTTCAAAATGAAAATTTTTGAAGTTAAAATGTCAAGTAAAAATATACACGAATTTTAAAAATCCTTAATTTGAGTTTTGCCGATGCGTTGGAAAATTCCCACTCGGTAACATTCTAGAATTGATTTCTTGTTATTTATCTGGAAGAACTCAATACGTAGTATACAATAGTTGTAAATCAAATATTGTCAGTGTCCTCACATTTTCCTCAAGTATCACCTCTGGATTCCCTTTTATTCAGTAAACAATGAAAAATGTTTCTTGTCGTCTGCAATATCCATATATGCAAATACTACAAATATATATATTTAAAAAGAAATAAACAGTTTTTCTTTTTTAAATTTTTTATGTATTCAGCAAAATTTTGATAAATTATTTAAATAACGTCGTTAAACAAAAAACACCTACTTCAAAATAACCAGCGACGAATTGTTTTTTTGGAGAAATGCTTTCTCCTATCCAAAAATGTCCCACTTAAAATATTTAAACCTGAAAACTATATTATTGGGCGAAGTATTTTTAGTTACAACATTATGTTGTTACTTTAAGGATTTAATTTTTTTCAATTTTCTCTAACTCTCTGTTTGCCTAACATAGATCTAAATGGAAACGCTATTTTCAACATCTCACGATTCATGACTGTTCGAGATATTGCAACAGTTACACTTCAATCTCTCCTCATTCAATGGAAGTTGTGGAGAATTTGATTGAGGTATTTTAATAATAATGATAATATAACAATCTCTTTATTTAGCAAATAAGCTATTTTGCAAAAACCCCTTACAGATACAGTAAATGTTGAATGATACAATGATCCATTTGAGAGCGTTAAGCTCTCGATGACTTGAAGGCAAGCTAAGCTAATAAATGAATTAAGAAAAAGTTTCCTTAATGGAACTATGTTCAAAAGACTGCCCTCAGGAAGTCGATTTTTGAAATTTTCACGAAAAGTACCAAAAAAAAATCCGAGAATAACGCGATTTTGGATGATTTTCGATTTAAATAAAAAAAAAATTGAACGTGTTTTCAAAAAAGTGCCTCCTGAGGGTAGTGTATTGAATGCTTGTCAATCGAAAAAATTTTTTTTTTTTTTTTGATTTTAACGTATCTGTAAAATAGAGAAAATTTATTCTTTCAGATCACACTACGTGGTAGCGAGTTGGCGCTGGCAGTGTGAGTTAGCGATTATATCTATACCTTTTCGTATAGTATATTTTTATATATTTTCGTAGTGCAACTTAATCATATTTAAGTTACTTTTTTCTGACCATACTACGTTGTAGCAAACCTGGCGCTGATAGAGCATGTCAGCTATAATATGTATTAGAGTAAATTATCTTAAAGTTATACTAATCAATTTCTAAGCGTGTGTTAAGTACTTTTAGGATTAAGGCATAAATTTACTGCTTATATTTTCTATATCTTTTCGTATATTCGATTTTTCTTTACTTATGTTCTATATGATATGGTAATAAGTAGTATGTAATAAGTACCTCGTATATTAAATCTATTTTTCTACTTTCTGATCATATTATGTGAACTAGTGCCCATTTGTCCGAACCCCACCCGGCTCTCCTCGACGCACAACAACAGTTAGCTGAGTGCTTTTTGTTAAATCATCTAAAGCTGCAAATCGTTTCTGTGTATCATGGTCGTAAAGTACAGATGTACATACCGTCGCCGGCATTCACCTTGACCGCGAAACTCTTTCTCCAGTCCAGTCTGTTATTAGCTTTCGAGTTGTGTACACGTTAAGTCACTTGGGCGTATTGCATATTGTTCTTGTGTTTTTATTTTATTTGTTGTACTATATTGTTGATATTAATTTAATAATAAAGCATGGCAGACGTGCGCAGGGGTAATAAACTGCTATTTGCTGACAAAGTGAATAAATTCATGGGTGAATTCCCGGATTTATTCTATGATGGTGCTAAAATAATTTATAAAGTGTGCGAGAAAGATTTGATGTGCTGGGATAAGCATGATTGTGGACTTCCCGTAAATAGTGTAAACCATAAAAATAAAAAAAATGGTGTGCGGTCGACAACACAGTTTATGTTTGATTTACCATTAATGCTGATTGCCTGTGATGTTCCGCTGCACATACTCGATAAACAACCATTTCGAGAGTTCTGGAATAAATACAATGCCCAGGTGAAGTTACCAAGTCGCACAACGTTATGTAACTATCTACCAACTGTACACGTAGACACGGTAAATAAGATGAAATGTGAATTAAAAAATACACGGCTGTGGTTATCTGTTGATGAGACAACAGACTGAAAAAAAAAAACTATTTTAAATGTTATAGTACGAATACTGGACCCTCTTAAACCGACAGTTCCACTATTACTAGCTAGTAAAAGTCAGTATACTAGCGAAACAATTACCAGGGTGGTGCTGGAGACGTTAGAAAAATTTGAACTGTCAAAAAGTCAAGTGATGATGTTTGTGATTGATGGCGCCGTGACAATGCGTTCGGTAGGCCGTTCTTTGCAAAAACCAGGTTGTACGTATAAAGTACATGCTTTACATCCTGTGGCAGAAACTATTCGAAAAGCTTTTCCAGAGGTGGATGCATTAATAGCAAGTACAAAAAAAAGTGCTTCTTAAATCTCCTAAATGTATCCATGCATTTCATATCAAGTATCCTGGTATTCCTGAACCACCACAGCCGATTCTTACACGTTGGTGAACATAGTTGTAGGCAGCTTTATTATGATGAATATTTCCAACAAATAAAAGCTGTGATATTACAATTCAATCCAGATGAGGCTGCAGCTATTAAGGAAAGCCAGACAAAATTCGAAGATATTTCCGTTGAAACAACTTTAAAAAATATTGCTAAGAACTATAAACCATTATATGAAAGCATAAAAAAATTAGAAAACAGTATGTTGTCGTTAGCGGAGTCACTGCAAATAGTGGACGAAGTAAATCTGCTGCTACACGCTATAGGTGACGCAACAAATGAGCGCGTTAAATAAAAGTTCGCAAGTGTGTTAAATAGACAATGGTTTTACCAAATTAAGAAAAAATATGTGATGGTGCAGACCCAGATCCATTAAGTGGGTTCAAAGACTATTTTACGTAAGCGTGTATTACATCAGTAGATGTCGAACGGTCATTTTCAAAATATAAGAATATATTTTCACCAAAGCGAACATCACTCATGAAGACTACCATAGAAACATACCTGATGCTGCAAAATGGCTACACATCTCCAGTTTGTGATAAGCAAGCTAGTTCATCAAGCTAGTTAAGAGGGTAAGTTTACATACAATGTTATAAATTGTAACAGTTTATTGTTTCTCGTATTAGTTAATTTCGCGTACGCCACTGTTCCACGGATCATTTTTGACAGCCCTAATCATAACTTCAGGGTATATTTAACACCTGGTAGATTTGTAAAAATTTAGTATTCACTAGCCTACAATAACTGTAACATCCACAAATCAATTATCTTAAAAAATAAAAAGAAAGAGGTGGTAGCAATATATGTTTTTATTTTCTCATACCATTTTTAATTTTTTCTTGAACAGAAAATAGTGTAAAAATCTCGTAACAATAATGAGCAGTTTCACACTAAGCAAATAAGTTACCAGTCATTTTCACTAGTAAATTTCATAGAATTAAGCTATTATTCATATTAATCAGAATTATATTGAATAGCTACCCTAGGTCGATAGTAATTCCTCTATAGCTCTGAAATATACCTAAAATTTATGGATAATTTTAATCTGTTATTAAGTAGGCTTAGTTGAGGCTTATGAATAGGAAAATTATAATCAAAAAGGGATATTGCCACATAGTTATTTGCTGATAGTTGTTTTAAAGTTCGGTTGTTTAGTTTCAGTAATGTTCTATCAGAAATTTGTATAATAGAAAAATAACAATGGAATACTAAATAAAAGTATATGAAAATGATTCAGAAATTTCTTTCTTTTAGTCTATAAAAGAAACTATAAGGTAAAATATAATATAAAGTATTTGACTATTCTGATTTGTAATGACTAATGAGCGTAGATTTAATTAACTAACCAAAGATCACAGGAAATACAACCCCCAAGGGAGTTACACAATACACTTGTAGAGACGACGACGGACTGAATAACGGTATTGTTACGTATTTAAATTATTAACTAATATTATAAATATATATACAGGGTATTTCAGATCTAAAGTGACAGTCTTAAGGGAGGTTGGGCACATTTAACTGATTTCAAAACACGCCCAGACTTACCCTTGAATGTGACCTGCCTTTAAAGTCCAGAACGGTTTATGGTTTTTGACCGAAATTTTAGTCGTACATATTTCTGGAACATCTGTAAATATTTGGATAAAATTCGATACAAATATTATACTCATTTAGTCCAATTAAAACCATAATTTAGTTTGGAAGAATTCCAAGACCCGACTCAATATTTTAATGTTGGTCTCAGTGCCGATAACATCACCCTGTATATAATTTTTTGGTATATGTTAGTAAACGCTTAAACAGTCAATGGATCAGTCTCTAAAATAATGTCATAATATTTGATGGCACGTTTATGGTTATTCTCCAATAATTGTTTTTAAATAGTGATTGACCAATTTTAAATTTTACAAATAATGCAATCACATAGCTAATGCCACTATTTTATTAATTTTACTTAAATACCCTCACTAACTAAGCATCTTCACTTGTTGGACAAGAAATAAATACTTATTAAAAAAATTCGTGCAGGGCTGGACTTGCTTAAATGAATGAATGAATGTTGTCTTGAGGCCAAAATAGTAAATTTATCGGTATGTCATTTGTGTTTATGTATCTGTGATTCTGTGAATGATATGTTCTCGAACACAGTACCAAATCGTTTAAAAATTGTTCAGGATGAGGAATTGTGTGGAAAACATCTATGAAAAATGTTTCGTTTTATTAACTGTCATCCAAAAAAAAGAAAAATCTAATCTGTAATAATGATATGGGTATATGAAATTAAAACTTTTAACATAAATTATTTAGATTTAAAAAATTATAAACACTTTTTTTACTTGTCTAATTTTCACTTTATTTGTTATTTTACAACTAGTTTCATCCTATTCGGACATTTTCAAGTAAACTAAATTATACACAGATTTTACTTTCATTTAAATATAAACTGAACTGAATAGAGGGATGGGTCACTTTATGGTTGATAATATAATTCAAATTTGTACAGATGTTATGTTTTTAAATGTAAGGGTTTTTCCAAGCTAGTAAATTATATAATGGTGTGATTTTTATTAGCAGCAGTTTATCTGAATAAGTTTAATAACGGAGAATTATTTAAATCTATTTGGTCGTTTAATATGTTGTAAATTTTTTTCCTATTTAATTTATTAATGTCTAACATTTCTAATAAATTAAGTTTTTTACTTTTCCCACAAATATGTAATATTTTAGGTTGATGGTCGTCAGTTATTGTATGACCAGAATCTGTTAGATGTTTATAAAAGTTGGAATGTTGTTTTTTTTTTATAAATTATTTATTCCTTAATTTTAAAATTGGATTCATGTATTTTCTTTCTATTTAAAAGATCCAACGATTTTGAGAAAAGAATCTGCAGTTGTATATAATTAGTTCCAAATCAAACATTGTCAATGTCTCATATAATTTGATATAATTAGCAGATAAAATAAGAATACAAATGGACCTTTCTCAAAAATTTATTGTCTTACAGAATTATAATTCAAAGAAAGTTTCAGAATTGTCGATGAAATTCATATCAATAGAAAAACGTCGTTCCATCTAAACCAATCTAGATAGCAAAAAAAGCCATAGAAGTAGACACCGAAGTATAGATCGGTAAATTCTGTTTATCATAGAACATTTTTTATTATTTACGAAGAAGTTATTTCAAACAAACAATTCAATAAAAGTCGTTTTTATTTTATCTGGAGAACAAAAGCCAATAACTAGGGATGAAAAACTGATCACTTATCTCACTTTTGCTTTGATGCATAGTATAAATCAACTAAATTGAGACAATGTCAGTTTTAATGTCTTCACTCCGTTATATTGTTCTATTTTCATTTACCAAATTTCATTGTGCGGAAACTATTTGAATATAATATTTCAACATAATAAATAGGAGAGATCGTTTATTTACTAATATTTAAATCAGTAAAATAGTTTTATTATACAAGCGTGGATCAATACTTGACTCTTAGAATGGGTACAACAATTTGAAATAAATCTTTGCATTAATAATCAGACTGTAGGGCCTCTAATTGAGAACACAAAAGTGACTGGTTTCTTTGAAATAAATGTTTTTAATACGATTTGTAAATGAAAGCAGTCCATTCTAGGTAGGTCCAATAAAAATCAACTTCTAAGAATGCCCACGCACTCCCGGGAATATTTTATCATTTCTAATTATTTGGGAATGTTCCATATGATATTATGTCTACGTATGTCGTCTCTGGAATTTATTGCCATCTATCGACCTCTAATGATAAATTATAGTTTGCCAAACGTATATTGTAACAGGACGTGCGGAGCAAGACGCGACATGTGGCGGGAAATGTATAACACATGACATCTTCCGCCTTTTACACCGCTTACATTAAACCGAGAACGATGATTGTTGTTTTTGCTGGTACGCGACCGAGGCGGAGTTTAGCTTACATGCTGGGATGCTTCAGAGCCGCACTTAATTTTGTTACCGAATCATTCTAGCAGTGCTGATATATTGTAAGAATAATATTATAAGATAAATAATCTGTTTATTTGCTGGCGTATTTTTGAAAATATTTTAAGAAGGTTATCGTGTTGATGTGAGTTGTGTAATAGTGTAGTATGAGTAATAATTATTTTATATCTGTTAATTTGCTGGGGTGTTTATGGAAATAATTTAAGAAGGTATTGGATGTAAAATGTTTCGACCGTGGGAGGCCTCTACGTCTGCATCTTATTGTGTTTGTGGAAATGAAAGTGATAGTGATTACAGTGATAATAAAAATCAAAGTTCAATAGTGTTTTCAGTAAGAAAAAAATCGATTACATTTACACAAGCAAGTGAAACAAATTTGCCTTAAAGTTTACAATAATCTTTTGAAGCGACGAGTTAATGACCCTAATTTGTATGATATGGATGTATTAGGTGAAACAGCATCTCTGACTAACGTTCCGCATACCCAATACACAAACTGGTGAAGGAAGATGCCCTCCCAAGAAAACAAAGATCCGACGTCGATCAATCGAAAACTCTGGATCCGTCGTTAGCAAAACTTTTAAGAACTTTAGTTTAAGACGCGTAACAGAAAAATTAAATCCCATCTATTGACGTGGAAAATTAAAAGAAATAGATTATCATCTAAAATATACCAAAAGAACTTTAGGAACTTGGCTGAGAAAAATTGGATTAAAATATCAAACTATTAATAAAGGCATGACGATTATGAAAAATCAAATAGTGGATTGGCAAAATTGATATCTAGAAGAGATAAAAGAACTCAGAAGGGAAAATAGAGTAATTTATTATCTAGATGAAACTTCGTATGATACTCATGACACCGTAAAACGAGGATGGACTAATGGATCTAGATGTCAACAAATCTCATTGCCTCCTAATGGACGGACTCTGTTGATTATATTATATTATACTGTGGATCAGTTAATGGATGGGTTGATAATGTATTGAAACTGTGCGGAAAAAACATGGAAGACTGTAACGTGGATTACCACAAGAACATGGAGGGAGAAATATTTGAGGAATGGATTGAAAATACACTAAATCCAAAATTAAAACCGAATAGGATCATTGTTCTTGACAATGCGAAGTACCATTCGAGACAACTGTATAAAATTCTTAATAAGAGTTCTACTAATCTGGAGTTACAATTTTTTTTATGGTACATGATCTCTATTATGAGGAAAATTATAGTAAAGCACAACTGTTGGAAGTCCTCCAAATGAAATATTATGAGAGCAAATATATTATAGATAATGTAGCGGAGAGATATGGCCACAAAGTGTTGAAATTACCACCATATTTCTGTATTTTCAACCCAATAAAATTAGTTTGGTGTAAATTGAAGAAAAAAAATGTCAGAAACCGAAATACTTTTCCGAAATTCAATAAAAAGTCGTAGAACTAATTCAAAATGAAGTGTCGAAAATTAACAAAGAAGATTGGAAAAAAAGAATTAGGAAAGTAATTACAATTGAGGATAGTTTTTTAAAAATTGCCAAATATCATATAAATAGTGGAAATAAATTTATTATAAATTTGAACGAGGATAGTAGTTTATCTCAAAATGAAGAAGAGGGTGAGAAGGAGGAGGCTTCAGAGGAAGAAGCCATGTGAGGTGAGGTAAAGTAAATTGATGTGAAGTGAAGAAGTGAATTTTGTGATATCAACTGCATTATTTAATTCCGTTTTTGTGCTTTCGTGGTTCAATGCTTGAGAAACATTCTTTTTTCAGGATGTTATTATTTATGTTTCGCCCTTACAAATTGTTTAGTTATTTTTACTTTTGTTATTTTAGTTTTAAGTTTTTTGTATTTTCTACCCTTGTAAATTCATTTATCATTTAAATGGTATTCATTTTACCATAATGTAAATCGGGCTTAAGAGAGGTCTTGCTCTGCTTTAAATAAAGTCCCTTTTTTTTTTCCTCTCCATCTCCTGTTCCTTTTTTGGATAGATATTTTTTGGTGTGTAAAAAAAGACGGAGTGGAGAGACAGAAACGAGTACGTCCTGGACGAGTGCGTTACATATACCTACATATACATGGTTACAGTTGCCGATATCGTTATCGATTATTTTTCTCACGTTACACCGGCCGGTGGAAGAAGTGACATCCATCCGCTATTTTTTCTTCCTTCGACACGAGGTAAGTGCAAGACCCGTAACGGTATTTATTTTATGCAGTTTCATTTACCACTGATTTCATAATAATTAGTTGTTGTGCAAATGTAGAGGGAGGCAATCCTGCTCAGATTTAGGTATAAAGAACTCATTTAGCCCTAATAATACAATCCACTTCATTACATAACAATTTATTAATGCTATTTTTTTTCATTTTGACAAAACCGTCTTTCCGTTTTTATTATAGTAATAAAGTTATTACTACTATTACTATTGGGGATGAGGTATGGACATCCGTTTAATTTCCGATATTCGATCAGTGAACTTAAGCAGCACTGATCGAGTCCGGCAATTAGATGGATGAGCGATAGCTCGTCTAACAGTCGGTAGGCTGTCAACAGACAATCCCGGGAAGGCCGCTAGCCTGATGCAGGCGGAGAGGCGAGCCCGGGTGGAGGGTCGAAGAGACCTACCCAGGAGGTTTGCCACTCTGCTAGCGGTGCAGGCGGGCAGGCCCAGGCGGTGGGTTAGTTGACAGTCGAGGACCGTGGTTCGGAGTCCACGCTAAACTGTAGGTCCCTTGGTAAAAAGGGCCCATTGTGGCCTACTTGTCTAGTAAAATAAGTAGCTACTACTACTACTACTACTATTACTATTAGAATTTATTTTTAGTTCATTTATTGAGAAAAATATTTGTTTCTGTTACTATTTTGAGAGTATATTTTCTGTTTTTATTTTGTTTTTAAAGGTTTATTGTTACTTTTTAAATAATCTCTTTCTTTTCTATACTAATATTCTATACCCATCCTTTCCTGGCAAGAAATGCTCATACCTCCTCGCGGTTCTTGCTAGGTAATAACAATTAATATTAAGCAAACTCGAATACTGTAACTGCTGTACGTGTAGTCAATACGTTAAATTCAATACTTTTATTTTAAGTTAATACTTTTTTGTACAATTGTTAAGTTGTTGCTAGCTAAACTGAGCACAAGAACCTACATTAAAAAAGTAAACGAACGAATAATACAGTTAAATCTGGCTCTGCTTTCCGTAGCGTCTTACCCCGGACGTCCCGTCACAATATCTGTTTCGCAAACTATATATTCTTCGGTAAACAGTTTTAGCACATTGGTAATTGGTGCCACCAAACATACTCGTATTTCGATACGAAAAGTTAATCAATGGCAGTCGCAGTCACTAGTTTGAGTGGGTAACTCAATTAAAACTCGACGACACGTCATGTTTTCAAGAGGCTTGTATATCACCGTATACGTATACGCTATGCAATCTTAGGCAAGGGCTGTGTAGGTGATGTACCATCCTTCGGAAGGGATGTAAAGCAATCGGTCCCTTGTCTATTAGATGTTAGGTAAGTAAAAAATTTGTACTCTTGGAAGATAAGAGGTTCGGCAAAGTTTACAGATTGGGGGTAATTCATCTTCTGGCGTCGGTGATTCGACCTGGTAGCGACGTTAAATAAGTGATTTAAAAAGAAACACCGGTAATTAAGCCATGTCCAATATAATGAGAATTACGTCCAAGGAGCTATAATTAACTAATTGTTCTTAATTTTTAAATTGTAATTCTGGAGAACGCAGTTTTAAATGCGAGGTCTCTTATTAATTATTGAACAGTCAATTGCAAAATTAACCGGGCACTGTATTTCCTTATGGCAAATATTCGAAAACGCTCCACAGAGCGTGTTAAATCAACGCACACGTTGATTTAACATGGATACACACATGTAAACACATGAAAGAAATAACACTAGAGTTTTTTGGACTTTCGCGTATCACGAGAATAATTTTTTGTTACCTATTTTTTAGATGTCTTTCAATCGCCAGCGTTTTACTTGTTTGACATAGCTCTTTAATTTGTTTCTATTGCTGTTTCTTGTGTGTTCCTGAGGTCTTCCGAAGAAAAGAGAAAAGTTTTATTGTGAGAAGTTTCGTAATGAGTCCTGAAGAAGCCGCTCAAGCTGTTGTTTTACATAATGATGGACGTAGCATCCGATATATCGCCAACTTGCTTGGCATCCCTTGAAGCACTGTATTTGACGCAATACAAAGGGTCCGGAAAACTGATTCTTACTCAAGAGGAACTGGACAAGGAAACAACGAGCAACAAATGAAGTTGAAGACCGATTTCTTAGACTCGAAGTTCTACGAGAACGTACACTTCCTGGTACAGCTTTGACTAGAAAATTGGTAGAAGTTCGTGGTATCTTGGTTTCATCCGATACTATACGAAGAAGGTTGAAGGAACAAAATTTAACACCTCATGCAGCAGCTACTGGTTCTCTTTTGGACGCAGGTCATCGCAGGCAGCACTTGGAATTTCCGTGAACTCATACCGATTGGGATATGAACGAATGTCGATGCGATTTCTTCACGGATGAGTCTCGTTTAACGAGGTAATCACCTGATCGTCGCCAAAGAGAGTTTAGATAACCTGGAGAACGCGCAAAGAATGCCAGCTGTCATTCAAGCTCGAGGAGGAAATACTCGATATTGATGCATGTTTTTTCGCAATTCTCTATTTTTTTTTTAAATTTGCAAAAAAATGTAATTTTTATGTTATGTTTTATGTGAAATTTCATTTATTTTGTAATGTAATATTTATTCTTGAAGATTCAATTAACATTAATTTGATTCTAATTGAAATTTTCCTGAAAAACCTAGTGTCCGGTTAATTTTGGGGTTGAGTGTAGTATTAATGCTATTCATAGGGAATATGGGAAGAGAAAATAGATTGGAATGAAAAATAATATTAACTGAAAGTTTTTTGCTAATTATTATTTACTAACTTTTACAAATCTTATCACAGATAATTATAACATATATCTTTTTAAACAATTATTTACCGGCTATTTGCCAAAACGCTGAAACTTGGATTACAAAAAAGATAATATGCACATTATGTTCAGTACAACTAACTCAATAATGTTATTTCTAATTTCAACTATTCTGTCTAGTAAAACCTAAAATAAATAAAACACAAGGTACTCACCAGTTGACACTCACTTTAAAAACTTTCAGAGAAAATAGATGTTTCTGTGATGTTATTCAGTAAAAATTTTGTAATAACGATAAATTATTTTACACAAACACCAAAATACTGAACACTTCACTCGGCTTGCGTTTCGCCAACAAAATTTTCATCATCTGGAGAATATTAAAATTTGGCATCATTTCCAGGTGCTGATGACTAACATTCAGTTTTAATCACCTTCACCAGCTTACATAACAGAATATTAAATCAATAAGTAGCAAGCCTTCGAATGCAATTACTTACTATTAGGTTTTTAATCCAGTTTTTCTACTTGCATGCTAATTAAAATTTATGACATCCGTTACATTTTTCATCATCGTAGGTACATAAAGCATTAAACGGCAGTAATACGGTTGAGCTGTCTCGTATATAGCGATGTAGCTTTTGCAAAATACAAAATCCAGTTGCCTGCTGTACTAATGAATATTTATATTGTGTCGGTATTATTGAGTGTAATGTTGTTTCTCCTGTAATTTATATCACTTTAGTTTGAGTTCGGTGTGGAAGGACGTTCAATCGAACAAAGGCAATTAGAATGAAAATCTGTCAACCAATAATCCCATTGCTGTTAACATTTAAATGTTGCTATTCCGTATAAAGTCAAAATAAATATTGTTATGTTTGCTATCCATACAAACACCTCACACCATGGATTCGTTGATTGAAAGTCCAGGTGACACTTGCTTATTACTTTATTAACTAATTAATAATTAACAACAGTAGATTAACGACTGTCTTAACTAAAATCACAATTAAACACTTATAAGTCTCTTCTCTTATTTCTTCTTTACTCGCTCTCGTTCAATTTAAGAGTGACTCTCATCCCACCATACGCCTTATATCCATCCATGCGGTCTAGAACATTCCTAAATATTCCCGTCCCTTCTCGTACATTTTTAGTCAGTCTACACAGTTCAGTAGCGTAACAATATGTAATGCATATAAAGTGAATCGATGTCCAACTAACAAACCTTTCTTGGATATACAATTACGTACATAGCCTTATCATTGTCAGCAATTTAGTTTTTCAATAACTATTTTTGAAAAACTCGTCTTCAAAATTGTACACAAATGTTTTTGTAAGAGTTGTGACAAACACCATTTTTGAGAGTGCCATTTGAGAAAGCATATTTTTGTATGTGTACCTTAAAAATTATAGTATGTTACATAATTGTACTGAACATAGTAGAATTCACATTAGATGATGGAAGTGCACACACAACCTCTCCAGAAGATTAATGTATGGTGTAGTATTTATTGTAAGTGATTAAATCGTTGGTCCTTACTTTTTTTAAAACAGTCTGGCTGATGAATTTCTTCAACACGAGTTAATTCCTGCACTAGCAATTCTGTTTCCAAAGAAAGAGATATTCTTCATAATGATATCATATTTCACAAAGGTGCTGTTCCCTCACACTAGGCGATGGGTGTTTGAAATTACTTAATCGAGAGTTCCCCTAACAGGGGGATAGGACGAAGAGGGAGTATCGAATAGCCAGGTATATTGCCGGACCTAACCCTATTAAATTATTTCCTATGGAGTTACTTAAAACACAAAGTTTATATAAATGAACCTACAAATTTAGAAGAGTAAAAATGCACCAGATAAGCATAGTTTTAACACTAATATCATGAGTAAGCAAATGAAATGAATATGAAAGCTGTGCCATACCAGATGGTAAGGTCCCATAAATTAAGTTATAAACTACCTAGCATCTATAAATGTGAGCTTGAGGAGCCGCAAATGGGTAAACAATAATATTGACTTTTAGGATTTGCAAACACGTTCGCGTTTCCGAACTTTAAGTATAAAAGATATTTGACTTTATTGTAACTAGTGATCAATGTTAAGAGAGACGGATTATACATAGTTACAAGTTTTTCCCCTTTTTAACGGTAACAGTGAATTTAGAGTAGTATGAACCTTATTAAAATCAAAATTAAATAGCGGCTGGCGCCTGACAAAATTCCTGAAGTACATTGGACGATATTTAATAGTTAAACTGGCAATGACCAACTGTTCATAAACTTGTTTAGTTTTAAGTATCATTCTTATTTTGTTCTAGTTAATCACTCACTTCCCCTCCCGGGGATACAGAGTCTCAATTTGTCAAGATTTAATATATGTATTTGTTTATATATCTTGTTTTATTCAAGTAAATAAATTTTGTACTTATTAATTTAAATAACGGGTCAGTAAAACGCCTCGTTATAGTACTTGATTGAGAAACATAATATAATTTGTTTTCGAAGTGTCCCAAAGCTTCGGAACGCTGTTGTCCGTATACGAAGTGATTAATTGACCTCTGTATACTTACGTATATATATTACCAACGATGTACAAAACTATAGCATGTGCGAAATGCCTAGACATTCTGCAAACTCATAAATTCACCAGGCATTATGCAAAATGACTCGAACTTTGGGTAATCTGCGAAATCGCTAAGGTAATTTAGGTAATTTGCAAAATGTTTAATGCAACAGTCAACCTGCTGCTTTAGTATGTTGATGTCTCACATTGGCTCGGCAGTAAGCGGAATGCCTGAGTAAGTCGAACGTCACTGGTCAGTGTTAGTGAATGGCGAGCTGGAAGAAAGAAATATTTTTAAAGAAATTAAATATATTGTGCAGTGGTAAAAGCTTAAACAACGTGTTTTTATCGTTTTAGGGCAAGAAAAATTAAGGGAAATGACATAAATTTGAATGGTTATTATTTTAAAAAACACGTAGAAAAAGGTGATTTCCCCTTAATTTTCCTTGCCCGAAAATGACCTTTAAAATGTCATTATTAACATCCAGATTCATGAGCCAAAATCCAACCAAAAATTTTCTCCCGACTACACGTGGCAACAAAATGTCCACATGTCCAATAGCACTATGATATATCTGGAAGAAAATTGTTTTGATCTTATTGGGCCAAATAGCTGACTACCCAACGTTCCTGATCATAACCCAATTGATTATACCGTACTGGAAAATATGTGTTTAGTGTTAAGTATGCTCATTTAGTTAATTCGAATATTCGCACCAGCATAGTGTGTAGGTTTTGAACTTTTATTTTTAGTTGTAGTTATAATCACGTCATATCATTCAAAAGTGTTACATAGACTATAGGGCGATACGCAATGTTCACTCCTCTCAAAATAGCATACTGTATATTATAAGTAAGCCTGGTCAAGCGATGGTAGATTCAGGGTCGGGCGCAATACCAATGCCATCGCGCGCTTGATTACGATGACGATGACACGACACACTTCAGTTGTTATCTGTTGGTCGATGCATAGAGTACTAATAAATAATAAATAATGTTGAGCGTAAAGAGTAGAAAACGACCGTACGCTGATAAAGTGAATAAATTTATCGATGAATTTCCGGATTTATTCTATGATGAATGTAAAATAATTTGTAAAGTTTGTGATCAAGACTTAATGTGCTGGAATAAATACGGCTGCAAAATTCATGTCAATAGTAACCGGCATAAAAATAAAAAATGGCGTGTCTTCTTTGGAACCTCAGGTTATGTTTGAGTGACTGTTAATGCTGATTGCCTGTGATGTTCCACTGCGCATATTAAATAAAACAGCATTTCGGGAGTTCTGGAATAAATACAATCCCCAGGTGAATTTACCAAGTCGTTCATCGTTACCTAGATATGTATCAAGTGTTCGTGAAGACATTGTAAATAGGATTAAACGTACATTAAAAAAATACACGGCTGTGGTTATGTGTTGACGAGACGACAGATTGTAAAAAAAAATCTATTTTAAATGTTATAGTACGTGTACTCGACCCTGTTAAACCAACATTTCCACTTTTACTAGCTAGCAAAAGACTAACTGCGTGTACTGGCGAAACAATTACGCGGGTGGTGTTGGAGACTTTCGAAAAATTTGAACTGTCAACAAGTCAAGTGTTGATGTTTGTGACCGACGGTGCTGCGACAATGCGTTTGGTGGGCCGGTTTCTTAAAAGAGACGATTGTAGGTTTTTACATGTTACGTGTAAAGTGCATGCGTTCCATCTTGTAGCAGAAACAATTCGAAAATGTTTCCAGAGGTAGATGCATTAATAGCAAATGCAAAAATAGTATTTCTCAAATCTCCTAAACGGCTTCGAGCATTTCACACACTGTGTCCTGGTATTCCGGAACCACCAGAGCCGATTCTTACACATTGGGGAACGTGGTTGAAGGCAGCTTTTTATTATGCTGAATATTTTCAACAAATGAAAGCTGTGATACTACAGTTCAACCCTAACGAGGCTGCAGCATTAAGAAAAGCCAGACAAGCTTTCAAGATTTTTCCCTTGAAACAGATTTAAAAACTATTTATAACAATTGTATAGGACCACACGACGCAATAGAAAAATTGCAAAATACTTCGTTGTCGTTAGTGGAATCGCTGCAAATAGTGGACGACGTAAATACACAGTTGCAGACTATAAATGACGCAAAAAATAAGCCCGTTACTGAAAAATTCGAGAGTGTATTACGGAAAGATTCTGATTTTACCAAATTAAGACAAATTTGTGATAGTGCATTTACAGCTGCGTTAAGTGAGTTCACAGAGTGTTTTACTTATGCCTGTATTACTTCCGTAGATTGTCGAACCTTTTTCAAAATACAAACATATTTTTTCACCACAGCGAATATCGCTTACTAAAACAACTGTAGAAACATATCTGATATTACAAGAGTTATTATAGAAGTGCTCCAGTTTGTGATAACGACAACCAAGCTACTTTATAAATCTGCTTAAGAAGGTGAGTTTTGTACACATTTTTATAAAGTGTACCAGTATTAATAAAATTTATTTCCATTTATTTTATTTATTTATTTATTTATTATTAGTTATCACTTAGATATACAATGTACATGTATGAACGTCATTTAACAGTCTACTAATGTGCAGCACTAAGCTTACAAAATATAAGGAAATACATAAAAAAGAATTTAAAGCGAACGAAATAGTACAAAAACATACATCACAATATATAAAATATTTTTGTTTTTATTATTGTACTTATTCAAGTATTATGATATGATACATACCCAGTACGTCTCTGTAGGATTAATGACCTTGGCCAGGCTTAATTATAAGCACTGTTATATTACATAATATAATAAATCATTTTCAAAAATCAAGCAAATCATTCCAATATGGTTCTCAAAGATACGGTAGTAACAAGCATTGAACAGCTCAAAGAGAAGATTAGATATTATTGCCAGAGAGTTAGTCGGGAAATCATTAACAGATCAATAATAATAATTATTAACAAATCAATAAGCGAAGAAGATTGAGAGCGGTTGTTAACAATAAGTGTGGCCATATTCACAATTAATTTTTGTAAATGACCCTCGATTTTTGTTCCTTTTAATAATGATTAAACTCAATGAATTCCAGCACTTCATGGGCAGTAAGAAAATTAGTAATTAGTAACCCAATTCCATGTACAGTGTCTTCATAAATGACCGTAACTCATGTAACCGATTAGTTAGTTACCTTTAACAACATCGTCGAGTCGTCCTGTCAGCGAAATATGATTGAAAAGAGTTTTTAACTATATTTAGCTGACAGGACGACTCGACGATGCTGTTACACATGTGCAAAAATCCTCATCGGGTAATGCCATAATATGAAAGACACAAAATCACAAGTTAAAAGGCTTACTTTCATTTATGAAGGCTCTGTATTACAAAGATTATGAAGGTATCAAACAGTTTCTACATGCGTTTGTTGAACATTTTGTACTTCATGTGATCTCTAATGCTACAAATACGAAAGTTCTTATATAGGTACTGAGGTATTTTCAAATTGATTTGTTGTCAGTGTTTTAATTCATTTCTTGAAAACACACACCAGCTTGTTGAATGCCATGGTCTGTGAAACATATTAACACCGGTGCTACCATAGGGTTGTGTTATACGATTATCAATTTTCAACATTTTCATTAATGATTACAGTTGTAACGTATGTTAAACGTGTTTTATTTGCATATGAATATGATATGAAGTTATACAATAAAGTAATTCATGTTGATCACTCCTTGGCACGACTAGAAGCTGTTGAAAACATAAATGAATGTTGTTATGTAAACAAATTATAGCTGAACCTAAAGAGGTGTAGTGCCCTCATATGACAGTCTAATAAGTATTAGTATGTTTCGAAATGAGTCAATCCGCAAAATGACTAGGCACTAGGCAGTATGCAGAATTCCCAATTCGACAGGCAATCCAAATTTTCGATTTTGTTTAACATATTAAAGAAAATTACCCTCTGATAAATCTTCCAGTTGATATTCCCATACATTATGTAAATGTAATATTTACATAATTTTCCTCAACATTGACACTCCTAATGATACCATTACTGAATTGACAAAATGGTGCCTGGGAACAAGTAGCGATTCTAATGGTGTTATTGGAGATTTCAACTTTGATCTTCAAAAAGAAACATACTATAGCAAGATAATCAAAAGTATAATATACCAAAATGGACTATATCAAATTATTAGGTCACCAACAAGAATAACTCAGCATAGCTCAACAATAATTGACTATGTGATTACGAATAGGAAGGATACGACTCATGAAGTACATTTGACTCCAAAAAATTAATGATCATAATATAATAATGGTAGATGCCAATGAAGTACAAACAAAATATAAAAACGAACATATTATGATTGTAAAAAAACGGATACTAAAAAATTATGATTTGAACTTATTTCAGAATTACCTAGATAAAATAGATAAAACATGGAACAACAATACTTCTAACGTGCACTTTCAGCCTCCTCACTTATAAAGAATATAATCGAATCCCTTGACGATATATGCCCAATACAGGAAATTAAAATCCAAGCCAAACATCTAGATAGTAAATGGATTAATGAAGAAATTATAGAAAACATGAAGGAAAGGATGTAAAGTATAAAAGAGCGGTGATCACAGATGAAAACGAAGACTGGGAAGTATACAGACAAAAAAGAAATATGGTTAGCAAACTGATAAAAACAGGTAAAGAAAAATACTATAATAATGTAATTACCTCCAACTTTCATAATGGCCGAGAACTATGGAAACAATTAAAGAAATTATTACCGGATAAAAATCCTGCTACTAATGAATATATCGTATTCTCGAATATACCGGAAACAAACTAAAATGTAATTGCTGAAAAGTTTAATGCATTCTTGCTCACAAGCATCGAAGAAATTACCTCCAATATTAACTTTAGTAATACTTATGAACAGATTCTTGCAAACATTGAACAAAAAAGGAAACTTTCACTCATTTCAAACAACAACCATGGCAAAATTAAGAAAAATAATTGTAAATCTAAAAAACACCGTAGATTGTGAAGATATGGTAACAACCAAAATAGTACAAGATGCTTTCAATGTAATAGGAAATCAGTTTCTTGATGTAATAAACTTGTAATTACAATATGGTGAATTTCCAAAGGGATGGAAGACATCGTGCATTATACCAGTGCTAAAAGTTACAAATACAATATTATGTGAAGAACATAGACCTATAGATACTGTACCGGTTTACGAAAAAATCCTGGAAATGGAGGTTAAAGATCAGCTACTGAAATTTTATGATGAAAACTGTGTTTTAGTTTGCAACCAATCAGGCTTCCGAAAACTTTATTCTTGTGAGTCAGTAATTTTAAATATCTGTGATGAATGGTACAAGTCTTTAGAAACTAATCATGTAATATTAGCAGTGTTCTTCGATTTCCGATTGGCATTTGAAACGATAAACAGAGAATTACTTCTGTGTAAACTAGAGAGAATTGGTATTACAGAAGATGTATTAAACTGGTTTAAAACATATCTTAATCCTAGAACACAAAATGTTAAATTTAAAAATAGTCTATCAGATAAAGTGCAAACCGTGCAAGGCGTCCCACAGGGGACTGTTCTTGGTCCAATTCTCTTTAATTTATACATAAACGATATCGTAAAATATGTGAAGTATTGTAAAATATCTATGTTTGCAGATGATATAATGATATATATTGCGGGTGATGGCATGCCAACGATGTTTAACTTGATGAATTATGATTAATATGAAATAAGTAAATGGCTAGGCAATAATAGTTTAAGTTTAAATATAAGTAAGTCTAAATATATGTTAATAGGTAACAAACTTAAATTATCTAAGTACAATCTCTCATATCCTAATTTAAATCTTAAAATTATGGGAAGCAAACTTGATAAAGTAAATGAAATCAAGTATTTAGGAATAATTATTGATGAATATCTTAATTTCAAAAGTCACTTCAACTACATAATGAATAAAATGTTAAAAATAGTATATTTTTTAAGAAGAATAAACAACTGTCTAAACATGTATACAAAAATCCTACTTTATAAGAGTTTGATTAGTCCATACATAGATTTTTGCTCAACAATATTATTAAACCTGAACCAAAATGAAATACGGAAACTCCAAGTTATACAAAACAAAGCTATGAGAATGACTTTGAAATGTAATAGATATACACCGATAAACATTATGCTTGAAGTAATCCATTTCATGAATGTTAAACAGCGCATTCTTTTTTAGAAAACTAGATATGATTTTCAAAATTAAAAACAAATTGACCCCAGACTATCTGAGAAATAAAATCAAATTTGTGTGAGATGTACATATATACAATACGAGAAAAGCTAACGACTTTTTTATAGACACTCCTCAATCAAATCGATTAGCCAAAACGTTGTTTTATAATGGTCTCATCGTATTCAACCAACTTCCAAAGAATATCAAACAATGTAATAATTACCCTGAATTTAAAAAAACAATTAGGTGTATATGTATTCGAAAGTCAAAAAAATTAAAAATGTTTTATACATTATTGTAAACTATAACTAAATATATGTTGTTAATAAGTAAATAGTCTTAAGCTTAGGTGTATAAAATTATTGGAATAATTAACTCTTAAGAGTCTTATATACCCTATTAAATCATAATTCTCGAATATCTCGTTTAAAACTTATCCGATTTGAGTGCGATTTTTACAAGATTTTTCAAAAATATGTATAAAATGTCGGAATGTAATTTTTTTTTTCGCATGCATTTTAAATATTTTGTATCCAAATTTTTTAACATGCCGATATTAGTCACTGTTTGTAACGTTTATATTCATGTGACCCAACTCTTGGATTAGTTGAAAATAAATTTATTAGAAAACTAAAAACTGCATATCTATATTCCGATAATAGCTGCCATCTCGCATGATATTTCGGAAACACGGATGCACTTGCATACACTGGACTCGTTTGCGGGAGGGGGAATCGGGCACGTAGGAACCACGTTGTGATTTTCGTAAACAACAGTGGCGTGTGTATTCTAGAGATATCTCAAATTTACTTATTTGTTAGAAAGTGGGTACACTTGATTTCAATAAAAACTGGTACACTTTCTTTTAGCTATGTAAATCATTCGTTCTTTGATTGATATTAATAATCTTACAAATGTCACTTTGACGTTAATCAGTGACGTCATTATTAAAAATGGTTCGACATCTAACAGATATTCAAAAATTTCGAATTGTTTCTAAAATTGAAGATGGTTGGTCCATAAGAAGACTTGCTGCTAAATACAATGTGAGTAAAACCACGATAATGAGTGTTAAAAAACAATGGGAAACCAACCAAACGGTATCCCGGTATCTGGTAGGCCCAGAAAGAGCAATAATCAAGAAGATGAAAATCTTATAAATTACCTAATAGAAAACCCTTTTCAGACTGCAGTAAATGCAATTTCAGAGACAAATTTCCCTGCTTCGGTATCTACTGCTTGCAGAAGAATAAAACTACAAAGCGACTTGAAGAGTTGTTCAGCGGCTAAAAAATACAAACTTTCAGAAGAAAAGAAGCAGGGTAGGATTATTTTTGCACTCAACTATATAATCAATGATGAAAACTTCTGGGGACAAGTTGTCTTTTCTGACGAAAAGGTTTTTAAATCCTGTAACGATGGACATGTTCGCGTATATAGGCCTCCTTCCACTAGATACGACGAAAAATATACTTTCGATCCACAAATATTAGGAAGGTTTTCAGTCAATGTCTGGGCTTGGATGAGCCTAAATGGGTTAGGTGTGTGTTGGAACAGTGGTGGTCATCTCAATTCCATTAAATATATTGAAATATTAGACAATATTATGTTGCCGTCAGTAATAGAGGTGTTTCCGGAAAATAATTTTATTTTCCAACAAGACAACTGCTCCATACATACGGCCCATCGTGTCAGGCAATGGTTTCTTAATAAAAACATAGAGTTGTTACCGTGGTCATCTAAAAGTCCGGATTTAAATCCAATTGAAAATGTATAGGGACTAATGGTGAAACATATAAGAAAATTAAATAACCATCCAAATAATGCCCAAGAATTGGAAGGGATAATTGAAGACGCTTGGGAGAACTTGTCGCAAGAAGTTGACCTTGCAAGAAATCTGATTTTGTCCATGCCTGCAAGACTTCAGGCAGTTTTAGATGCTAATGGAGCAATGATAAAATATTAGTTAATTCTGTATTACGTAATTGAAGTTCATTTATTTTATTTTTTTATTGTATTTTTATGTTCAGTTTGCATTGTTTACATTTTTTTAAATCTCAAGTGGTATTTTTGTGTTCTTATTTTAAAAATAGAATTATCATTATTCAGTTAGTATCTTAATTACAACCATTAGTAGAATTATCCGTAACAAATATTATTTTTTTAAACAATAATATGGCAGGCTTGAAAATGTTTTGAAAAAGTTATTTTCTAATTATTTTTTAAAATTCCATTTGAATAAAATAAAAGAGAAAGGTTCAATAAGTTTAAAAACACAAAGAAAACCGATCTCCTCCAAAAAAACCCAGGTCCGGGGTAAATCACTTCTTCTCCACCCCCCACTCGACATGCCTGGCCAGCCCTATTTACAGACATATGCACACAACTAAACTATTAATTTTCGATTACAAGAGTTGTACCAGTTTTTTTTTAAATCAAGTGTACACCTAAGTAGACGTGTTATTGAAAGTGATTATTAGTGCAGTGAAAGAACAATGGGAAAAATAAAAACATATCATAATCGTAAATACCCTAGCAGAAAACCGAAAACTCGAACATTAGCCCAAAAGAGAAAATATAAAAAGTAGGTACTAGTGAAAATTGAATTTTTTCGTAAATTAATAAAAGTAATAATTTTCTTTTATTTCCGGTAATTTCTGTAGAGAGACTAATATAAATGAAAGTTTTCCCATTTTGCCGTCTCTAAATATTGATATGGAGAATGAAAGGCTCAATAAAAGGTGAATATGATAATTTTTATTTTTGATTTATTTTAAGCGCAGTAACCTCATGTACAGGGTGATCATTTTAAGTGCACCTTACTCGATTTTTCTGCTGTATTTTTAACCTAGGAAGAAACTTCAAAAATTATACTTATGTGCTTTTTTCTAAGGAATCCGAAAATTATAAATAATTGAATGTCAAATAAAAAAGAAAACGCCGAAAAACTGAAAAATAAAAAAATTACACCTTGCATTAATATGACATATGACATTCCGAATATTGATTAAATATGCGCGTCACATACATATCTTTTACTTCCGGTTTGACCGGAAATTGCCTTAATTTTTTTTATTCTAAATGATATATCCTGTATATTCAGCTCAATTTAAAAAATTTCTTTCTGAATTCAGCAATATATGTAACATCATCATAATCTTTCATATTTGATAAAAATATTGGAGTTTAAATTTAAAATAACACAAATATATTTTTCATATTATTTCATCTCCTTTTCCATTCTGAGTTGAATGATATGACACACATTGATACTTCCATTTTATAGGAAAAAATTTTAAAATAATACTATGCATTAATAAGAGACGGTAAAATGGCAATTTTTTTGTAGATTAACGATTTAATTGTTTTGTTGTTTAGTTCTTTAGCTACTTTTAAACAAAGTAAATAAAATGATTTCGGTTTTTTTTATTGTTTTTACATATTAATTACAGGACAAGGACGCATGAAGGGTAAGGTTAGCTACTGCTTAGCTTATAAGCTTGACGCAATACAACTTTTTCGTCGGTTTATGTCGTACGAAACCTCTAGTACTCCGCCTCTGATAATTCAACACCTCCCGATCTGAAATGTTCCACTATGCCGTTCTGTAACTAGAACATCGGCCACCTTCGACATTCGCCGCGATAATTTCGGTTTGGCTGTGTATATGCACCGTGGCCTGCGCGGGGTGTGGCAAAAACGAGACTATATTTCACTTGCATCTGATATAGACTCTTAAGGTACCCTTTACATTGTATACATTAAGATTTGCTGTATCTTATACCCTTTAAGTATTTGTTAATAGCTTATTTGCTAAATAAAGATATAATTATTATTTTTATTTGATGGTTCTTTAGGGTATCAAAGTAAACCATACTTGTAAAGCATGTTTTCTGGGTTTCTTGTCTTGTAGTGTAGTGCTAAGTGCTACAAAATGTCAATAATTGCTGACATCTTCAAATAAATAATGTTTTTAATGTCTTAAAATAAATGTAGTAATTTTTTGTCATCTTGTTATTCAGATTCAAACTATATTCCACATTCCTCACTGCCCTAATTTTTTTATTCATCGTTAACATCTTTCGCTCTATCGATTTAAGTAACTTTTTTGGCAAAAAATTAGCATTGTTAAAATCTGTATTATTTATCATTCAGAAACTTTCACTGAATACAGTGGAACACATCCCATTTTATATAGGTATAAAGAAAAGTTAGACAACTATTTAGTTCAATAATGGATGGAAAGGAAAGAAAACTTTTAAGTAAACAGTTTAAAAAGTGGCTTCTACTGACAGTAAACAAAAGTGTAATGTTTCCAATGGATAACAAATAATCCATTTCATGAAGTATTAAACGATTTCTTTAGAATAAATTAGACAAGATGGAATTATTTAACACGTGGAAACAATTGAATTTGGTATTGTTTATTTATTTATTGTTGCCAATGACGGTATTAAACATGTTAATCGTACAACATTTAAAAACACAAATTACGAAAAAAAATACATAACTCGTTGGAAGGCGTCTTACTTTTTTTATTTAAAATTATTTAACTTTTTTTATTTGCTGGAACTCATTAACCTACAAATGAGTTTTCAAATGATGTATCCGATTAAAAACTTTTGTCTACAGGGTGTTCATAATTTTATATTGACTAGTAGTAAAAAAAAACTCTAAAAACCAATAGATATATATCAACACAATTTAAAAACAGCAAATAAAAGGAGTAAAAGTATAAGAAACTTAAAAATAATACATAAATATACTCAGTGGCCTTGCAAAATTAATTGACCCTAAATTAATATTATCTCCAAAGCCCAAAAATGATTTACTACAAATGTTGTAAATCGAAAGTCTTCACTCACTATGTATGCATAAAATGTCATGAAGTTTATCACAAATGTATACCGAAACTTAAAAATAAAATTCGCTTTATTGAAAATAATAAGATTAACTGTTGTGACGACAACATAGAGGATCCTGGTAACAGCAGTGAAGTAGAGTATCTAGAAAAAACTATCCATGAACTTGTAGAGGAAAGTGATATGAAACAAAAGTATATTCTAAAAATAAAAAAAGAAAATGATGAGTTTCTAAAAGAAGCTTTAACTAGGGAAGAGGAATTAAATGACATCCTAGAAAAACAAAAAGGAATTATTAATGAGTTGAATAAATATATAAAGGAACTAAAACAATCTATTAAAGTACAAGAGAACATAAAAACCAAATCAACCGGTACACAAACAATTAAAAAATGTAAAGATGTATCCACACTAACTAACACTATGACTAACGTAGGCAAATCGTTGTCTTCTGATAAAGAAGTGCAACATGTGGAATTAAATGAAACCAGAGGCGCTCACATAAGCTTTCCAAGAACCGAGGCTATTAAAAATACCAACAAAAGAAAAGTGTTACTATTATGTGATGAAGTTGGAACTAAAACAGGTGCACTATTAACAAAAAAACTAGACATGAATGTGTACAGCGTATTATCTATTAAGAAGCCAGGAGCTTTATTTGAACAAGTCACAGAAAGCTTAGATCTATTAACACACTCATTTACTTCTGACGACTATGTTATAATAATAGCAGGAAGAAATGATATTGACAAGGGTATAACTCCATCGTTTCGTTATATCTGTAATCAGCTTAAAAAATGTGCACACACGAATGTGATAATCACTTCTGTATCATATTATACGAGCAAAAATAGGCATGCCTACAAATATAACACAAAATTAAAAGAATTTATATGTAAATTCGAAAGATTTACTAAAGGGTGTGTTACCTATGTAGACATTAATAGTATCCAAGGCAAAAAGCTGAATGATACAGCTATCATCAACAAAGTTCTTAAAGCCTTAGCTTATGTTAAAAATACATGTAAAACATTAATATTTATTGATACCAACGATAATATCCAGTGTCATGGGACAATGCGGGAAACTGTTTTGGATCATAATGTGTCCTTATCTTCACAATCCGTAGATTTGACTCACACGAGTGAACCCACAAACACAAAAACTGTCGATTTGACTTCTACGAGTGAACCCAATTTTTTATATCCGCGTCTCTCGGATATAATTCTGATGGAATAGGGAACTCTATAAACTTTAGAGTATGTCATCTTAATATACGTAGCCTTAGGGACAAAACAAATGAGTGTTATGTGTTCTTAAAATCTCTAAATTTGCCTGAAGTTGTATGTATAACCGAAACATGGTGTTCAACAGAGGAAGTAAATTCTGTCAAACTAGAATCTTATTGCCTTGCAGCTGATTACTGTCGCTCTGAGTCAAGAGGAGGTGGAATCATAATTTTTACTCGCAGTGATATTGACTTCAAATCACGGAAGAGTAATATTAGTGGTTGTGACTTTATCTGTGAGTATACTAGTGTAGACATTATTGTAGATAATATCACTATAAATATAAGTTGTTTTTATCGCTCGCCATCAGCTGATATTGCAGATTTTACTAGATATTTTGAAAGTATTATTGAAAAAACTAATAGTAGATCTAAGCACCAAATAATATGTGGCGATTTTAATGTAAATTTTGATCCTAAGGCAAATGACAAAAATGCACAGTTCTTAAGTACAGTGCTCTCATGTTATGGTTTCGTACAACGTATTAATGAGTATACGCGCGTACAAGGTTCGTCTAGAACCATTATTGATAATATATTTACAAATTTTGATATTTGCAACTCTAATGTTTTAACGACTCATTTGTCTGATCATAAAATGCAGATTATTTTTTTTTCATTAAAAATTTCACCCGAGAAGGAGGAGGTTAAATATATCTATAAAAGACTTTTTAATAATGAGCTTAATATAGAAAACTTTAAATATCAACTATCTACTGAAACCTGGGATGATGTTTATCTACTCACTAATGCAGATGATAAGTTCAATTGTTTTTGTGATAGACTCAGTAGTATCATTAATAAAGTATTTCCTCTGGTACGAATAAAAGTAGGTGATAAGACAAATAAAAGGCATCACAAAGGATGGATAAATGATGATATTATAAATCGAGGAGAATTTTTACGTTTACTGTTCAAAACTTACAAATTAACAAATGACGAGCAGCTTAGGATGCGTTACAATATTCTATTAAAGTACCATAAGCAGACTATTCAATCAGCCAAACATCATTACAATGACTCCAAATTTCATGATGCCACTAATAAATCTAAAGTAGTCTGGTAAATAATTCGAAATGAGACTAATGGAACTTACAAGCCACGATATCCCTCTTCTTTTCGCGATAGAAATGGAAATGAAACCTCAGATTTTTCTCGTGCTGCACAAGAATTTAATAACTTTTTTATTGACTCTGTTGAAAATCTCATTCAAAAAACTAGGTACTTATAACCCACCTCGAATAGTAGACTCTTTGAACTTTAGCATATTTTTAAGTCCAATTGATATCAGTGAAACTAAAGAAATTATAAGAAAAGTTGCAATAAAAAATTCTGCAGGTCATGATGGTATCCCCTGTTCCCTTCTTATTCACATAACTGACTTTATTGCACCAATTCTTACAGATTTAATTAATGCTTCATTTTGTCAAGGTATCTTCCCAGTAAATCTTAAAACCGCAATTGTAATTCCAATTCATAAGAAAAATGATAACATGGATATGGCTAATTACAGAGCAATATGCCTGTTATCAGTATTCTCTAAAGTATTTGAAAATGCGTATTATAACAGATTAATTAAGTTTGTAAATAATCACGATATACTTTATAAATATCAGTTTGGTTTTCGTAAAGGCCTGTCTACTGAAGATGCTTCGGTTTCCTTTACTAACTATATTCTAGAGCAATTGGACAAAAGTAAAAAAGTTGTAGGCATCTTTTTTGACTTTACACGAGCCTTCGACATGGTGAACCATAGTATTCTCCTACAAAAAATGTATAATTACGGAATAAGAGGGTTAGCCTATGACTGGTTATGTTCCTATTTATCAAACAGAACACAAAAAGTCCTTCTAAGATCGGAAACAGAGGACTATTATTCTGATCTGCGACCGTTAGGTGTCGGGGTACCTCAAGGCAGCACGCTGGGCCCCCTGCTATTTATTTTATTTATAAATAACATTCATGAAAATGTAATGTTTGAACATGTATCACTATTTGCTGATGATACGGCAGCAGTTGCATCAGCTAACGACTTTACGTGCCTCAGTCAATTAGCTAGTAAGGGTACCGAAAATATGGAATCCTACTGCAATAATAATGGTCTGTTACTAAACATAACTAAAACACATTTAGTTTCATTTTCAGTAAGAGAAAATAATTGTAGTATCTTAGTCAAATCATCTGAAAAAACGTTAATACAGAGTCCTAGTATAAAATTCCTAGGCTTGCAAATTGACTACAACCTATGGCATTCTCAAAGAGAGTATATCATAAAGAGGTTGTCATGTTATTGTTTTTCAATTTGGCAAATGAGGAAATTTGTTAACAAACACACATTGCTAACGTACTACTATGCCTACGTAAATTCTATTCTCAACTATGGTATTATAAACTGGGGTAACTCAAATAGAATAAATGATGTACTTATTATGCAGAAAAAAATCATAAGAACGATGTGTTTCAAACCCAGATCATATTCTTGCAAAAATCTCTTCAAAGGTATGAATATACTAACAGTGATTTCATTATATATTTTTAAATGTGTTGTGTTTGTCAAAAAAAATCCTGAGAAATTTACTCAAAGTTCTGAAGTTGCCCAGTATGATTTAAGGCACGGAAACCACATTAGACTACCTCATCACAAACTAGCACTTTTATCAAATAGTTCCTATGTGATGCCTGTCAAATTGTTTAACCATCTACCTCCTCAAATAAAAAATATTGAAAATCTAAATCTTTTCCAGAACGCAATTAAGTCATTGCTATTAAAGCATAGTTTCTATTCAGTCTATGAATACTTTAATACTCATCTTATCTAGATAAACTGTTGTATGCTATCTGACTGTTCATATCTGCATGTATAAGTTGTGTTTACGATTATAGTTATTTTTTATATATATACGTGTATATATGTGTGTGTGTGTATATGTGTGTATATGTATATATGCATGTATGTATATATGTGTATGTGTGTATACATGTTTATACTTGTACAATTTTAATTCTATTTATATGTATACTGACGCATTCAATGTATTTTATTATACCTTAAATGAATAAAGAAGTTTATTATTATTATTATTATTAAATATGCGTCAAAACCTTACTTTAAACTAGACGATAAATACAATTTTAATTTTGTTCTCTATTCAGTGGTACATACATATATCAGCGTATAATACAAATCCCAAGTTCAGTATAACATAATTTATCTACTTTTTGTTATTCTTTTGTTGGTAAATTGTTACTGAAATAAAATATTGTTCTGTTCGAAATGAAATCTTCTTGATACCTAGCTCATAACATTTATCAAGTTCTCTGTGGGTATTTATAAATTACATCTAGACCCATTTGTCTATGATTTAGAAGGCTGAGGCCTCGGCTAAGTACAGTCCCAGCACAAACTTCGTATACAGGTCAAAGGGACGAATTTATCATTATTAAATACAGGAATAATCAAATAAGCCATTCATACTAATTAACAGCATTTCAAAACAGACGCCTATATTTTGAATACGTAATTCGTATTTTGTAAACTACATTGAAACAAGACTAAGCCAAATGTCAAATTTCTCTTCATAATGATTATTTATTTTTGAGATAATTGTACTGCATATATATCATTCACTTAACTGCAGAAAAAATGAAAAAAAAGATAATTAAACTAAACTGTTAACAAACAAATTTGAAACTTTTTTTAATAATAAGTGCTGGAAATGGCCTCTGTTTTCTTGAAAATAGTATCTAGTTTTTAGCCTTATTTCCTAATAAACACCAGGCGTGTCATTAAATTATTTATCATGGATGTTCAACACATCATAATGGAATTGATTAAACTATTGCTCCTTGAAAATGGAAGTCAATGCGCTTAAATCAGGAGACCGAGCAGTACAACTGATCCTTTCCTAGGTCTAATAATCGTTCTAGAAACTGCGTTGACAGGCACTTCTCCCCTATATTAAAGGATTTAAACAACTTTTGTAAAAGCCAAACTAATATCCTAATTTTCATAGGCCCCTGCACGAAATATAATTTTAGCATTTTTGGAGTCTTTACTTAATACAAAAAAACAGTGTGTAAAGGATATTTTTTTTTTTTCTTTTACAAAAGTTATTCAACATTAAAGTTTGAATTAGTCTATTACGCGCGAAAACACTGCCGGCCGGGTAAGTCGATGCAGTGACGTCACAGATCATGTAGTCGACTGGGGAAGCAGGCATAGCATGTTGTTAAATGTAAACAAGTAGTGTTATTTGTAAGCCTGCAGATGATTCGGGTCGGCGCAATAGCAGCCTCGCACGTTGTTTACGTGACGGACACGACACCTCAGTTGTTATCTGTCGGTCGATGCATAGAGTACAATAAATAATAAAAATGTTGAGTAAAGAGTAGAAAAACAACGATAAGTGAAAAATTTATCGGATCCGGTTTATTCTATGATGGTGTAAAATTTTGTAAAGTTTGTGATCAAGACTTAATGGTCTGGAATAAATACAGCTGCAAAATCATGCAATAGTAACCGGCAAAAAATAAAAAAATGGCTTCTTTGGAACCCATTTTGTTTAATTTACTGTTAATGCTGATTGCCTGTGATGTTCCTCTCGCATATTGGATAAACCAGCATTTCGGGAGTTCTGGAATAAATACAATCCCCAGGTGAATTTACCAAGTGTTCATCGTTACGTAGATAGTACCAAGTGTTCGTGAAGACATTGTAAAGAAAATGCATAAAAATACACGGCTGTGGTTATGTGTTGACGAGAGAAGATTGTAAAAAAATTGTTTTTTAAATGTTATAGTACTGTACTCCACTTTTAAACCAACTTTCCACTTTTACTAGCTTGAAAGACTAACTGCTTGTACTGGGAAACATTACGTGGTTGAAGACTGAAAAATTTGAACTGAACGTAGGTGTGTTTGTGACCGCGGTTGGAATCGGGTGGGAGTTTCTTCAAAGGAGTGTAGGTTTTTACTTTCGGAAGTGCATTCCTCTTTGCGCCGAAATGTTCCGGGTAGCAAATACAAAAAGTTTCTCAAATCTCCAAACCTGCTTCACACACTGTGTCTGGATTCCGGAACAACCAGTCGATTCTACACGTTGGGACTGGTGAAGGCACTTTTTATTATGCTGAATATTTAAGTGATTACAGAGTGTTTTACTTATGCCTATATTACTTCCGTAGATGTCGAACGGTCTTTTTCAAAATACAAACTTTTTTTCACCACAAACATCGCTTACTGAGAAATTAGAAACATCGATTACACAGTTTTATAGAGTGCTCCAGTTTTGATAACGAAACCAGCTACTTCAATCTGTTGAAGTGAGTTGTCATTTTTTATAAAGTGTACCTTTTAAATTTTTTCCATTTATTTTATTTATTTATTTATTTATTATTAGTTATCACTTTTCTTCTTGCTTTTACTTTAATAATAATGTGCAACACTAAGCTTAAAAATTGAGGAAATACAAAAAAGATTTAAAGGAAAAGTACAAAAACTACACACAATTTAAAATATTCTTGTTTTTATTATTGTACTTATTCAAGTATTATGATCTGATGCATATCCAGTACGTTCTGTAGGATTAATGACCTTGGCCAGGCTTAGTTATTTGTGACTTTTATGTGAAATACTTATAATGATAAATTTTTTCTAAATTATCACCATATTGCTGGTGCATTGTACCAATCCTATGTGAAAATACTTCAATAAAAACGTCAAAAAAAACGTTTGTCCAAGTGCACGAAAACTTAATTTTACTATTAAAATATATTTGTATTCATTACTTAACTAATTTTTATATCAAGTTCTTGTTGACCCTGACACATGTGATTGATCAAACATAGATCAATTGCGGTATTAATATAATATGTCTAGGGATGCGTATATGGAAAGTAAATAGAGTGTAACAAATTTTAAATACAAGAGAATTAAGTAGGTCATCAAAGAGTGAGTTCATAACATCATAATATTATGTGTATCAAAACAGGAAATATTAATTTAAATGAGCCAGCTTATTTAAATGAATAATTTGCCGAATATGTGAGTATTTGAAAGAAATATTTTTTTCTGCGTCAGCGGTTGTATCAATTCTTTCCTGTCAATCGATTACCGAAAGTTGTATGGACAACAAGAAGTTTATGTTGTAGTATATTGGAGATACTTGATGGAAGTTGGGTTCAAATAAAAGGAATTTTCAGTTATTTTAATAGATTAAGGTCATTGTATCCTCTCAAATTCTTTGGATATTAAAGCCACTGTTCAATATTTAAAAAATTGTGAAATATACCTCTGCGTCAGGATTAGTCAGAGGTTGGATTTTTGAAAAGATAATTGCTTTGGTTGTATTTAATCTTAACTGTGTATTGTGAAGTATTTTTTTGAATAGGTGAAAATATTTTTTCAAAAAAACCGACATCTGACTAATTTTGGCGAATAGATTTATTTAACAAACATTTCCCAAAATTTTTTAATTTAACAAGCTGTCACTTTATCAAAAAAGAAAAACTCTTCTTTAAATTCTAGTTTTTCGAAACTTTATTGCTTCTTCTTCAGGAATTCTATAAAAAAATTTAAATTACAAACTAAATGCTTAGTAAAGTGAGATTATAAAGAGCATAAACATTAATATCAGGAAAACTAGTTCCTTACATTATAACAAAACATTTTAACTAAAGATTAATGATGAAAATCATTAATTTGTTGATTGTTGAGAAATCAAAACTAGAATAATTAAAACAATCTGAGGCCACTGCATGCTACCTATCATTCTGCAAAAAGCAAAGGAATATTGTGTAAAAAAACACTAAAAAACCTTGTGTGAGAGAGGGGATAGTAGTGGGTTACTTGCCAACTTAAAAGATAAATATCTGCCTGTTACTGAATTGTGCTATACTGGGTGTTTTCTCTATTATGGTTATTTGCATATGAATAAAGTAAATGCGTATAAATCATGCTGAAACCTTCTGGAATTCATCGCTTGTATCTCATTGAAGATGTGACATATTTCCAAAAAACTTCTCTTAGCCAAGTTTTTTTCATAATCCAAAATTTTAACTTCATTATAATTAATATTATGATTTTGTAATAATGCATGTTTTGCTAATATGCATGTTTCTTTATTGTCTGACGTCACTCCTATGTGATGTAATTCTATCTTTTAATTTTCTACAAGTTTGTCCTATGTATTTTTTTTTCACAATCTTCACAAGGGATGCAACAAGACGATTCTACAGGGTCAAGTAACAATTTTTTAAATAAATGAATTGACGTGTATATTAGAAAATTTTTTAAAACCTCTTTGTGGCCTCCTTTCACTCCTGTATTATTATTGACTTTCTCCCAACCACTTGGATCTAATGTTTTTTTTTTGTTGAAATTATATCATTTACACGTGTATATTAAAAATATCACTACAATCACTACTATCGACTTTAAGAAAAAATGTGTTAGTACCAGATATGAGACATCTGTGTAATGACATTCAGCCATTTTCACGTCAGGATTTTTAAATTTACAACTTTTTGAACTGAATTTTTTCAATTTTTTCAAATGGAATACCCTGTATATTTTTAGAAGATGTGATGTAGGATTGAAAAACGAACATTTTTTTGTACGTACATTCCTATGGCTATTTGTGACCATTTTCAGTTTATTGAACAATAACTGCAAAATTCAGCAATAAAAATTAAAAATGAGGTTTTTTTTTCAAATAATTCAAGAGAAGGTAATATAATAAGCGTGCATGATGCATATAAAAACATCATACCAACAAAAATCCGAAATTTGTGGGAAAGGAAAGGATAATAAATGCTTTTAGAAGTATCACTCCGGAACAGTAGGAACCTCATTCCAAAGACGCATAGAAATGTGTCAATCAAAATGGGCAACATTTTTAATATCTTCTTTTGAATTACAAAAAAAAAAAAAATTTAATTTCTATTGCTGAATTTGGCAGTGGTTTTTCAATAAATCAAAAATGGTTACAAATAGCCATAAGGATGTATGAACAAAAAATGTTCATTTTCAATTCTATATGACATCGTTCAAAAATATACAGGGTGTTCCATTTGAAAAAATTGGGAAAATTTAGTTCAAATAGTTATAAATTTAAAAAATATTTTTGGCCACCCTGTATACTTTTAGGAAGTGAAAATGGCTGTGTCATCACACAAATGTCTCATAACTGGTACTAACATAACTACGATAATTGTGACATGATTTTTTTTAATATACTTGTGTAAACGGCATAATTTCAAAAAAAAATCATTACATCCAAGTGGTTGGGAGAGAGTCAATAATAATACAGGCGTGTAAGGAGACCACAAAGAGGTTTCAAAAAATGTTCTGATATACATGGCGTGCCATTTAACAAAATGTTAGTTAACCCTGTAGAATTGTGATGGCTCTACCTGTATGTTTGAAAATAATTTCTGGTTATAGACTTTTTGTCTAGTTTATTTACGTTTTTAAATCTAGTTTCTAGCTACCATAGAACTCGACATATCGAAGTCGGAGGAACTATTGCCTCAACTTATATATACGCTGACACTAGCCGAGTGTATCCTGTTTCATTCACGACCAATTCTCGCGTGCTGATGATGTCTCGCCATGATCCATACGTGTGCAAATTAAAGGGTATGATAACAAATTATCCAAAACTTAAACAGATGGAAACTACATGTAAACAGACTTTATTATTGCGCATTTCGTGGATTTGTAAGCGACATAAATACAGCTCGACATTGTCAAAATCGCGATGAGGATTTTAGGTGTCATTTCAAATTACAGGATAAAACACGTGTAGAAACATATTCTTTCTAAAATATTTGTTTGACTTATTTCTTCTACTGTGTACGTATAATTTACCTACGTTATTCATCGCCAGCTATACCTTTCTAATATTTTTTTTCGCGCTACGGAACTAAATTGGTCCTTTTATATATATCTGACGTCATTCACATAGGAAATTTAAATCGATTGCCACCCCCTGTCGTGTATGATTGGCTTTATTAATAAAAAGAAAAAACGGTGATTGATATCGATATTTCACAAATAAATTTCATTTAGATATATTTTAATGTTGTCTTAACGCTGGCATGTGCAAAAAGACTTTTACGGCACGGGTGAGCGACATTTTTAACGGTATGAGATATTAAGTTGTAAAGTTTTGTTGGGAAGAAAAATAGCCGATAAAAAAATATTTATCGACAAGAACATGAGGCTTCTGAACTTTTGCAGAAAGTTATTTCCCCAAGTAAGGAAGTGCTTTTTGAAGTAAATTATGTACTAGGCAAATGAAAGAAATTATTTGAATTCTAATTTGTTTAATTTACGTTTGTTATTAAACACAATTACTCATATTATTATGTTGCCTTGCATTTAACATTTAACTCTTTTAAATTAAAATACAGTAAAATGGAACAATTTTCATTTAACTACATTATACAAGATGTTTGTAAAAGGCCAATAACACAAAACAAAAATTAGTATACAGGACGATTCAGTTCGAGTACATCAAACTTCATGAGTATTATTAAGGCAACTTTTCCGCCAGGTATGCAAAGCATAAACCTCTAAATCATTCTTAAACTGTTTCTATCGATGATGGCTAAGAACAAAAACGGTGGTACCATTTTAAATAAAATGCATACTTAGGCTTACTAGGAGATATTTTTTTTAAGTTATTTGTGAACAAATAATGACGTGGTTAATATTAAACTGTAGGTAAAAAAAATCTCTATTTAAATACCAAAACGATCCATAATGGTTCCATGCCAAATCCCAAGTAATAATTTGAATAGGTAGCTTTTAGATTTATTTAGATTTTATCAGTGTTTTATAGTGGCTAGCTCATAAACTAGTAATTTATGCCAGATTTATTATATGTCAAGCGCACTTAAAGATATTTTTATCTTAAAGAAAGTTTTAAAAAATTCTTCAAGAAGTTATATCGAAATTAAACCATCTTTTAGTGTTTATTTGCATATGATTGATTTATCAAGGCATGTATTAAGCCTTCAATAAAACTTTATAGCCGTTAAATCCAGGTTAGGAGTATTAAGTGTTATAGAGAATTTAGGATGTGTTATGGTTTTATAATTGCTTTATGAAATTAACTTGGGGTAGTTGTTAATGCCCAGTTATAAATTAGTTATTAGAGTTTTAATAAAGCTGACAAAAATCTGTAATAAATCTGTCTTAAGGATAAAAGAGTTTGGTTCCCTTTTTCCAGAATATTGTAACCGACTATGTGTGGTTTACAAAATGGACAATTAATTTTTCTGTCGTTGGAGGACCAACGACCTATTGTACTCGGTGTCACTACAGTGGAGAAATAATTACTCTAGAGTTCGTTGAGAAAATAAGGTCATAAACTTCAACTGAACATGGTTTGTTCACAAACATTCCGTTAGCAAGATTAACTGCAAATTCAAAATAAGAGTAAATACATTTAACTAACGCTGACGTAATTGGAGGAAATACTTCTGGGGGTAACGGCAATCGACTGATACATTGGGAATGTAGTCGTTTTTAATGTAGATTAACAAAGTTAATGTTGGATGTCAAAATAACCAACTATATTTGACATCCGTCACTGTCAAAGTGATAGTTAATAAAATTACTAAGGCCGGCTTCAAATTTTCCTTGACATCTGTCACTGTCAGTGATATTTAAGCAAAATTACTACTACTGAAACCAAATGATATTTGACAACTGTCACTGTCAAAGTGACAGTTAGGTTAAATTTTGTTGACTGAGTTCAATTTATAATTGACATCCGTCACTGTCAAAGTGACACAACGTGCTTGGACTAACGACTGAAGATAAATAAAATAATGATTGTCTTTCAATTTACGATTACACAGATCAGATAGAGTCTATCTGTTTAGAAACTAGTATTCGGACAGACTCAAATACTTGTTAATTACGTCTCTCAATTTAGGACTTACTCTATATTGAGATGTAGAAAGTATCAATCAAATATTCAATTGATATTTAATTATAACTTAAGTTATATTTGAGATTATTCCAGGACGTGCTCAGGAATTGATCTGCCTTTTACAACGTCTGTGTCCCATTTTATCTAAATGGTTGCTAAGTTTGTGTCCATGGATACAAACAAAGTAACTAAGACACGTAAATCCATATCTTGTCGTATCGTGTGGTGTCGTGTAATCTGAATCGACCTCAACTTTTGTGAGGTTCATAGTAGGTTTGGCAATATTTTTACAACACCATAGGAGGAAATACATAATTTTCATGTTTCTGTTAATTCTTGTGTTTTTGTATTTTAAAATCATTAACTTTGTTGGAGAAGTATTTTAATGACATACAATTAAAATTAATGCAAGACAACAAATTCTACTTAAGACAATTTATTAAATTAATTCCTTCCATACACCTAGGTTATAAAAGAGTCATGATAAACCACGAATTTAATCCATTTCGACTGTTATTGATCCCAGATATAAGCATAAATTGTCATATTGATTGAGTGAGGTAATGTAAATTCGTTATAACTACACATTTAAATATACTCGTAGATAAAATCCTCTTTTAAAAAGACTATGTATTCCTGTAATTTCAAAAATATTTATCGTTGCGTCACTTGCATATTAATGAACTTCATAAATACATGAGAACCGTCCACCAGATTTGATTTTTTGATTCCATTCCATAACCACAGAACTTTTATAAATGTTGTTGCATTTTTTCTGTTTACAAGATGGTTCATATTTGCTGTTGTTGGAAATATTATATAAAAAGATATTTGTTTTAAAATTGTTGTCAACCATATAGACACCTAAGTTAATTCAAGAAGTCTAGATTTGTATGAGTTTAAATCTACTCTTACAAAAATTTAAAATTGTATCGCAAAGCTATTCTCATTTAATTTTTTTTGTGTGCTTATATAATTAATTTGCTTTATTTTAAATTGACATTCACATAGGTTAGCCGTAAGTGTCTGCAATTTTTATCAGAAACATGTCCATGTATACAGGGTGTCCCAAAATTAATTCCCCAGCCGCCGGGGTTAGACTCTATGACCAAAAATAAGTCTAAAATCACTTATGTCATAATTTCGAAAAGTTACTCCTTACGAAATTATGGCCATCTTAAGATCGCATTGAAGGTATTTTTTGCAAATCAATTTTTGAGATAGGTATCCAGGTAAAGATAGTTTATAATCAAGTCACCCTTGACGAAGACAGAATACGACATTTTGTGTGTCAATGTCAATAAAATATTTCAAATTTAAACTGACGTACAATGGTAAACAATTAAGTTCTCATACTTACTATAATGCCCAGAAGTTACAGCAATCAAGAATATTTAGATATGATTAAACTACTTGGAGTTTGTAATAATAATGCTCGTGCCGCAGAGCGTCTGCACCGACCCCGTTTTCCTACTAGGCGACACCCAGATCATAAAACAATAAGTGCTGTTAAAGTTCGTCTACTTGAAACTGGATGATTGGCTCCTAACATGATTCATGCTGGTCGTCCTAGACAGCTAACATGGCAACAGGAAGAGCAATTACTCCACGACATTAGAAGAAGATCCGTCTGTAAATACCAGGATCTTGGAAGCCAATCGTCACCATCGTCGTAGTACTATTCACAGATTCATGCAAAGAGAAAATCTGCATCCTTATCACTTACAACCGGTTCAAAAAAGTGCATCCTGGGGATAGTGAGTTGCGCTTACAATTCTCCAGATGGTTTTTAAATTGCTTACAAATGAAGACCTTTTTAAGCAAGTATTGTGGAGTGATGAGTCCCATTTTAATCAGCAATGGGTGTTTAACCAGCACAACTTGCATATCTAGAATTACGAAAATCGACATCAAATTAGAGAATCATATAAGCAAGTGCGCTGAAGTGTAAATGTGTGGATTGGTCTGTTGGGCAATGACATAATAGGACTACATTCTCTGCCTAGGATATTAAACGCAGAGAATTATGCAAATTTTGCGAAAACATATTACCTACCTTTTTGAACGATATTCCTTTATTGCAACGTCACAGTATTGTGTATCAACATGATGGAGCGCCTGCTCATTATTCTCGAAATGTTCGAGAGGTATTAAATCGGCCATTTCCCAATAAATGGATCGGTCGCGGAGGACCTACTTCTTGGCCACCTAAGTCCCCGGATCTCAACCCAATAGACTTTGGGCTTTGGGGTTACTTGAAAAATGCAGTATACAGTGTCCTACCGAATAAGAAGATGACGGTATTGTTCGGATTTATGGAGCATTAACTCAAATTACAAACGAAATAATAGGTCGTGTTGAAAACAATTTTCTTCGCCGATTGCATGCATGCATAGAACAAAATGGCGAACATTTCGAACATTTGCCTTTGTAAATTTAAGTATTTTAATTTTATTATGTGTAGATGTCACTTGATTTAAATTAATATACTATCTTTACCTGGATACCTATTTCAAAAATTGATTTGCAAAAATACCTTCATTGCGATCTTTAAGATAATTTCGTAAGGAGTAACTTTTCGAAATTTTGACATGTGATTTTCGATTTATTTTTGGTCATAGAGTCTAACACCGGTGGCTGGGGAATTAATTTTGGGACTCCCTGTATGTATATAAGCATGTATATGATTCAAATTTTGTTCGCGCATATCTTAAGAATGAATTAACTTAATTTATCCACCTCTAACAAATCTGATTCGTTTCTTAAACCAGAAAATACGGCAACATTTAATGGTAAGTGTACTTTTATTTATTCCATCCGATATAACCCATGTTTTTTTGCGAAATGGGAAGAAAATGGTATTTTATAGTCAGTTAACCCAAAATGTAACGGATGATTTGAACTGTGAAGTTTATTGTTACGTTTCCAAGGTTAATTGTGTTCTTATTTAAAATGTGGAGCCATAGAGCCGAAATTCTTTTTATAAAAATACCATATTTACACAAAAGGATAGTAAACGACCGGTAATACGAAGATTTTCACAAAATACCTGCATACTTGGGGAGATTCTACGCAGCAATTTTAATACAGGCAGACATACTATAGTAGCTTATCAGTCCCAAGTATACCTTGGAATTTCTGGAATTTCTAAGCTCAATCTATGTCTTCGGAAATATTTGATTATCAGTAACTTAAATAACTGGATATTCTTCCCCATCGTGGTCTATTGTTCAGCATAATTTTGCTGGCGAAAATAGAAAAACTCATAGATTTAGACAACTGGTTCCGGTATTATTTCAGATTTATTGTCTGGTGTGGAAGTTACCGCAAAACACTTTTGTTTGTCTGATTCATAGAAAACAAATATTACTAGGGGCACATAAATGAACACTGCTTTATTAATTAATAATTACAATTAGTTAAATTTTTATTCGGACGAATGAAATCCATAATTTAACATTTAAACATAACAGAATTAAATAAAAATGATGACAGTTATATAACTATAATTTTTGTAACGCCATATCCTAAACTTACATTTATTAGACAGTTTCAATGAATCAAAACAATGTCATTATTGACAAGTGAAAAATAAAGAAAAAAGTGTGAAATAAAAAAATTTTATTTCACAGTGTGAAATAAAACTTAATAGTCAACAGACAACAAATTAAAGTTCTTACATCAAACTTTTATTAATTATTAACAAATTTCATGAACAATTTTATTCATAATTTACCGAAAATTTATATGAACAGTACTATTACTAATATTATTTATATTTATATTTATTCCTGGAATTATAGGTTCAGATGTGCGAAAAATATTTGATTCATTTATATTAATATGGTGGTTGGTCTGATTTTCACCAACGACTACATCGGCAGACATAGTCATTTCTGTAATATTGTTTGAAAATATCTGTTTTGAGATTTCCTTTTTATTCTGGATGCCATCTTCTATATATCCCTCAGCAACTCTTGAGGATTTCCATCCTCCATGACGTTTTAAGGTAAGAATACCAGCTCCAGAACCAGCTAATAGTGATGCCGAAGGTCTCCTAAAGCTGTGACCCGTATATTGCTCAGGATTAGATAAGTTAAGGTATTTAGCTATAATACTTGGTATTTTTGAAAATGTATTTATACCAACTCGTACAATTTTCTCCTCGATATTGAAGAAAAACCCCTTTGTGATTCACATGAATAGGGCGAATAGCTGCATATTTATCATAAATATTTAGTGGATTTATTCCATTAACTGTCTCACCAATTACCGTAAAAGTCCATTCAATGTGTGTCTTCGAATCAGGTACTTTAACAACCAGCGCGCAGTCTTTTCTCACAATGTCACCAATGGTCATATTGTAGAGTTCCTCTCGACGACAAGCGTCAGCCAAGCCCATTATTAATACAACTTTTAACATTAAAAACTTTTCATCTGGTGCTTCTAGTAAAAAACGTTCGACATCTGCTCTGTCAAAAACTTTAGATTTCTTAGCCCTATACCCAGTGGATTGTCTTTTCAAAAACGAAAAGTGGCATTGCGTTTACATTTTAATATTTCAGGAATACTGAATTTGTGACTTGAGAAATCTTACAATTTTTTGCTCACAGAAAAATTGTGTATAACTTTACTAGCTTTTGCATACTAGAAAATTTTAATGGCAAAATATGCCTACAAGTATTTGTATTTTAGTATGTATGGAAATTTAAGATGACACTTCATTTAAAAATGTGTTGTGTAATCTTCTAAAATACGTACATGAAAATGGACCACCATGTAAAAATTTAAAAATGTATTTATACAGGACTCAAAACTTTACCGCTTTTCTTATGAGAGTTTCTTCTCTTTAAATACTCTTGGAAAATTATCTCTGCACTAGACCACTCTGTGTATATAAGATGACTGCATGATTTATAGGTTATTTTATCCTGCATACCTGTAACGTGCCTACTGCACTACAGCCATCGTTTTGATATACCTATCCCTTTCTGTTTGCTCTAGTCTAACAACATCAGTCCAGAAACTCCGTAAATAATTTAATAAATTTGCTTAAATTAGATCAGTCAGATATTTATGACTATGTATTTAAAATAGATGAGGGTGGTAAATCAATCAGACAAAAATATTATTTACTAAATCATTTTTTAAAAAACATAGGTATATTTTTTGTTCCTATAAAAGACGCGATTTTATTTTATATTATTTTACCCACACATGCCGAACAGAATTTACATTCCAATTACAGGGCCGGAAATGGAGTACTAACATGATGTACGTATATATACAGGGTGTGTCACCACGACCTTAAACTATCTTTAATTCCGAAACTACTAAAAGTACAGCTACGATTTTCCTCTGTATGGGTTTTCAATGGTGTTCTTTCTAACTAAAATATTTATATTTTTCTGCCACTTCCGGTTATACCGGAAATGATAAGCAACTTTGTCATTTTAAATAGAACACCGTATATATTTTAGCTTTTTCAAATTCTACGGTAAATTCTAATATTATTTTATATACCATACTATATATCAAAATTTTATTTTGACAGATTCAGACATTTCAAAAACAGATAATAAATATCAGACAGATGTCAATGAAGTCAAATTGTAAAGAGACACCTTTTGGGAGAGATGGTAGAGTTTAAAGTGTATATGAACTGGAACAAAAATAATCATAGGGTGTGATCAAAAAATATCACTTAACTTATGTTTCAATAATATGTCAAAACTCTTTTTTTTTAAATGGCAATCCGAAATTTTATTTCAGTTTATCATTCTTCATTAAAAAAATAATGCAAGACTGTGTTAGCTTTCATATATCAAAAGTGTACCGTTTTTGAAATATTTACTATTATAACAAAAGTTACATGCGAAACTTTTCAAAAATGTATTTTCCAATAACATTTTTGTCAACAATTTTCAAATTAAAGAATATGTTCAAAACAGTTGTCATTCACTTCTAAACATTTAAGAACTCCTTTGTTTACTTCACGCTTTGTAGCGGCGCTAATTTGCTGGGGAGTCAATGATTCGAACGAATTTCGAATTCTTTCTTGGAATTTTTTTTGTCATTAAAGAACTAGCATAAACATTATTTTTTTTATATGACCCCATACAAAAAAGTCCAATGGAGTCATATCCGGAGAACGTGGGGGCAATAATTGAGGACCGCTATTTGCAAATCACTGATCACCAGAATTATTGGTTAAAAAAGTGTCAATAATCTTTTTAGTGTATGGAGGAGCACCATGATGTTGATACCATATTTTCTGATGTTCTGCTAGAGGCAGATGATCCATTTATGGAGCAATCATATTTTCTAAAACCTCAAGATATTTCTCTCCTAAAATCAACCAATTCCTAATTTATTCATAGAATTTTCTAGATGTCACTTACCATTTAAATACATTTTCATCGAGAAATGAACGGTTACAATTGCATCATCTTGATAGCACAGTAAACAGTTTCAAAACATTTGAAATATTGATTTATATAAAACTGACCTTTTAAAAGATTTTACATGTAACTTTTGTTATAACAGTAAATATCTCAAAAACGGTATACTTATGATGTATAAAAGCTTACTCAGTTTTGCATTATTCTTTAATGAAGAATCATGAACTGAAAAATATCAACATAATTTTCAATAACTTAATAATTACGGCACATAACGTATAATGGAGAAAATATTAAAAAAATTGTGTACGCATTTGGTACATAAAATAAAGATGTGGATCTAGTTGGCCTAGTGGGCGATTTAAAATAATTTTTTTCCAATAATTGTGGACAGTTCATAGAACCGTATGAGAATCGATTTAGCAACAATAAATAGCTGATCATAACCCACAGGGGGACACATACGATCAATTTTAAATGCCTACCATGACCAACTACGAGCTGAGCTTCAACATCCTTTTCTGGAAAGAGATCTACTAAAGGCAGACAGTTGCTGGTTTATAGACGGCTCCAAATCTCTCTAGAGAACATGAACCGGAGTACATAGTTATAGACCAAAGCAGAGGATGTCCTCAAACTTAGGTACTAATGCAACTATATTTCAGGAGATCTTGCCATTGAACTGTGTGTGCGAAGGCTGGAATATACACATCCTGCACGCAAATCACTAAACATTTTTTCCATATAACCAAGCAGCTCTAAAAGCTCTTGGCTTCTACCGGTGTCTCCAAAACGGTATGGAACTAACAGAGGGCTCTAGATCATTTGTGCAAAAACAATACACTGACTTTGGTCTGGATACCTGACCACTCTTGTCTGGAATGTTAACGAAATAAGCTGACACTTTTGCCTGAGTAGGGGCAGGATCACGAATCAGTGGACCCAAACCGATACTTAGGATATCATCAAGTACTGCCAAGATGGCTATTTTAACCTGGGCTGAAAGGAGGAATGTCCAGTATTAGAAAAAATTACCAGGATTAGTTCATTTGAAGGCGTTTATAGCTATAGCTAGTTTATACCTATTGAAATCAAGAGCTAAGAAACTTTTAGAATTAAAGAGAGCAAACCTGAAAACCCTAACAAACTTATCATCTACATAAACTCGGCCTGACGGAAAACGCCTAGTACCGCCTATGCCTGGAGGGTGATGAGAAGGCACACAACGATCTTATGCACCTCTCCGCTGTGGAAAGGATCCTATTCTCAATATTTGGCTAAGAGTATCTGCTGCCTGAGATCTGGACACACTCTCACCCAATAAAGTTATCAGTTTTATTAAGAGAATGAACTTATTGGATGAAATATAAGTAGGAGTAATCTGCTGATAGCCGCAGTGGAGGGCTCGTGAGGATCCATTCACAAAAACTTAACCTAGAACATATTTTGATGTAGAATCAGCTCTCAATTTTTTATCTATTTTTGGATACCTTGTATAATAACTTTGTAGCGTAAGTGTTTTCTTAAGCACACAAAGATACGACTGTGTACAAAATTGTAAAAATGTTCAATATACAGGACGCTTTTTATGATGGAAAAGATTTATAATTGTGCATTATTAAATAACTATCACGCCCGTCTGTTCATTTACGAAGGGTTAAAGTTTAAGAGCTACTTACAGATTTATGTTGGTTACCTGATGAAAACTCTGCCTAAATCAAACTACCCCATTCTAAACTGTTTAAACATAGTCAGATTATATAATTATTAAAAGCACTATAATCGATAGATTCCGCATAAATATTGACAGTAGTGTGAAATAATTAAAGAAAAGCAAACTGGCAATACGATGTAAAAGCTGTAATTATCATTATAATTTCAATGCAAGTACATTCTGCGTTTATAATTGTTTTGCAGCCTGTTAAATGCAACTGAATATATAAATACATCAGTTTAAAAGAGTTCCTACGTAAACAATTTCTTATCAGTTACAGATTTTATATGCAATTTTTGTCTCCCAGCCAACTTTTTGAATTTGCAACCGTTTTTGTAAATTACTTTGTCTTTTAGTCGAGACTTGGGGGAGTAGAATGATAGCACATACATAAAACATTTCTTTAAAAATGACACAAATTGTAATATTAACAGCGATACAATTCATAAATGTTAACATTATCTCAGTCTTGCTTCTTCTATTTGCATCCAACAATACTCGAGGCGGATTTCGTATGCTCCAGTAGCACGATTGATTATTTCTGGAGGCAATTCTGCAAAAGCATGCACGATTCTCATATGAAGCTCTTAATTCATCACTACAAAGGGATGTCACACAGTGTCAAGTTGGGGGGTTTGGTGGCCACGGGAATGGAGCAGGTATGGGTTGTCCCATCCAGCGAAGAGCAAACGTATATTCAAGCCAGTTGCGAGGAGGTTCCCCTCCTGCATGAATACGAGATTATGGGCCACACTAAAATTTTAAATAATAGTACAAATGAACAAGTAAATTTTTACCTTGCATTACTAGGGTAAATTGTTGCTGAAACATTAGTGGATAGCTTAGCCTGTGAACACTGCCAACGAAGAAACTTGACCTGACTATACCTTGCCACCTCGCGGTCCAGACTGTCACACATAGAGAATACTGAGCTGCTGAGCAATCAATGAGAATTACTGTCACTCCAATATAGGAAATCTTGCTTGTTGACGGACTTATGCACGTGAAAATGTGCTTTATCAGAAAACATAACCATTTCGAGACAATTTCTGCTGTCAGGGCCAACAATGTATTCCAAGTTTATCCCAATCATCTTATTTGAGCTCCTGTTGAAGTTGGAGCTTGCACTGGTGAAATTTAGAATCCTTGAGATTTCTTTGGATCGTCCTTAATGACGGCATATCATTGATATTCTCGACACGTAGTAAACTTGTTTGAAGATTCTCCTTAAAGTTAATCACTTATCCTTTCTACCATATTTGAGGTGAGCCATATGCTCCTTGACTCTAGTTGATCGTTTAGTTTGTCCAACATACTTTTGATTACAATCCTTGTAGCCAATTTCATAAATCCCCGACTTTTCGTTTCTTTCAATTTTGACTTTTGGATTGCATAAAAGTTATTATAGTCCATTTTCCGATGAGTGAACCATTGTCATACCTATATCTTTAGTAATCTCACCAATATCATGGATGAATCGAGGATCGTGTGGAATTGACACAAATTTAGGATTTTTTCTATCATTTTGAAAGGTCAAGGTATATACCTTAAAAGGTCCTTAGACATATATCTTAAAATACTGATATTTTTTTCTGTACCAATAATATGTCAAATTCTTATTTTGGTTTTTTCTAATTATTAATAAATCCAAAAATGGTAGTTGTTCACAGTATCCAATTTTATATGTGAATTTAATTGAAATGACTATTTAATTTGGAAAGAAATTTGTCATTATCAGTGACTTTTGTATCAAACACTGAAAAAAATATTATCCACATACCTAAACCAAACCCTGGGGAAATACTCGAATTCTTTTTTTGCTTCCGTTTCGAATCTGTTCATGAAGAGACTGGCAATGAATGGTGACAAAGCGTTACCCAATGCTGTCCCTGTTATGTTGTTCATTGAATCGAAAGCAATTTTGTTTCATGCAAATTTAGTTTAATATATCTTTTTACTACAACTTGACTGAGATTGATTGATTCGAGTAAATCCTCAAGGTAATCCAAGACCTGTGGTATCGGAACACTTGGAAACAATGAACAAACGTCAATTTCACCTTCTTGCAATGGGTATACTTTAAAACGCCTCTGTTAATCATTTTGATAGGTGGTTAAGTCGGCGATCCAATAGCTGTGACAATAGCACGCACCGACTTCCCAGTTTATGTATATTCTGACTCTATTTACTTTAGTGACGACAGTATTTGTGGAGGTTTAATTCCTGTAAGCTGGCAAATCCAATACCAGAAAGGTATTGAATTGAACTTTCGATACCTGTAACAATCTCATGTAGAATGCCTGCAGCAGAGGCAGTTAATGCAAAATTTAATTCCTTGTTAAGATCAGTTTCTTCTTCATAAAAGGACTGTGATGATCGATTTTCTACAATGTTGAGAACTTTCTGAGGAACGCTTTCTTTTGAGTGTAAAATATGGTGTTGTGGCGTTTTGTAGAAAACCACGTCAGTGTTGTTTAAGATTTTATCTCGCGCTTGTATAAAGTTGTTAGCCGACCGGCCACCAACTTTTCGTTTGTGTCCTAAAAATATTCTCTCAATACAAATAAGAATGAGATATGTTAACAAATAAAAAGCAATAAACTTACTACAATAACAATATCAGTATGACCGCGCAGTAACAGCTACGGCCCTGATCCTAATTTTAAAAAACTCGAATGAATAATGTTTTATTAATCAGTTATTAAAACTAGTGACTAGAGTATTGCAATATCAGAGAGCTACTGTCCAAATTGTTTTTAAAATTTTCAGCTTGGAAGGCCTATCATTCTGTTTTTTTGGTAAAGTTGAAACAAAAACATCAAAAAGCTCGTAGGCGTTCGGTGCGTGTCGGACTCGCAGCTATTGGCCGGGCGCACGCTTAAGATCTTAGCGCCAGCAGTGGCAATTCGTCTGTCGGATTGTTGGTGTGGTGGAGCTCTAAAGTTATCGAATTTAATCTTACGTACCGGTATCGTATCTGACTCGTTTCACTAATTTTTTATAGTGTTGTGAAAAATGTTCGCTTAAAAGTGTATGTGACTTGAATTTGTGTGTACAAAACTCTCAACGGAAATGGCGAAAGTGGTTTTTGAATTAAACTTTGTTCAAAATCGTAAAAACAATGTGATGATGATTTTGGAAGTGATTGTTTTTTTGTGCTGTTTTCTTCAATTCTGGAGTTTACGCCAAATTTGAGGATGAACCTGGTAGGATTATTGTTTTTTGTTGCAAAGGGATAAGTTAAGTGATAACAGTCAAGAGTATTGGCGCCAAATCATTGTAAATTAATTTTTAAACAAAAACTTGCTTATTATTGTTTATAATCTGTAATAAAGATATTGTATTCTCGTGAAAACAGTGAGTACATAATGTAATGTGAACATATAAAATGCATATAAAATGAAAAATAACCGAGAAAATAAACACACCGACTTATTCAAAAGTTCGTATTACTTAAATTCATTATTTATTTTAGTTATTCTCTAAATAACTAATAGGTACAATGCATACAAATGTTCATGGATATATCCAATGCTCATATAATGGAGATTTCGGTATTTTAAAATAAATTTTATTGTAAAAGGCTTAATGTGATTAAAAAAATTTTTTTCGGTGACAATAACCCCCTCTTAACCTTGAAGTATAACTTCTTTCTTCCTGTTGGATGTTAGCACTACCATGCGTATTTCTTCCGATTGAATTTTTAAAAAATGCTGTGGCCCATTATAGTATGTCAAAGGAACAGTCGGAGAGTGTTTTTTGACAATAAACAACAAAATGATAATATTAATTTGAGAAATGAAATATGTTTTCATTCTCAAGTAGCTTATTATAATATATGTGTAATATTTCTTATGTTTGTTTATGTTCATAATATACCAGATAACTTGCACAAAATGATTGATACTTAAATTTTACAATATTAATTTTGTTCAGTTCTTTCAGCATCGGTAACCAAAAGAAAATGGTAAGGTAAAACTTCACAATTTCATATTCGGGATTCGGATCTAATATCCGAAAAATTTGCTAGGATGCGTTTTCTGGTATTTTGAAAAAGGAGAACCGCTCGGTCACTGTTAAAATGAGCAAGACTTATAATATGGCCGTTAGATTAGGTAACTTTTTTCTTTCTTCATCAATTTTGTTTAAAAACAAGATGTCCCCCAGGCTCATTCATTATTTAATAGAAATGTCAACACTGTATAAGAATTTAAAAATTTGGTGTGATGGTGTGAAGTTAGTTCTCTATCCAATTAAAATGTGTTTTACACGCAAAGATCTGATAGTCATTGTTTAGAGAGAAGATCTATAAATAACTCCAGGAAATATTTATAAGCAAAATATTGGATATCTACCGTTAACATAGATCCTGATAAATATAATTACAATTTCAAATGTTTAGAGGTAGAAAAACTGGTTGAACTGAAAACGAGATCAGCGTGTAATAATAAGTAGGTATCTATACCACGATATCTACTTAGTTTATGCGAAATATTTTATGGGTTTTGAAACGTGTAATTTGTTGCGTTTATATAATAGATTTTTGAATGAGGTAGGTACGAGCGAAAAGAGTAGAAAAAGCATGCACAAGATTAAAATCAAATTATGCATATGGAAAGGTTCGTGTATACACCTCATTATACACGTAACTTGATATAAGTATCTAAAATGTTGATAGTGTGTATTAAACTCGGTAGGTAGTATCCTTTAAGAATTCTTATCAATTCTAGAAAAAAATGGTTTTCTACTAAAATTGTTTTTTTCTTAGAATCATTCTTCAGTAGCTCTCGATATAATTCCTGTATTTAAATGGATTCTGCTTATTTCCGGTAACCTTTCCTCTTACCGAGCGTATTCCTATTACTTAGTCGATGAAAGCTTAAATTGCTAGTTAGGTTAGAGGTGAAATTTACATCTTTTACGTTAACTAAATATTTAAAATAGGTACCTTGTAAAACACATGAAAGGATGATTCTTATAACGTTCTCATCCCAATTTTTTTGGTTTGTTTTTCAAAAATAAATTAAAAATGTTTACTGTACTTAACAGTATTTTTTTCCAAGGATTTCGAAAATTTTAATAAAAAAACAATTGAAAGTAAAATACTTAAATGTGGGAGAAACAAACCAATGTTTTTTTTTAAATGCAACACCCTGGTTATTTTTACAATTTTGAAACAGATTTAAATTCTTCATCCAAAAATATAACATACTTAACATATTTATTTACCTTCATATTTAATAATACTGATAAAAATCTAACGACCAAATAGCATTTATATTTAAAGGAACTGTCAAAATGTCCTCCATTATTTTCCACACAAATAGTATATCGTTTATATATATTATTCATTACGTTTTGTAACATGTTGGAATTATTTATATTTTCTATTTCTGCCGAAATTTTAACTTTTAATTCTTCTACACCATTACTTTTATTTTTATAGACTTCAGTTTTCAAGTGGCCCCATAAAAGTATCCAGTGGTTTTAAGTCTGGGCTTCTTGGAGGCCATGATATAGTTCCATGCTTTCCTATCCACTCTGAGTATTTGTTATTTAAAAAATTCCGAACAGATATAATGTTATGCACAGGTGCGTCATCTTGGTGCCAAACACTATTCTGTCAATATGTTCCTCTATTTAATTTGAAGTAAATTAAAATATCTGACTCCAGTCAAAGCTCCGTTAAAGAAAATGGGGCCTACAACATTATTGTTTATTATGCCACACCACACTCCTATGGAATTTCTCCCTTGGAATCTAATTTCATATATTTTACCAGCAATGTGAATTTTTTCTATTAAATGTGCTTGCTGTGAGTGCTGTGTTAAAATTTGCTCATCACTCCATAATATATATGTATATATTTAAAAATATGATTGTTAAAAAGGAAATGTATTTAAAATATTATAGCAGTATTCACACGTTTGTTTGTATCATCTTCATGGAACATTATTTGTACTGGCTGTATTTTGTATGGCGTATATTTTTGCGTTTTTAAAGTTTTTTGAATGGACTTGTAAGATATATTTAAATCTCGAGCAGCATCACGAATCAAATGGGACGGATTTTCCTCAAAATAAAGTGTAATATAATTTAACTCATTTTCTTCCGTTAACACCGTTTTATGTTTATTTTTATTTTCTTTATTGTGCACCGATCCCCTTTCCCTATATCTCTATTTAATTTTTCAAAAGAAGTGCAATGCGGTACTCCTGTCAGGATTTTGGGCGGTAAACCTTCTATGAGCAGCACGAGAGTTTTTATAACTTATTAATAACATTCTAATATATATTTTCTTCTTCTGCTGAGTAAGGCATTTTTAACTTTTAATCAACGCAATGAGTTACAACACAAACAATTTAAGTGATAGTTCAAAAAATATTCAAAGCCAACTCGGTGTTAAATTATTTCAATTATTTTCAGTATTTTACTAAATACACTGAAGAAAATCTAAACTATATTTAAGACTACTATTCTAAATTAAAATATTGTTGTACTCATATATCCGCAGAATAGATATTTTTCCATCAAGGAAAACGTTATTCCTAAAAGTCATTATCTTAGTCTCCTTCTTTTAATTATAACTAATTATTAACTTTAGAATAATGGTTCTACTTCAGCTAAGAGGAAGTTTCGAACAATATTCAATACTAACTTATACTTAATCTAAGATTTCATTTATTCAGTTCAAAAGTAGAGATTATTACGATCTGTTACATTTAACACTTAATGTAAGAAATGTGTCATTTCGTTCAACAACTGTATTATTTAGACAAAACCGATGAATTACTTGAATCAATAAATATTTGATGTTGACTGAAATCTTTTCTTTCTTGATCTAATATTGCGATCTATTAAATTTTCCACTTAATGTAAGGAAAAATTTTATTTCGTTCAACAATAATTGTATTATTTAAATAAAACTTTTTTCTTTTCTTTTTTTGGAACATATTACCACATGAATAATTCTTCGTTATCTAAAAAATATAGTTAGTTAACAGTATGTTACTGGAAAAGTAAACCTCTGCGCTTGTGACTTTACTACATTAAAAGATTAGTCAGAGGGTGTTTTTTGAAACGTTAAAGAATTATATTATTATTTTTTTGTCGCATATTAATTGTCAAAAAACATCCTCTGACTAACCTTTTGACGTAAAGTCACAACCATAGAGGTTTATTTTTCTAGTAACATACTGGGTAACTAACTGTATTTTTTAGATAATGAAGAATTATTCATGTGTAGTAAGTCCCAAAAAAGAAAAAGAAAAATTTAGAGAATACCACAAATATTGTTCAGACAATATTTAAATAAAACTGATAAATTATTTGCATCAAATTTGATTTTCTGGGATTGGCTAAGGACTTTTCAGAATTAGAAGAAATTTTTATGAAGAATGACGTTTTATTAAGAAAACAAAAACAAAAAATGTTACAAGTATAAATCTATTCGTGAACACACTATATATGAGACTTCAAATTTACCATAGGAAGGCACATTATTTCTTTGTAAGCGTTTAAGTGTTTTATGAATTTGCTTCTCTTTCCGATTTGAGGAATAAGTTCTATAATCTGTTCTGAAATTTCCAGTAAATTGTCCAAAGTTAGTTAATTTTCTTGACCTAGAAAACAATTATTTATGTTATTAAAGAATAAATAATTTAAACAAGTCATTGTAGGTAACTATATAATAGAAAAGTATGTTCGAACTTTCAGACAGGTATGGCATAACAAGATTTGTACATATGAAATGAAATTTTTAAGCCCATTTGAATATTCACAAAATTTCCATGCTTATATACAAATTTTAAATAGGCAGCTAAAATACATAATAATTAATATGTTAGCTTAGCATTTTTAGCAAGAACAAAGAACTTTAATCCTACACTGATAATAAATTAATATCAGAAAGTCATTGATTAATAATGATATATATATAGGTATACATCAGGGTGCATGAATGGTAAGTCGCCGTATTCCTTTCAAGGGATGTTAGTAGAGTTCATTTGCAACTGATTTAACTATAATAATCATAATGCAAAACCTAACAGTTTTTGAGATATTTTATTATTATTTTTTTAGAAACTTCCCTTGCCCTTATGTGTTTCAAAAAACATGTGTCATCGCTTAAGCGGAGATATCTCACTCAAAAATAAGACAAATAGTTACTATCAACATGGGTCCATTGCTGTTTCGTACTTGAAATGCAGAATGTTGAGGTTTTATTTCGGTTAATTTCGTAAAGAAATTATCTCGGAAATTATATACACCACTGACTTCTTTAGTTTTAGATGGCACAGTTATGTAGACAGTTAATTGCTGAAAAGAAGTCCCCCTCTTGATTTTTGTTAGATTTAGGTTTCGTGTAGGAGATAAATACAATTTTTTTATGTAGGGTACTTAATAGCATTATTTTTTTTTAATAGACTTAAAAGACTTTAAAAATTTCATTTATCTTCTACACGATGCCGTTATCTAAAAAACGTCAAGAGGTGACATTTTTCGGCGATTAACTTTCATACCTAATTGGACCATCAAAAACTAAAAAAAATCAGTGGCGTATATATTTTTTACAGTTAACGCAAAGAAAAATAAAACTTCAATATCTCAGAAACGATGCAAAAATGGACCTATGTTGATAGGAATTAGATATAAGTATTTGTCTTATTTTTGAGTGTAGAATCTCCGTTTAAGCGTTGGCACATGTTTTTCGAAACACCCTGTATCTCTTTAATATGAAAACAATGGACTCTCTACCTCTACCTAGTACTTCTGTATTATTTATGGAAGTAAAATATAGATTTTAAAACTTCATCTAAACCTCATTCGAAAAGTAATATATAAAGTAGAGAAGTTTTTAAATAATTTGCACGTTTAATGCATTATCAAATTTTGAAAATAAATTCCTATGAATGTACGATTGGGTTGAAATTTTTTCACAAATGTAGTTTTTTAGCTCGTCTTTTTATCTTATTATTATTATTAATTATAATATATTGATGATCTAATTCTTCACTTACCTCAATTAAATTTTAATAGCGTAGCTTGAAATGTTTCATTAAAATTTTTTAATAATTAATTACCAGCGTCCTTCGATACTGTCAATAATAATTCATGTCATATATTTTAATAATTTCTTCTTATTGACATTGACATTTTTGTAACTAAATTATATATTTCAAATGTCAAACTGCCAAATTTATCCTAACCCCATTTTATGAGGCCAAATGTGTAAAATATTTTAGTTTACATCAGCTTTATTTAAGTACTTTTCAGCTGGCCAATTTTGCTCATCGCCGAATTTTTCATTGTCTGACCGTTAGAAACATGTGTACTAAATTTGAAAGCTTTATCTTAAAAACTATGGCTGCTATCGTGATACTACACACATGCGGACAGATTTTTTTCATAAAGTTATGTTTTATCATCATAATTCGACGAGATTCGTCCAGAAGTGCAATAATTTTTTTTTTATTTTTTTTTCCCGAAATTGTACCTTTCTTCTTTCATTCATTATGTCTCTTCTGGTGGTACCGCATTCACTAAATTTAATGTGTCACCTAAAATGTTGTTGACAATCTTAACTGCCAAATTTGGGAAGCCTCCCATTAGTATTTTTTGAGTTATCGCGGATACACACATACACATATCCACACACACACACGACCGACAGATATCCGGAAAATAGTCAGAATGAATTCAGGGGGTTCAAAACATATATATCAATCAAAATCTCGAAGTCGAAAAAAAATCACGATTACTATACTTCCTTATATTAGGTACCTATAAGAAAGTAAAAATGTTTATTCCGTAACCCTATCTCCTTTTTATAAATTGCAGTTTCCTAGTTTGAATTAAACAAAAAACATAGGATTCATTAAATTTTTGTGAGAGTTAAATTCAGTTAAAAGTAATAGTTTTTAAGTTAATTTTCATTTGATGCCGCCAGACGAGACAAAATGAGATAAAGATCTTTTAAATGATGTGTTCGACTAATTTAAAAGGAGCCCGCCTTTCTCATGGGTACAAGTAAGTAATAAAAATTGTTTTTAGAATACAGCTTTAGTGGTGCATGGTCCTCGACGGTGTGATAGATATTCCATGATTCATAAATTAATTTTATCATTTATAATAAACACACCTGGTGTGTGGCTGCGAGTGTGGTTAGTAGTTATTTGAGCAATTCGTTAAACATGTCTAACCATATTTGTCGATGTTAAATGTATATTAACTGTCGAGGTGACGATAGAACAACAATTAGTAAGTCATTTTTTGAATTATTTTCTGTCTAGGTACTGAATGACATCGAAGATAGATATTTTGTGCTTCAAAGACAATGGTTTTTCTTTATTAGTATGTAGGTTTTTTTTCTTGTTCTTTTTTGGCTGTGAATGTATTCAGTTTAATATTTTGGTGATATTGAGAATTTTCTGTCATTTCCAGTTGATGGCGTAATCTCGGACGGAACGTAACGTTTTATTTTAAATGCATATTTTCATGAATGTAGGTAGGATCCTCATATTCGAAAGCCTCCCCGGTTCTATCGAGAGCAAATTTAAAAAATATTTACAAGTATATCTGATTGCTCGTTGAAGTCCAAGATATTTCCATTTTTCAGCCGAATTTCGTGTTGGATATTTAACCATAAATCAATAAAAATCTAGAGGGATAATTTCTGGAGATCGGAATGGCCAGTCAGTCTCCATCGCATCCCTTCTAATCCATTTTTGTGGAAATGGCAGTGACAGGTACAATTCATCCTGAAGGAGTAAATGTCTTGCAGCTGATAAATTCTTCTTCAAAAAGCCATCCGCTATGTAACAGCCAATAATTCCTGCTCAGCGCTGCATTTACCGTGTTTGACTACAAAAAGTTCGGTTCAAACTTATTTGCTACATAAAAAACGTCGACGACTTTGATCCCTTTATCGTTCTCAATGGTACCGACGTTTTTTATGTTTCAAATAAGTTTATTATTGATGTAAACTTTATCTATCACTTTACGATCTAGCCTGCGATCTAAGTACACAAATCAAAAGCGCGAGATGTGACATATAAATATTAACAAAAAAATATGGTAATAAATAATAAAAATAGTATCTAAATAAGGCACTAGAGTTGTAATCCTCTCACTTTATTTATTTGAAGATTAAATAAAATTGCCACACACAGTTCTTGATGATTTATAAATTTGTATCATATAAGGAAAAATGATTAAGCTTTCATTGTGATTGCCCACCAATAAACGATTTTTATCAAATAAATGGAAATCCTTCTTGACGCCGTCGCATATACCATTCGCAGACCGGTTTCTGGTTTTTGCCTTCTTCACTGCGAAGCAGGTATACGCAACGTCAACAAGCAGGATTTCAAAATTATAAGTGTCTATGTGAAAGCATAGTGCCAATGAGTCGACAGTAACTCCATCTACCAGTGTCAATCTTCAATTAAATAAAGTGAGAGGATTGCGACTCTGGTAACTTATTTAGGCATTATTTTTATAATTTTTTTCTTTTACTAATTTTACCCTCTCTGTTGGAATACTTACTGAAAATGACATAATTCTGCCAGTTTCACATATAACGGGTGACAAGTTTCCAGTCAGCAGGATGATAAATCAGCTATGTAATTTTGTTCGTATCCATGGAATCGAAGTAAATAAACTTAATGTCATTGTCGGTCGGTATTTCCAAAACATTCTTTAATTAGTATTTCAGTTAAAAATGCCCGAAAATAGTGAACAAAGTGATTTTCCATGTAGTTCACCAAACATACTTGACATTGCGCAAAATGTAAGTGAATTTGCTGTCAGAAAAATCAATTTGCAAAAAGTAATGTAATATACTCACTGGAGGTGATGAAAAGTAATGAGAGAAGCGACACTAAATTTTACTGAACTATTAGCCTCGTTATTAGCAGTACAGGGTCAGTCAAAAGATATTACCACTTATATGGGATTGGTATGCTTTTATTTCTTATTAAAAAAGCAATGTTATTGTTATCAGATTAACGCCAAATTAAGCTAATACACACGGTTCATAAACAACGGTTGCCTCATGTAATAAAATTATGGTGAGAGGAAACGTAAATGACGTCACAAAAGGTCATTTTCGTATTTCGTTAAATAAATCTCACAATAAATTAAAATGTTTTTAAACAAAAGTTAAAACTTATGAAATAGGTAAGACAATACACACAGGTTAAAATTGTTACTATGGTAATGAGTTCCTTTACTGAATTCAACCTGCGATATGATGGTCGAGTGGTGGGGTGTAAAATGCCTCGCACACAAAAATAGGTAAGTACACAAAAACAGTTGTAATTGTAAATTGCTTTCTGTACCTAAAATTCTACAATTTTCAAAACAAAATTGTGGTCAGGTTCTGTAGAATTTGTTCCATTAATACTGTGTGTGTTGTTTTGTTGGTACTTTTTTGATGTTCTTACGTCATATTCATGATCTTTAATTCTATCTTTGAGATATCTCTTTGTCTGACCAATATATACACTATTACAATTAGTATGGTTATACAAGACTAAAATCACAAACATCCAAATTGGAAAAATCAAATGTAGTATACGAAATCAATTGCAACCATAGTAATTGTAATAGTGTATATATTAGCCAGATAAAAGAGATATTTCAAAGGTAGAATTAAAGAGCATGAATATGATGTAAGAACATTAAAAAGTACCAACAAAACAACACACAGCATAGTGGAACACATTCTACAGAAACCTGACCACAATTTTGATTTTGATAATTGTAGAATTTTAGGTACAGAAAACAATAAAAAAAAAAATTACTTTTAGAAATGATAAAAATATTAAAAAAAAAAACAAAAACAACGTAAATAAATGCAGAGATATAGAAGGTCTTAATTCTATATATTTTATTATTTCAAGACAAAATAATAATTTTAAAACGTGAGAGGAGCTTTTTGGCCAAGAATTATTCATGTGGTAGTAAGCCCCAAGAAAGAAAAAGAAAAATTTAGGGTATATTTTATTTTGTTATATTTTTGTACTTTTATCAATATTAAATAAACTGAAAAATGTTAACACGTATAAATTTTCTTTTACTGTTTCAATTATATATTCTTTTGTAAAAGTTCGAGAACCGGTTTAACCGATTTTTTGAAATACTGCAAACCGGTTTTTTTAAAATTCTGTTTTTGTATAAATCCTAATCCTAACTCTAATAATTAAATGTGCAAATAGATATTTAAAAAAAACCCGTCGACACCATAACTACCAAAGCTAATAATTATCTTTGTATCTACACGTATTAATAATAATTTATATTCTTAGTAGAAAACTTCAGAGTTTGCTGGTTTTTTTATATATTCTTTTAAAGTATTAGATGTCCTTTGGATTTTGTCTTAAAATACTGCTTAATACCAGCAAAAAATACTTCCTTGTTTTTCGATTTCCTAAAAGAACTTGTTAAAATTTCATGAAAGCAAAAAAGGATTTACCGATACAGAAGCACTGGTGCTTGATTTGAAGACTTTCATCTTGGTTCATGGTTATCATGACAAAGTCCTCGGTATTCTTTGTTCACTCGGCATACATTATTTAATAACCACATATTTGCTTGTCATATCATGTCGAGCTTCTAAGTGGAACTCAAGCTATATTTTCTCCCGATGAAAAGCGTACATGTCGGAATTCTCACGTTAAAATCGAACCTTCTACAGAAATAACAACTGAACGTTTTGTTTGACTTTTCAGATACAAACGAAATATTTCATGTTTCATCTAATACGGATTTGATCATTGATCGAATTCCCCGGAAGCGACCAAATCGAAGTTATTTAAAATTTAAATGTAAAATGTTTAATTCAGAGCATGTAATAAAACACATTGTTAATTTTTTCGTATCAAGTTTATTCATTTTGAAATGTAAATAACATATATCTATACACGATTCTGGAAATATGTTTGAAATTTGTCATAATTAAAGTATTCGAATGTGTTCGTTTGATTTGATTAATTAAATGTTGAATTGTTCGGAAAATACATGTTTTTCTGTAATTTTTAATAAATTCGTTTAATGATTTAAAGAAATGTTTTCTTGCATTCTTAACAGTAAAACTAAAAATTCGGTTGAAGGGTCCCTGCCTCACTTGTGCTTCCCGTTCGTGATTTATTGGTTTAATTAAATAATAGGATAAAAAAAATCGAGATCAAAATCACAGAATGACAGAAAATCGACTCGGTAATGTCAGGGAAAATGACGCATTCTGTTCAAGTTCAAGTATAAAGTGTATTCTCTATAAGCGCGATTTGCGGCAATCATAAGCGTACGTCGGAAAGTAGTTTTGAAAGAGATAATTATTTAAAAAAACTCTTGAGTTGCGATATATATTGTCAAAAGTGAAGTTAGCTGCAATCTACTGAGACATGAAGCTGGGCCAACCACCCGGGAAAACTAGACGTATAGTTTTTCTAGTATTTAAAGTTAACGGATTTCTAGGTCGATGTATAGAAATACACAAAGTTCATTTGAGTCAAATTCCACAAATACCATAGAGACGTAATCTATTTTCTTCTTAAATGACAACTCCAAATATTTTTTTCTCCATATAAGGTTAAAATACTATAATCTTCCGTTTTTTTTTTTAATTTAAAATAGGTTAAAACATAACAGAAATACATGCAGTTGTTTTATTTTCCCTTGAACTGTGACTGTGCCACAAACTTTAACAATTGTCAATAAAGTTGTTAAGTAGGCCTTGAAATTTATTTCAATAATAAAACGTGTGATGTGGTCGTTGTAATGATATAATTTAATATCTTTAAACGTAAAATGCAAAAAAAACTTTTTTTTGTAGTCCAAGAATTCGATAATTTTAAATGGAACCCTATATATTTTATCTATTATTTTTAAGCAGCATTTTAATGCCTTTATTATGACAAAATTTGTCTTAGTACTTCTGGAAGCATTCATAAGAAAATAGATATTTATGGATTTTGGAGTATTTTTTAAAAATTTGATTTATTTGGTTGGCCTGGAATATCGGTGATTTTTTAATAAGATATAGTATATGTTTTCACATATTTCAATATAAGAATTAATATATATAGCAATATAAAATTTTCACCATATTTGATATATATATATATATATCTTACCTTAAGATATATATATCAGATGTGGCATATATATATAATAATAAAAACACCCCAAAAAACCCACAACGAAAAGAGCTTGGACCGTATACTATCATATATCGATATATATAGAAAAACCTATATATATATCTATATATATAGTATATATATATATATAAAAAAATATTGTAGACCTTAACCAAGCCTAATTTATATATATATCGATCCGCTGACATACGAACTTTATAGTTTAACAATAATGCTGTTTTAAATAATAATTTGTAAGCGAAAATAGCGAAACATCAAAACTTGTGATATGTTTAACATTAACCGATCGAAGAGATGTTTTTGTGTTTACAACATAAGTTTGCCCAATCCTAAAATCTTCGAACTGTGGCTAAAATTTGGTAAAATTACCCAATGCCTGTAAATTTTAAATGTTTTAGCAAGAATACTGTTTGAATCTGAGCATGATTGTAAAAGCAAAAAGTGGCGTATCGTTCTAATTTTTTTTGTAAGGGCATACTACTATTTTGCCATTTTGAGCAATTTTCGAGTAAGTTATTGTAGATTTCTTGTTTAAACTTTTGTGTCTGTTTTGTTATTTATTGCATCTTTGGTTTTTTTTTCATTTCAATCATTTCTAAGATTTCTCTTTTTTTGGTGTGATTTCTGTAGCTAATATTTTTGTGTCGAAGTCGAATTTGTGTTTTGTTGTCTGTATATGTTCGTGAGTGCTGTTTTATTAATTTTATCATATTTATGGGATTGGATTCTTTTTTTCTAGATGTTGGGAAGTTTGGCCTATGTATACTTTTTCACAGTTTTCACATGGTATTTCATAAACTACGTGGGTTTTTTTTGGGGTAGGTGTTTTATTCGAGTTTACTGAAATTAGATTTCTTGTTAAAATCTTTTTGTTAAATCTAAGTGATAATTTATCACCTAATCGTATCGTCTTTGATAGGCCCACACTACGACTTAAGCCAGTTTTAAAACGTAGGTAACATATGAATGGTGAAACAAATAATTAAAAATTGTGTGCTCAGCAGAGAAAAGTAGGAATCGACTTTCATTAAAATTCGAAGACTAAGGAAATCGTCGCATATAAATATTTGTTATAAAGATTTTTACCAAATACTAGTGTTTTAGTAGGTCGACCTAATGGAGCATTAAGAATTTCAAATCAGGTAGCGCGTACAAACACCGCCGGCTTTAAGTCTTAAATAAGAAACAAGAATTTGTCGCTTAATTAAACAAATTTAGATAAAGAAAACCCCCAAGGTTGTCCCGTCTGAGTGATTTAATTATTAACTCGATAATTAAAGAAAATAATAAAATATTTATACAAAAATCTCCTCAGTTAATTTTCAGTCCTAAATCATTAATTTACAAAGTTTCAAATTAATTGGGCCTATGAATATTTGACGATTATTAAATTATAATGTTTAATATATAGGAGGGAGAAGCTTTCGATACTCCAGTGCATAATTAATAAACTATGTGAATTTATGTACAGGCTTTTCCAGCTGAAACTTGTCTGATATATTTATACGAACCTAAAATGTGCATTTGTAATCTTATTTAAGGGTTGATGAAAATTGCCTGTGATCCTATCGTAGTGTACTGAACTCATCGAAATAGTATGTTTGAAATATTTAAAAAGAAGGCGAAATTTTGTGTGCTACATATGTACTTTAAAGTTGTTTAGGCCTTACAATTATTTCGACTGAAGACGGCCAACATAGTAGCATAGTGGGAACATCTAATATTCGTTCTGCATCCGTGGCTGAGCGTTTTGGTCTGTACAGATATGTAGGGCTGTCAAAAATGTTCCGTGGGACAGTGGCGTACGCGAAATTAACTAATACCAGAAACAATAAACTGTTACAATTTATAACAATGTATGTAAAACTTACCCTCTTAACTAGCTTGATGAACTAGCTTGCTTATCACAAACTGGAGAAGATGTATAGCCATTTTAGCAGGTATGTTTCTATGGTTGTCTCCATGAGTGATTTTCGCTTTGGTGAAAATATATTCTTATGTTTTGAAAACGACCGTTCGACATCTACTGATGTAATACACGCATACGTGCAATTAGCCTTTGAACGCACTTAACGGATCTGGGGCTGCACCATCACATATTTGTGTCAATTTAACACACTTGCGAACTTTTCTTTAACGCGCTCATTTGTTGCGTCACCTATAGCGTGTAGCAGTAGATTTAATTCGTTCACTAATTGCAGTGACTCCGCTAAAGACAATGCACTATTTTCTAATTTTTCATGCTTTCCTGTAATGGTTTATAGTTCTTCGCAATATTTTTTAAAACTGTTTCAACGAAAATATCTTCTTATTTTGTCTGGCTTTCCTTAATAGCTGCAGCCTCATCTGGATTGAATTGTAATATCACAGCTTTTATTTGTTGGAAATATTCAGCATAATAAAAAGCTGCCTGCAACCATGTTACCTAACGTGTAAGAATCGGCTGTGGTGGTTCAGGAATACCGGGACACTTGCTATGAAATGCACGGAGACGTTTAGGAGATTTAAGAAACACTTTTTTTGTACTTGCTATTAATGCATCCACCTCTGGAAAACCTTTTCGAATAGTTTCTGCCACAAGATGTAAAGCATGCACTTTACACGTAACATGTATAAACGTACAACCTTGTTCTTGCAAAGAATGGCCTACCGAACGCATAGTCACGGCGCCATCAGTCACAAACATCAACACTTGACTTTTTGACAGTTCAAATTTTTCTAACGTCTCCAGCACCACCCTGGTAATTGTTTCGCTAGTACACTGACTTAGTCTTTTGCTAGCTAGTAACAGTGGAACTGTCAGTTTAAGAGGGTCTAGTACTTGTACTATAACATTTAAAATAGATTTTTTTTTACAATTTGTTGTCTCATCAACAGATGACCACAGCCATGTATTTTTTTAATTTACATTTCATCTTATTTACCATGTCTACGTGTACAGTTGGTAGATAGTTACATAACGTTGTGCGACTTAGTAACTTCACATGGGCATTGTATTTATTCTAGAACTCTTGAAATGGTTGTTTATCGAGTATGTGCAGCGGAACATCACAGGCAATCAGCATCAAACATAAACTGTGTTGTCGAAGGCACGCCATTTTTTTTTACTCTTATGGTGTACACTATTTACATGAGGTCCACAATCACGCTTATCCCAGCACATAAAATCTTTCTCGCACACTTTACAAATTATTTTAGCACCATCATAGAATAAATCCGGAAAATCACCTATGAATTTATTCGCTTTGTCAGCAAATGGCCATTTTCTCCCGTGCGTAAGTCTGCCATGCTTTATTATTAAATTAATATCAACAATACAGTACAAAAAATAAATTAAAAACATAAAAACAATATGCAATACGCCCAAGTGACTTAACGTGTACACAACTCGAAAGCTAATAATAGACTGGACTAGAGAAAGAGTTTCGCGGTAAAGGTGAATGCCGGCGACAGTAAGTACATCTGTATTCTACGACCATGATACCTACATAGCAACGATTTGCAGCTTTACATATATATTTGTACAGTGAAAATGAACGTTCCACATCTACCAAAGTTAATGGTGCAAATTCCGATAGAAAAACACTTTTAATCATCTCAAGATGATGCCAACTTGGTTGGCGAAACGCCCGTCGAGTGCAGCGTACAGTGTTTTGGTGTTTTGTGGAAAACTACGTCAGTGTTATCTTCGCATCAAAGGTTCAAACCCATTCCAGGTCGTAGAAATAGACCGACGTTAAATAAGTAAATAAGAAAAAAGTTCTCTTAATATTTTGTCTCACTAAGAAGTTATAATTATAAATAAAATAACACTATACTTACATTGGACACTGTTCCTGAAGTAGAGGGACCTTCATTATTTGTTTCTACACTTTCTACATTACGCGAAGCACATTTTTTCCGGTGGACTTTCAGTAAGCCCACAAGCCCTTGCATTTCTACATTACACTTTTTACATGTAGCTCTACTACCACTTTTTCCATCAAGCTTACTTGATTTTTTAATAAAATATTGCCAAATAGGATCTTTTTTCCTTCCACTTCTATTAGAGGACAAGTTAAAAAATTATTTTAAATATATGAAGGAAATTTGCTTTTTTAATGTTTCAAAAATATTTTATTAGAAACTCTACACGTGTTTCGGCTTTTTTAGGCCTTTGTCAAGAGTACAGGGAATACTGAATAGTAAAATTTGTGTCCATTGCTTATATAACTACATCTGGTACCTACTATAAAACTATTGTAAAGTATGTTTTTATAAGTGGAATGTTACTTTATTTTTCAAATCTAAATTATTTTATTTAAAATATATATTTTATTTAAAATAAAGTAACATTCCACTTATAAAAACATACTTTACAATAGTTTTATAGTAGGTACCAGATGTAGTTATATAAGCAATGGACACAAATTTTACTATTCAGTATTCCCTGTACTCTTGACAAAGGCCTAAAAAGCCGAAACACGTGTAGAGTTTCTAATAAAATATTTTTGAAACATTAAAAAGCAAATTTCCTTCATATATTTAAAATATTTAATAATGTTTCACAAGGAGCCAACCGCAGAATCAGTTCAGTGTATTAAAAAATTATTTAATATTTAAATACTATAAATATAATCACTCAGACTCACTTTCTCACTTGTTACGCGTTACGCGGCAGATTAGTAAATAATGGCAATTTGCATCATCTCCGCGTATTATAAAGACAGGCGAATTTTCAAGTTCTGACAGGAATTTTCATGTATACTCTAGCTTATTTTACAATTATAGATACAAGGTACACAATTTATTCCATTTGTAAGTTTAAACAAAAACTATCTTTGTTAGTATAAGTACTAAATACATTGTTAATGTCAATTATTAGGATGTTTATGTAAAAAAATAAATAAAAATCAAAAAAAATCATAATTTTTTGATTTTTTTTTAAATTGTGATTTTTGATTTCTTTTTAAAAATCATGATTTTTATCAACCCTGCCCATAGATTTGATGAAACAAACCAGATATAATTGGCGAAACGTAGCGCTATTTTAATAAAGAGGCACATAATGTGATATAATTTAAAAGTAGTAGTTTAAGTTTTAAATAAGTGGAAATTGTTACCTATTTGTAAAGTAAATAAAATACAAAACACTCCAAAAATTAGTACGTAATATACTACTATTTATTCTCATATTTATTATAAACAAGTGCACCCAAAATGATACCAATATAACAAAGAACTACTAATATAATAGATTATTAAATATCTTAATTAATAATAATCGATTATTGAAATGCCTCGATTATTCCCATCACTAATTATTTTGACGAGTTTTACATATTGTTTTGTATCCCAGGTATCCCCGGACTACATGCCAAACACCACTCTGCAGTCGTGTTACAAAGTTGCGTATTGTGAATACATACATTTATCCCAGCTTCCAGCCTTAATACTGGTTGCATATATTATAGTTATATAAATAGAAGCATACATATCAGTGATGTACAATTAATTCAATTATATAAAGGCCCTTCAAAAAATAGCATTTTTTATATAACTGAAGGCTATGCAAGTGGCAAATATTCCGCAGCCTGTTAGTTATCTAAACTTAGTATCCAAAATATACATTTAACTGATGGTATGTAGTTTTGATAACAATCACTTTTGATGACAACTTAATAAATTTATATTCATATTACATTACACATATTACACATATTTACAAGCAAAATATATCTAGTCAATGTAATTATTTATTTATTCACATTTGGGACATACAATAACAACAAACGCAATGTTTTTGTCGTAACATATATTTACAGTCAATACAGTACATAAAACTAAATCAATTCATTTTCTAATAGTTGTAATTACTGTGGATAATAGTAATAAATATGCTTAGTCTTTGATCGGCGCCACTCAGACTGAATAGTTGTTTAGTTGTAATTATTGACACAATTCGAGGAACGTTGTTGAAAAAAACGGAGAACTCTATTCATTATTAATGGTTTTCTAAGTTATCAAGATACATTTTTTTGAATTCATTAAATTCTATTCAATAATATATCACTTATATCAGTCACGACTTCCAAGGCAACCAAGTTTAATTCATGAGTATCGGATAACTTTCCGAGTAAATCTGTCTTGTTGTCATTGTTCTCACGTTACGGGAATTATTGATTAATGATTAATTAATTTTATATGTATGTACACACAGGATGTCCCAACGAAAGCTGAAATTACTTTTAAGCCGAAAAAGATATGAAAATGTCAAAAAACCTGATTATTGTCGGTAGGTGACTTCTTTTACAACCAAATCTTAAATATATCCTTGTAGCAAATCAAACTAAAGACACAGTTTCTAAATAATATGTTTAGTAAACTTTGTTAAAAGTAATTTTATTTAGAATATAGCGCTGAAAACAGTTTTTAAGTATATTTTCTCTTTTTTTCTATAAGAAAAAAACAGCCTGCAAGATATGAATCACATATCACTCTTTATATCGCTGCGTATAAATATATGGGTCTTTCTCCACTAATGGGAATCTGGCGGTCCCAAGCGTATTTTACGCACATAACATTATATTGATACGTTATAACTATTTTAAGTTGTAATACATTTTTTTCTGATTATAACTTACTATTGAAATGATAGATTCGTCTATATTTCTTTTTTTTTTTTGCGTTTCAACCACTGAAAAGACAGTCCCCTGGTTTGTCCTTGCTTGATAAGTAGTGCGGTTTGTAGTTGATCTATGAAGGTTTATGCAAAATTATAAGGCGGGAAAACTTCTATTTGAAATATTTATTTCGATAAAATGACACTGAAATGTTGTCCTTTAACTTTGCACAGTCCCTTGGTGATGTTTAAGAAAATCATAAAAATCATTCTACAGCTTAAGGTAAACAAATCTCGCAATGAATGGAGCGCGATCAGCGTGAAATTTGTTTGTAATCAAAAAAAGTGATGAAGTGCCTAATTTTGACAGTAGTATTTAACTCTTCATCGTTGACGGACGTGCTTCGAACAATCCCCTGGTGAGTTTTTTACATAATTATTTATTGATACTCCCTTGTCATAATTGATTTTTTTAAGATGAAATATAGATGAATCTATCATTTCAATAGTAAGTTATAATCAGAAAAAAAATGCATTTCAGTTTATAATAGTTATAACGTATGTGCGTAAAATACGCATGGGACCGCCAGTTTCCCATTAGTAAAGAAAGACCCCATATACCACGTATTTAAAGTTTATTCAACATGGGGCAGTGGGTGTAAACGTGATAGTCAAGGCGGATCTACCTATATACAGGGTGGGGCAATAGTGCAATCGACCTCGATATGTCGAGTTCTATGACAACTAGAAACTTGATTTAAAAACATAAATAAACTAGACAAGAAAGTCTATAACCGGAAATTATTTTCGAATATACAGGGTGAGCCAAAACGATTCTACAGGATCAACTAACATTTTTTTAAACGGAATGCCATGTATATCAGAACATTTTTTGAAACCTCTTTGTGGCCTCCTTCCACTCCTATATTATTATTGACTCTCTCCCAACCACTTTGATGTAATGATTTTTTTTGTTGAAATTATGCCGTTTATATATTAAAAAAAATCACTACAGTCACAATTTTCGATTTTAAGAAAACGTATGTTAGTACCAGTTATGAGATATCTGTGTGATGACACTCAGCTATTTTCAATTCCTAAAAAGTATACAAGGTGACCAAAAATAATTTTTTAAATTAACAACTATTTGAACTGAATTTTCTCTATTTTTTCAAATGGAACACCCTGTATATTTTTGGACGATGTGATGTACAAATGAAAAACGAAAATTTTTTTGTACGAATATCCCTATGGCTATTTGTAACCATTTTCGATTGATTAAACAATAAATGCAAAATTCAGCAATAAAAATTAAAAATATATTTTTTTTGTAATTCAAGAGAAGATATTATAAAAAATGCTCTACATGTTGCCCATTTTGATTGACACACATTTCTATGCGTCTTTGGAATGAGGTTTCATAAAATTGCCGGAGTGATACTTCTCAACACGCATTTATTATCCTTTCATTCAAATTTTGGATTGTTGTTGATGTGATGTTTTTATGGGGATCATGTAACACGCTTATTATAATACTTTCTCTTGAATTATTTGGGAAAAACTCTGTTTTAATTTTTGTTGCTGAATTTTTCAGTTGTTCTTCAATAAATTGAAAATGGTCACAAATAGTCATATGAATGTACATACAAAAAAATGTTCGATTTTCAGTCCTATATCACATCGTCCAAAAATATACAGGATATCTGTTTGAAGAAATTGTGAAAATTCAGTTCAAAAAGTTGTAAATTTAAAAATCCTTTTTGGCCACCCTGTATACTTTTAGGAAGTGAAAGTGTCATCAAACAGATGTCTCATAACTGGTACTAATATATTTTTTCTTAAAATCGATAGTTGTGATTGTAGTGACATTTTTAATATACCCGTGTAAATGGTATAATTTCAACAAAAAAAAAATCATTACCTCCACGTGGTTGGGAGATGGTCAATAATAATACAGGAGTGAAAGGAGGCCACAAAGAGATTTCAAAAAATGTTTTGATATACATGACATTTTAATAAATTTTACTTAACCCCGTAGAATCGTCTTGACTCGCCCTGTATATTCGAAAACAATTTCCAGTTATAGATTTTTTTGCCTAGTTTACTTATATTTTTAAATCAAGTTTCTAGCTATCATAGAACTCGAGATATCGAAGTGGGAAGCACTATTGCCCCACCCTGTATAGCTATGCATTCGCATTGTTATTGGACACTCGACAATAATGATCATCAACATCATCAACGGTCAGTTTTTATAGCAACGAGCCCTCTAATTATCTGATAAAAACCTTTGATTTTTTGTCCTCATTTTTATAAAGAAAACAAATTTATTACATAATACATAAAAATATTTTAAAAAAGAAATGAAAAAAATAACGCTGAAATCTTTTTTTGTTAATTATATTCTAACTTTTATAAAAACTTATCACAAAAAAGTACAACATATATCTTTTTCAACAATTGTTTTTCCAGCTATTTGCCAAACGCTGAGACTTGGATTATAAAAAAAGTAATATGCACATTATGTTCAGTACGACTGACTGAATATTGTTATTTTTTATTATAACTACTCTGTTCAGTAAAACCAAAAATAAATATAACAAAAGTACTCACTAGTTGAACAGTCACTTCAAAACTTTAAAACATCCACAGACACGAGTTTTTGCATCTTTGCGTTGTCAGTATGGCCCTTTGAAATCCCTGAAAGTAACTGCAAATCAATCAGTAGTAAATCTTAATGAAATAATATATATTAATGGTTTCAGACAACAGAATAATTGAAATTATGTAATGAAGATTCCTTGCAGGGTTAGAATAATTAATAATTAAACAATTATTTTATCATCTCATATTGTTAGGGAATGTTTCAATAGGTGTTTACAATATAATATTATATCTATAATTCGACATAACTCGTCTCTGAAATTTATTGCAGCCTCCCAATCCAGATCTCCAGAAATCACGCACAATAGGTAGAGTTGTTTTGAAATTAATTATTTTCTAAAAAGAATTCAATGATAATATTTTTATCCAAAAAATGCTTTCATTGACTTTAATTTTACTTTTAAATCTTAAACTCGTGCACAACTTAATTGTGATACTAAATTATCAACTAAAATATCAAATAAATACTACTCCCTGCTGACAAAGTTCGGGTGCTAATATTACCAGCATTATGAGGACATAAAAATGAGATAGTTTCATATCTTGGGCAATCTGTTACGACGCTAACCATTCGCCTTTGTTTTAACCTCCGAGGGCACATACTACTGTCGTACTTATCAGCTTAATTTAAAGAAAACGGTCGTCGCAGAATTTTTCTGGAACGAGACAATTGTGGATTTGGCATTTCAAGTCGAAATGAGAAACATTAGACATTGTAATTCGTTGTGGTAACGGTTAGTGAAGCCAGATCCAGTGCACTCTGAAAAGAATTAAAACACTTAAGAGACACGTTGCCTGCGGGATATGTCCGGGGTATTCTGGAGACGGGCTTAATGTGTTGTGGTGGCACCGACGCAGTGGGCTGTTCTATTACCTCTACCCTAAAATGGCAACGACTGCGACTCACTGACCAGATGAATTATTTTCCCTCTAAAAGACAGTTGGGGAGGAAAAGGATTCTCCAATATACAGAGAATGTTAATTGGATTAATCTTTAAAAATGTTGTAGCACATATTCGTTTGATATACAGGGTTTTACAGTTAGAACTTCCGATGTTGATTACTGGGAACGTAAATATTTTCTCATACTATACTAAAAACGATATTGAATTTTTATAAACGCTAGAGATAAGGAATAGGTACTCCTAGTGATCACATTTTGATCTACGATGTCATTGACAATTACGGTGTCACTGATTAGTGAATTTCTACACAATTATAGAAAGCTTAGATGTAATATGTCTAAGATACATTTCTTAGATCCACATTTGGACTCTTTCTCCAAAAGCCTTGGATCTGCAAGCGACGATCGTGACAAACGATTTCACCAAAATATGTCTACAATGTAAAAGCGCCACCAAGGAAATTAGAGCTCGAAAATATTAGCGGATTACTGCAAGGCGTAACATACAGACTTTCAACAAGCGGTCATCAAATGCCGCAGGCCAGGATCATGGAACGTAATAGACTACTGGATGACATAGAAAGTCACAACATTCTAGGAATTGCCTCTGTCATGCTTTACACCATGACCTGCCCTACAACATTCTATTTCTTGGAAGAGATGAATGGGGTCGGAATATGACCGACCTATTAAGGGCAGAAGCGACTGGTTTACACACGACTCCAAAACTTTTGAAGGAATTAGAGCTAACGTGCATAGTTGCAACCCAAAGGTGCAAATATCTTCAAATCTGGGGACTAATGCAACTATCTTTGAGGCAGAAGTCCACGTCATTAAACTGCGTGTATTCCAGGCGCATATCAATAAAAATCTTTTCAGACAGCAGATCAGTATGGAACTGTCACAAAGCTCTAATCCAACTGGGTAAAAATAACAGAGTAATTCTGAAATGGAGAGTAACGAAATATCTGACTCTAGCCAGGAAAGGTGTGAGTATACAATTTATTGGACCAGAACCAGTACTTGGCATATTGTCAAGTACGGCGAAGACACCATCTACACAGATTTGAACTGACGCTAGATTGGACATTTGATACACTGTGAGATGGGTTGAAGAAGGCATTGCTATTTGTTTCCATATTTTCAAAGAATCTTATACAATTCATCTTGTGCTACATTTTTCTTACCGAAAATCCATATCTTCTCTTCTATTCTACAGTAATATATGAGGAAGATAATAAATAACTGCATAACATTCCGTGAAAGGTATTTAAATTGTACGTTAACAAACTTCTAGCTTCATTAGATGTTTCTTTCAATGTACCGAGCGATATCTGATTTTAATAGTATTCTTAGTGTACCACACTGCAAGAATTGTTTCAAATTACAAGTTGGCACCATTTTTCGACGGAAGTGAATTGAAATTAAGGGACCACTTACATAGTTGGCCTACATGGTCATTTGATTTGCCCAATGAATTATTTGCGGGGTAATTTAAAAAATATGAAGGACCAGTAGAAAAAGAATGGATGATTATGAAAATAAAATGTTTGCCAGGTGTTAAAAAAAATGGTTTCGTCAAAGTACTGTTAAAAATATAGTAAATTAATCCGGACATAATTCCTATAGATTTCCTTACGACAAAAATATTTTGTCTTCATTAGTTTTAGGAAAAAAAGTACATTCTTGTACCAGGTGAACATATTGTATTGGAGATTGATCTAGATTGCTTATCAAATGGTACGGATACTTGTCTAGGGATTGGAAGATCCCAATTTTATTGTCAGTTCTGATCTAATGTTTTTTGGGATAAGAAATTGGTATCAGTCTGTTCGGATATCTGTGTGTATTTCTTGTTTTAAAATACATAGCCTTTCCATCCAAGATCTCTTCAATGACACATAAGGTGAAATTACTTGTGTAATTTCGTATTATATTTATTGTTTGGTATTATTATCATTTTTTTCTTCGGAATAATCGATGCTGACCGCCGACGTCTCATGGAAGTCGCGCCGGTGTATTAACTAACAGCCACTTCTCACATCCCGTAGGGTTAGTGACTGTAGATGCCAGAATCGTGTGCCCTAAGCAGGCGGAGAGAACTCTGAATGACCGCCTTCTGCCTTCGGTCTGCCACTCGGCTGATTTTTGGCAGACCGGTATGGTCTTAAATTCCAATTAGGTATTATTATTACTATTATTATTGTTATAATTTGTTTATTTTTGAAATAACTACTGTAACAAACTACCCTATTGGAAGTCCTTCCTTCGTAAAGCCAGAATTATGAATTGGATGTTAAAGTTCATAAACTTTATTCTCGGTTGAGGTGTTTTCAAGACTGAAATTATTCAATTTCAGTTAGTATTAAACTAATTTCATTGAAATAAAACTGTGTAAATAAATGAGACACACAAATAGAAATCTTAATTAAATTACCGCAAACAAACTACAACAAAAGGCGCCTGTATTGTGCATCATAATTTTAGATTGAATGGGCCTCAAACTTTCCCAGAAGTTTGCCAAAAGTTTTATCCCAAACAATTATAGCCAATAAAGAGATAGAGGTTTACCAAACTTTTAAGTTTTCCTGACATTCTGATGACATTATAGAGTGAATAAATGTTGTTCGAATCGTACAAGAAATTAATTCTGGTGTGAAAATATGACCCCTTCCAAAATTTAATACACGATGACTCGCACGATGATCAATTATTAGAGCACATTTAAAATAAACCATATGGTTTCCGCTGTGTTAACAGCTGAGCAGATCCGCAAAGTAAAGTCAACAATTCAAGAAAAATTACCCTGTCAGTACCTAATTAATTTGACATAACCTAAAAGAAATATTATGATGTTGTTGTTATTAGTTACGGTGATTTAATCCATTATATAATTAATAGCCATATTAACCTTTTCATCATCGAAACGTGTAGGTAGCTTCCTCGCATGTATTTATGGAATATGTTACATAACCGACAGTATTTTGAAATTAAAAAACGTGTCCCTAAAGTAACACCTAAATTCGATAAAATTCTTACATGACGTTTAATTTTTTTAGACCCATATTTGTCAAAGTTGTCAATCACCGCACGATATTTTTTGAAATGGCAATGTTTTTTATATATAGTCGTGTAAGAAAGCAGGGTGGTTAATCGGTTACATAAAGAAAAATTTGAGGTAATAAAAGTTAATGAAAATTTAGAAAATATTTCTCTACTAAAATTTTATTTTCTTATTACTGTTTCATTTTTGAGTCAACCAAAAATATCACATTTTTATCAAGTATTTCCTAAGATCTATTAATTAGTATTCTTGTTTGTTTCGTAACAATCTTTCGTCTCGGCAAGATGGTGGCCCTCCTCTATTAATCAGTATCCTCGTATGCTCTTTCTCACTGTGCTGCCATCGTTCGTCAATCTTAGAGCAAACTTTCTCAAATATATGGTTTTGTAGGAGAGGACCTATATATGAAATGCTCTGAAAGGTCGCCCGAGCTATCCACACTCGATTTTTTCTTATACAGTTTCCTCAAAAGTAAGGCTTGCAAAAATAGGCCGAACAACATAGAATATTTAAGAGAACAAATTTAGAGCGTAACTCGCTTTATAATAAGCTAAAAGTTCTAGTGAAAATTTTATCGAATTTTTTACTTTAGGGACGCTGCATAATACACAATAATTAAAATAGTTTGAATAGGAGCATTCCTCAACGGTCACGTTTTGTTATCACTATCTTTATTAATTAATCATGGGGCATATGATTTTCTCGAGAAAACTTATTTAAATAATGATTTAAATACATAGAAGAGTAATGACTCTTCTACGTAGCAATTGTATGTACCAGTACACGGCAATTATCATAAATCAATCAATATATGAAATTCGTCTTATTCACATGAAGTAATATGGTGCAGTCGGTAGGATCCTAACAATATTATATAATAAAAACTTGTTAAATTCTTTTTTTGAGTAAATATGTGGTTATTTTGTATATATTTAAACGACAGGTACCAAATGAGAATGTGTTTGTTAATCAGTAAAAATTTTAGGCGACATTATTAATTATCCGAGTACGTCTCAGTTATATCCTGACATGTTGTACTTATAGTGACTTATTCACGAACTCTGCAAAAGTTTTAAAGATAAATACTGAAATAGGTAGGTCAATGTTATTCACATTATTATATGTTGTACATATTTAGATTAGTTTTGTAGTTGTAGCATGCAGAAAATCTGCAAAGTAAACATTTTAATTTTAGTTTGTGAATAAAAATAAAAATCTAATAGGATAACATATCTCGTTATAGAATATTGAAGCGAAGTTTCGAAGTAAGGAATAAGTGTACATAACAGGTCAAACTGGTAAAATATATATGTTTATTTAAATTTATTGTCGAAATTGTAGAAGTGGAATATAGTCACGAATACTCTATGTAACCTGATGTATGTAAAACACAACAAAATTATGGATTTTTCAATCGCTGGCTGTCACCAATTGTCATGTAGCAACGTGTTATCGCCTCAGCGTTTGCAATGTTTGTACATGCCTAATATACTACCTAAATAATCACGACAGAGTGATATATTTTAAATCAGATAGTATTATTGTAAAACAAGCTTCCCTCAGATTTCAGAGCGGAGTATCAGTTATGTTGGCTAGTTTGTGTTGGGCCATCGACAGGATCTACGTTTGATCACGTTCACGCTGAATGACCAGGAAAGGACAAACTGCAAAACGAACTGGAACAATTGATACTACAAACGGTGAATGAAATAGTCATCATCTGAACTAATCCAGAGTTTAAGACTTTGAAACTTCGTGTTTTATGTTTTATGCACAGTGAGACAAGCAATTTAATATTTGGTTGCGGTGATTGAAAATAATTGTTGTGAAATGATTTTATAGGTTTGTTCCAACAGCAGAATCGGATCAGTTTGAAACCATCAGAAATATTCACTCAACTGTCTCATATACGCTAAGCTCACTGTATTTACATTAATACTTAACTGGGCGAATATTTCCGATGGTTTGAAACTAGTCCGAGTCTGCTGTTGGAACAAACCTTATAGATTTTCGAATAAATTTAAAGTAAAAGAATATAATAACACTGGCGAACAAAAAAATATGTTTGTTCCCTAAAAATCTTCTGATTACGCTTACAAAATAAGTTCCAAGCTCTGAGTTTCTGTCTGTTGAGTGTTCCTCGAAACATGTAGGTCGTCTCTCAAAAATTGAACACTAGTAAAAAACTAACAACGCTACTAAAAAAATGCCTTTGAGGGACAAAATCTTGTCTTCGTTTTTGAGATTTTTTGGCTCACAAAAATACGAAATTTCAGTTTTTCAGAAGTAACTCGGAAACGATCGCAGTTAGCCTTGATTTTTCGACGGATTTAAAATCAGCATTAAATTTGCTACAACTTGACTCACTATCTCTTGTAGTTTCTGATACACCAATGGTGATGATCGAATTTTGGACACACTGTATATGAATCAAAGGTTTATTTAACTTATCCTTATTTCATTTAAAGTATATCCGACTTTAAGCTGAATTTAAATACAAGAAGAGTTCATTTTTTATCTGGTATATTAACTTTGGGCTAAGTAACATAAAAATGGATAATCTCGTGCACAGTGTAATAAATTTTTTATTACATAAATCAGAATGTGGAAAAGCACCCTGTAGACTTATAAAAGGTGGTAAAAGCCCTATAAAAGTTGTTAACACTCTTTAAAAAAGCCGTAAGCGCTAACAAAACTGTAAAACTTGTCTTAACGACATGAGGAAAGAGTGAAATGGCTTTCATTTTCCCCTACAGAACAATAACATACAGTATTGAAAAAATAGATGCACCAAGAAATTAGCAACAGAAGCCTTTAGAGAGTGAGCAAAATTTGAAAAGCCAAATTGAAGAGGTAATGAACAAAAAAAGATTGGCTTTAATCAAACACCTACGAATATAAAGTGTATACAGGGCGTATCATAAGTCACGCCCCATACGGTTGGGGCGTGGCTTCTGTATGGATGAGTTTTGCCAACAAAGTGGACATCTGGAAATAAATAATACCGATTACTCCGGTTAGCCCTGAATGTTTCATATTAGAGATGGCGCAAACGGCGATTTCTTAATCACAGTGATCACTACGGCGATTGTTCAGCAATCACTGTTCTTTTTAGCAGTGATTATATCACTCTTTAGGCCATTCAGCGACTAATGAACAAGTGGGAGCGTGGAGAGCGGTCGTTTGTTCAAAGTTCAAAACGATTTAGAATTTGGTGCTTTCACGATTGTCGTGTCGCAGTCACACGTAACCACACCACACACGGTTTGTCTCTCCGTTCGTCCGTTCTCAATTAACTGTTTTTCTTAGGTCAGTTTTCGTTTTCACTCACAGTTGATAGTCACACATGCATTATATATTATTCAGTAGTAATACGTAATACGTACGTGAATTGCGAACGCAAGGGAATGCGTCTAGTGTAGTTTAAGCTTTGACATTTATGTAAAGATATTAAAATATATTTATAGATTGGGTTATTATAAAACAAATTAAAAAAATCTACGTTTAGGCAAAAGAAAACAATATACTATTCAAAATAAAAACAAACCAGGTATAAAACACATTTTAAAACAAAAATAAAATTCCTCAAAAACACATTTTAAAACAAAAATAAAATTTCTTAAAAACACATTTCAAAACAAAAATAAAATTCCTCAAAAACAGCAAATCAAATTAACCGCCTAGAAAATGACGTCACGACTATTATGATCCGTTCTAGTAATTTATTCATGCGATAGCTATTTGGCAACTTAACTGCGATATGCGCCGAGCGACAACGTAGAGAGCAGACGGTACGACGCGACGGCAGCAGAATTGCCGAGTACCGCCGAACTGGCGAATAAGAAAGGAGTGATTTAATCACCGGTTCTTTTTTCGTCAATCACTGTTAGTGATTGCTCAGTTAAAAGAACCGGTGATAAGTAGCAGCGATGATGTTCGCCGTCACATCTCTATTTCATATAGACAAACAGACATACAATGCGTCGCGTCGTTCAGTTATTTGTATAACGTAATTAAACCATCGCGGGTGCTTATCTGTATTACTTACGTATTTTCTAATTATTAAATTTCTAATTACTTTTATTTTATTGGTCAATCAAATACCGTATTACAATTTTATTTCTATTTAAGTTAAGGGGCCTAGTCGGGAAAAAGCTTCGGATAGCTGTGTCACTCTCTAGAAAGTTTTTACACATGCGCCGCTGAATAATTTTGCTCTTGACTATACCTTCACTGGACGTTTTCTTCACCGACTTCATTGAGGTGCGATTCCCGATAGAGAAACACTTCCTTACTCCATTTGTAGTGACAAAGATACTTATTTAGAAAATTCTTTTTAACAAAATGGTACAGAATAAAAGTTTGAAACTTGCTAAGCATAATTATGAAGATTCATTCTAGACGACATGTATGAATTTTACCTCGAATTTTACCGATTGATATCATAATTCAGGAGTTAATCACGTCCAAATTTCACTTATATTTACAGTATAAATTTTCCCTACATAAAGTGAAAATTAATTAAAATAAATATACATGTACTCTCTAGTACACTTTCAACTACTGATCTTCCAAATTTGGTGTAATTTGACCAAACCGTATGGAAGAAATAAATTTTGAAAAATTACCTTACAAACACTGGTTCGATTAGCCCTCTTAAATGTTATGTAATAACTACAAAAATTTCAGTTTCATTTTGTTTATATTTAAAGATCGTATTAGTTAATAACACTTTGAAAAAACAAAAAGTACTATTTTTCTCATCGAGAGTCTCATATTAGACGTGTATTTTTTCATACAACAAGTTGGTCAAAACTTCGGGTAAGTGATGTTTACATTATAAACATTGAGTAGTGTATAAATAATTTTTCATCGTATAATCATTTAAAATATAATTAATTAGAAAGATAACTATCGAAGAAAGAATGTAAATGATTCCATATTTCTCACACTAAACTAAGCAAGAATAGGAATAAATATTTAGACAACAGGATAATTATTGTAATAATGACATCTTTTTATATTAATTCTTCATTATATTCCTTGATACCACTGACAAGTTGTTTAATAATAATAGTTCCTGCTCGCATCTTGAAAATATTTGTGTGTGACCATCAAAATGTTTTCAATAATGCATTGTTAATATAGAATGTTGATGAAAATTGCAAAAATACGTTTATTTGTTCCTCGGTGTATTACGGAGGTTTCGTCGATTCACACTTGCTGTTAGCTTCCGTGTTCGAATTTATATGATTTCTGCGAATCATTTATTTTCATTTTTTGAGATTTTCTCATAACTACGGAAGCATACAAATCTATTGAAACTTGATTTTAATAGAACACACGATCATCACTCATAGAAGATGTTATCGGCGCCATCTGAAGCACTTCAGACGAGCCATTTTTATACTGTCTATTTAAACAGAAAAGAAAAATAAATTTATATGTACATTTTTAACAGCTATCACATTATCTTGTTTAGTCGTAATACATGGTATTCATTGGTAATTTATGTTAATAACATTACGATAATCTAACAAACGTATTTTCAATGACTATGAATCGATTTTTTTTATTGAATCGCACGCCTTCACACCACAGGGTATTATGGGTGTTGATGGATTGTTTGTATATACGTATCCATTCCTCTTACCCTGTGACAAAGAACATGCAAATATTAAAATAGTTCGGCAGTGTAAATTCATATCTTGGAATTTCGCGAAAAAAATTTCTTTTATACCAGAACAAAATGCAAGATATGTTTTAAAAAATATTTTAAAAATTTTAATGATTCACAAGGGTTCGTACATCACTCGTTAAACCCATTCATCATTAATTCTATGCATTTTGTTTTTTCTGCGGTCTGTTAGATGTACAAGAACACCGTTAACTTAACCATAACAAATTCTTTAAAAAATTTAAGTATATTACAAAACAAATTAGTTGATAATAATAATTACCCTAAAAACAAACACAAGGCCCACATTACAACAAACTATAATTCCTCAAACATATAACATGTATAACAGGAAAACAAAACAAAATATTTACACAAAAGTGAAACATAAAATTAAGAATGAGAATATATCAAATATCGCTTACCAGATGCCTTGAAAGCTATGCAGTATGCAACCACTTATATATAGGTCAGACTAAACAGTTACCAAAAAACAGAATAAAGGATCATAAGTATGATTGCAGCATTGTGAACAGAGAGAATCCTCAAAAAACTAGTCTTAGTTTGTATCATTTTGGAACAGACAATTTTCTTTCTGGGAAACAACAATTCTAGACTAGATACGAAAATTTTCAGCAAATTGTATTATAACATAATTAAAAGTTATAATTAAAAATGGAATTTGACTGTGTAATTTTCATTATATAAACTAATTTGTAGTCAGAAACAAGTAAAGAAAATGCACAGTAGAAAAATTTTTAGCTGATAATGACAAAAAATTGTGTTGATAAATATTTTAATCTGAAGTGTATGTTTACATTGTCTGGGTGTCGATTGTTTAAGTGTTTGTTGATATTTATGTTAGGTATGTTTTTTTATTTATACGACTATTTTGTAATCTTTTTTTTAATTTAATTTATTTTGTTTAAACTAAGGCAAGAACTTATTTCTAGTTGCCAAATTATTTTTAACTAATGTTTTTGATTGTAACCTTGATGATGATAAAAATATTTCAAAATCAAAATATTGGCAACAATTAAATTTCATAAAGTAGTATTAAATCCGAAAGCTTAAGATTTTTTTCTCCTTTAACTTAATGTAGTTGTAGTCCTAGATCTTCTGTTGGAGCTCAAGATGTCATTGAAAGTAATCGCCTTTTCTCTCCAAAAAGTCTCAACACTAGGTGTTTCGTGCCTGAATCACCAAAACGTCCCACACTGCACTAGAATTTATATTGCATTGGCACAACTCCAGCGCAGTAACCAGGTTAAACAAGATTTATTTGGCCGCGTTGCAGAGTCACTTATCTGCGGTCACTATTTGATCTCCAATGTTCCCCAAGTGTTTCGCAAACACACTCGTTGAGATGCCTATTTGTGATGCGTCACAGGGTCAGGTCCAAGACAGGACTCCTCGGTTCCAAGTGTGGCTAATTCGCCTGCTTTCTTATTCTCTGGAATCCCGATACGTCTCGGAACATTCACAAGCTTTACCTCTTTGTTTTTTGGTAAGCGTTTCCAATGCATCCCCGCACTCTTGAACAAAGACTGACCTCGCCCTGTGGGAAGAAATTACCGTGCTATTACTTACTTTTCCTTACCTTCCACTGCTGAGATGGCAAAAACCTCTGTCTGGAAGACCGTAACATACGATCCTAGGACACAGCTCTCCTCTCCAGATGTATCCCTGCCCCTGAGGAATATCTGCCATCTATGCTTCAAGGTATAATTTATTTTCATATTTCTATCTTCTCTGCTCGGTAGAGTGAGAGTCAACTTCCTTGCTAACCTCAGCCATGGTAGTTCCTTTCCATCTTCTTCAGGCGGAATTGGAATTTCCTCCACAAGTAATTTGATACGATCAGATCGGGATATTTTGCAGGCTAAAGGAAATCTTGAAGTTAATGGTTTAAGACTTACAAGCTCTAGTGCATTTGTAGCACATCGTTGAAACAATCGATTGCACAATTTAAGTCCACGCAGATCATTTTTAAGTGCGTAGCTAGTAAACGCTCGTTATAAAATATAGTAGTATATATTTCATACCAAATTAGAAATTTTGACGATATTTGTATTATGTTATTCCATAACACATTGAGGATCACTAATAGTAAATGAACTTAGTGCTACACTATCAAAGAGTCTGCAAAAATGCCGATCGAAGAGAGTGGAATCACATGACATATTAGAGGAATCATCCCAAAGCATTATCAATTCACTCAAAGATGCTTCCATTTTAAATGGGAAATGGCTGGTGTGAAAGTTCATCTCATCTAGAGGCATTGAAAATCCATCACCATCACCGCGGTTGTAAATCCGTGAATACAAGCCAACCTATGTCACAAGACATCTTCAATACACCTCTGTCCTCAAGGACTATTGCGTGAAAATGGAAGGTACATTTTTACTGCGTCATCCGTCCGGACGAGGAAGCAGACCGGTCATATAAATGCCAGTGGAATTGACATCCAGTGCCTTCCATAGTTATTTTTCACTACTTAAAATATTTACTTACGCGAGTTAATACAACGTTAGAAACGCTTTTCTTTATCCTTGTGAAAATATTGAAAGAAGCAACGAAGACAGTCAATTTTCTATTTTGGTTTTCACTTTTTCCTCTTGGACTTAGAGTATTTTTGCACGAACTTGATGGACATGTATATATAATTTCTTTAATTTAATTTTAACATGCACACAGATGGTGGAACCGTGGATCAATATCTGATTAACAAAACCCCGGAAAAAGTTAATTGAAACTTTTATAGCTAAATTAATCGGTGTTTCCGGCGATTATACTTTTTCCTTGGAATTTGAGTAATAAATTTAATCTACTAAAGCCTTAAATTTAACTAATTAGACCAAAGAGGAAACTGAGCATATTTGTATTAATTTATTTTAAAAGTTTTGTTAGTTCTAAGCTCTGAATTTTTTCAGCGGCCATAGGCATATTCTGTGACATAAATAAAGAATCTAAAAAAGTGTAATAAGAATTATGTTGAATGTCTTGAATTATTTTGCCAATATCAGTAGTATGAATAATATTTTAAGATTACTAACCTCAACTTATGTATTTTTTTAAGACCACAAGAAAAAGTGCCATTTGCAACTGCCAACAGTTTTTAGTGTGTAAAGTAGACTTGCTTGGAATGCCGTGTGCATTAAAGAGATTATTACTGGTTACCATAATTTAACCTAAACTTATTTGGCATGGTATTATTACTGACACTTTATCTGTATTTATATCAGCAGAAGTGTATGGAGAAAAGTTTGTTTGACATTTTATTTCAATTGTACAAAATTATTCAAATTAGCCTTATGACAATTCGTGCAAATAAATAATATATATTATTGGTGTAATTATTTTGTACACTTTATGCATCAACATGATTTGAAATTTTTGCACAAACTCGGAAGATTTCATTGCAAATTTGGATTATATAAAAATACATTACTTTTCCTTCACTTGTGGAACAAATGTCTGAACAGAATTATGCTTGTTGCCAACTTCTGCGTGGCCCTACAAAAATTGCGCTCTTAAATGATATGACGTTTCTACTATTTTAAGAGAACATGTTTTTAGTTTTTCATAATTTCTAAATGTGAATCTTGATGATTTATAAAAACTTACGATGGACCCATTTAAACAAGGAATTTCTAATTAACGAAAGGAAATTCGCATGAGCCGTTGTCAAAAAAATTTTAGCTTGACATGATTTTGATGTTTCCATATGAAAATAAAACTACGTATCATGATTTTTTTTTATTAATTTTTTTTTTGGTGGTAGAAAAAATTATGGATACAATTCGTGTATAAAATGTATTTTGCACTCCAGGCTCATTTAATGCTTTGTGCGTTGAGAACGAAGCATTTTATGCCCACGTGTATAAGAACTTTTTGTCCCATTCTTCTCAGAAAAAAATCGTGTGCCCTAATTTTCCCGCATTGCCGTAAATACTAAGGCTGGGAATTTTCCAGATTTTAGTTATCGAATATTCGTTCGAAAAAATATTCGAATATTCGAACTATTCGAATATTCGGATTATTCGAATTATTTGAATAGGTATTTGAATTATTTGGATATTCGAATATTCGGATATCCGAATTATTCGAGTATTTGGATATTCGAATAATTCGAATTATTCGAATATCCGAATTATTCGAGTATTTGGATATTCGAATAATTCGAATTATTCGAATATCTATTCGAATAATTCGAATATTAGAATACTCGAATAATCCGCATTATTCGAATAGGTATCCGAATAATCCGGATCCTCGAATATTCATTATTAATAGGTATAGCACTGAATACTAGTGAATAGTGATTACTCTATTTGAGTATTTGGTTGGATAGACCACAATAATAGTCGTGACGTAATCCACTAAGCAGGCAATTTGATTTGCTTTGCATACCCACAATAGGGTATATCTCCTGTACATGTGCTTTAAGGGTCAGAATTATTTAGTTAGTATTTTATTTTAGGATTGAGGCGCTATTGTTCACATTTCCTCTATTGAAGCTTAAATAAAACGAAAATCGAGCTAATTTATTATACTTCTGTGTCATAACTATTTTTCCTTTTCGAAAGAAATAAAAGTGCTCTAAAATTAGAATGTTTTTAAAAAAGACGCAGATTGTGAAGGTAAAACAAATACCTACATGAAAAGTCAATAGTTAAATATTTACAGGTTTTCTAAAATTTAAAATTTAATTTTAACCCCTGCCTTAGTACAGTAAGAATAAGATCGAGGCGAGAAAGAGATGGAATAGTTTGACTGGGAGTAAAACGTGCCACTAATGTGATCTATTTATATATTTGGATTTTAGAATAGGTACCTACCCATACCTACTATCTACCTACTTTGGTTGGATGCATACTGCATACCTATTCGTACATAATTTAATAATATATTTTAATATTCAAATTTACTCAAATATAATCGAATATTCGAATATATTCGAGTATTCGAATATACAAGTATTCGAATACTCAAGTATTCGAATATTCGAGTATTGGAGTATTCGAATATCCGAATATATTCGAGTATTCGAATATTTCGAATATTCGAATAATTTCCCATTAGAATAATTCGTATTCGAATACTCGAATATTCGATTACTCGAATTATTCGTATTCGATTCCCAGCCTTAGTAAATACCCTATCTAAAACAATATGCTCTATGCATATTGACATTTATACATTTTTAATAACAATAATAAATATTTCTAAATTCCCAATTACACTACATCGATGTCGTCGTTAAATTTGCTTGGAAAGTAAAGTTCTAATCCTTTTATATAGCCAATAGACTTTAACGGTGTCTATACACATATAAACGAAAACAAAAATAAGTTAACATGTTTATGTTCGAGCAGTAAAAAGGTAACAAAATTTGATCATAGCAATTTCATTAAATTTTATTTGAAATAAAGTTCCTAATTTATATGTGTGTGTCCACGATTTGCACACAGATTCTTATAGAAAAAGAATAACATAAATGTGTAGTTCTAGTAATGAAATGAACTAAGTAATAAAAACGTCTCCAACCACCATAACAATAATAACATTATTGGAGTCGTTTATGTGCCCTAGCTCACAATTTGTATACATTACGAGAATGCGTATTAATATATTATTCAAACGGTGTTTTGATATCAGGATATTGCAGCAATAATATTTGCAGTGTGTATTAATTCATTGGAAGCCAAGGCGATATTGGCGCCAAGTATGAATTGACCTTCTGAAACCAAATAATTTAGCTCTTCTGTGTTACTTAAACCGGTAAAATTAGCAATCGGATTAGCAATAAAATAAACTAATAACAAGCAAATTTTAGCTATAGGCTTTTTCTTATTAAGAGATAAATCTTATTAAGAGATAAATCTTATTAAGAGATAAATCTTATTAAGAGATAAATCATTGTATGACACCTATTCCATGGACGTACCATTGCGACTCAAACATTTCAAAAACGATTTATTATTCAGTGGTTTGATTCTCATATAATTTAAGTTATGTAAAAAAAACGTTTCATCCACAGTGGTGTACCAACAGGTAATTTAATATAAAAATAAAAAAATATGAATTTTTCTCAAAATTAATAGGCACAGAATTGGAAAAAAGTGTAATAAATATTACTTATCAATTATAGAAAATGTTAATTCATGCCATTTCATTGTAACAAACTTAAAACCAATAGTATTTGCTACAGTCTCCATTAACGTCCAAAACACTCCCATGTAGAACACGGAAAAAAATAATGGACCAGTATTAGTCCAATGTTGTGAAAAAGTTGGCTCAATATTAAATGTGAACAATTAGATAGATTAACTTAATATTGATTGAACCTACCTACCTACCTAACCTACCGAGATGTTCCCTTTCTCGCACTATTTGTAATGGTGTGTGCTAGAAAGGGAGCATCTCGAAGGGTGATGACTTTAAGCTGATGAGTATGGTATACCGTACTTACAGTATACAATATTTGCTTAATATTAGTCAAATATCGTGGAAAGGTTGACCCAACGATATTAATCAATTATTGTATAAAATATATAGAAATCGATGGGTACATATAGATATAACAGTTATCACAATGGATATTTTTAGATCGCAGTGACGGGAGGCCATTAGGGCCTAAATGACCTATTCACAATCTAATCTAGAAAAAGAAAATGGAGATAATTAAATTTTTCATGTTTCTTTCCAAAAAATTCCAATCTTTCTGGATCACCTCAGCTCCTTATTTAGTGCTCTGATTTGATAACTGTAAATTTTATATACTAGGTAACCCCAAACGTTTCTATAGGATTTAAGTCGGGGCATCTGATTGGCCAAGGGTTTCAACATTATTTTCGGCAAACTAGTTACGAACAACTTGCTCTGCTTGGACTGGTGAGTTGTTCCAAATGTAATTAGTTTTTGAAATTAAGAAATTAAAAAATTTCGATATGTACTGGGCGTCATTATCTATATTTTATAGTGAAAGAAATTTGGAAAATTATGGGTGTCATCTAAATTAAGTATTACAAATTAATTATTAAATCGATTTCAAACAGATGGAAGTATAACATCGTTCATCTTCATCTTGGTATATCTTATCCAATTCAACAAGCCCTTGAGTAAATATCTATGCCCAAACATGCTTCGAAAACCTTCCGCTGTTGTTTGTTTTATGCAGGTATTCTTCGAAATTTTTACCTCTAGGGTGGTAGACCTGAAGTTATCCATTGTATGACGACTGAACTACTTTCTCGTTCGAGAAAACGACCCGATATGTAGGATATATAGTTGGAAAGAAGTGGCGACAAAAATATTAGAAGTGCTCATCTAGAAGTTTGATCCATAGGAATAAAATCGTTAACTGGGAAAGGTCGTCGATTAATCGATGGGTATTGTTGAGCGCCTTATAACTTTATAGAAGGTGGTTTATTATTTCATGCAAAATTTAGTCGACAAATAGCAGTGAAGTTTTAAAACCTTCCCTTTTCAATCAAGAAATTATTTAAAGTTAGTATTGCCCAAGTTTTTGAAAAATCACGAATAGCACACACGTTAATTTGTCAATATGTAGGTCTAATCATATCATTATCTCCAGATGATGCCAACTTGGTTGGGGAAATGCATTCGAGTGTAGTAGTCGATGTTTTGGTGTCCTATCTCTCCGTAGAGTCATTTCCCGACCCATGGTTATATGAAAATTTTTGATATATAGAAATTGCCTTTAAATTTTGGCTTAATCTTTTAGAGTCACCATGTGTATTACTGATTACTACTTTCAAAGAACGGATATACGAGTAAATATGTAAAAAAAGAAGGTCCAACAAATTACAGTATTAATCAGTTTTGACACGTGACGTAAGTAATAAATCAGTGTCAATTAATCACTGTTATGGAAATTTTTACTCAGTTATTAATTATTTTATAATTACCTGAGTTTCTTCACCTGCTGCAGCAAGATTTTGTAATTAGGTCATTGTGACAATAGAAGGCGCCCCTCTTAAGATCACATAACGTAATTATTAATTTACAGTTACTCAATACACCTTGTCTTAATTGTTAGAGCCTATATAATTTAAAATTTCCACCTAAAAAAAAACGGTGCAGCTATACGTTTCTACTTCTACTTCTAATGAAGACATTCTGCACTGCTATAACGATGAGGGATCGTGAGTAAATCGTACATTCCAGGTCCGTACATATCACATCGTACATACGTAGCTATACAACATGGTGAAAATACACGTTTTTGCAGAAGCACAATTTTAACCGTTTCACTGTGACGCTCGATTTCGCTATAGAAAACTACTTCACCTGGGTATGCAATAGTTAACGCAGTAAACGTTGTATTCGATCTGCTCTAGTTCATTTGTTCATTTTCAGTTATCATGCTGATTACTTGATTTTATTAACATGGGCGTGGACGCCGTTAATAAACAACTGTATATAAGTTATATTATAATTTATACAGTATTATGAAACACTTGATCGATAAGTTTTAAAAATCTGGTATAACGTCGGTGTTTCCCTCGCTATTTTATTTATTATTAACTTTTCGTTAGTTCTCAAATAAAACAGTAAACTCAAAAAATACATATTTATAATTTAACATACAAAAAACTCTTTCAAGGGGTGAGAGCAAGTAATAAACCTTTCTAAAATCTAATTAATAAAACCACATATCTGTTCCACTAAAGGAGTTTGTGTAGGGCGCCACCCGCTTTGCTTTTTCGTTTATATATAAGTCTACAAAAGTTACACACTAGTGCCGTTGAAAAGGGAAAGAACGGTTGTGTTTTCACCTAAAGTGTCTCGCACAGCTCAATAGCAAATTAAAAAAGTCTAGGGGGCTTTCTCCACCTCTAGTTCATTGGACAGGCAAATCAGCCCATTGATGCAAATTTAAATCTCAAATAGGTACCTATTTTAATAATAATAAGGAGTGATCCTACCTTCTCACATGGCTTTCCTATGCCTCAATTCGTAACTCTCTTACTATAACAGCTTAACCATATATGTATACTCGTGCAACACAATTCTAGCAATGTACACTACGACTACTTCGCTCAAAGGTCAACTCAAGTCCCTTCTTAAAACATCAGATAACATAAATGTAAGATAACGAAAATATAAGATAACGTAAATACACATCTGCTCTCTGCCGTGGCTTGGCGGAGAGTCCCCGCGTCCCAGTTCAAGCGTTCCCACATAGCGGTGTTCGCGCGGGCGCACTCAAGGTCCAGCGGCGCACCAATTATCAAAGATTTACAAATTCGTAAAGTCGGTTCTAGAATTTTTAAGGTTTACCTCAAACCAAAATATGCAATTAGCATTAAATAAAACGTAAGTAAATTGTTTCTAAAAATGGACCGTTACACTGGATGAGCTCAGCTAAACATCTGCGCAAATATTGCAAATCCTATATATTATACTAGACTTTGCTCGCATGGAATTCGGGAAAATATATTACGAATTTTGTGAGCAACGCGCCCCACCCCCCGTATCTCTCATTGGAGTTGAGATATTTAGCATTTTGTATTGAAAATGGGTGGTGAAAGTATAAAAAATTCAGTATTTCAACCCCTATTAATTGTAGATAGGGTGTTCGAACTTCTTAAGTTTGCCAGGAAAAGTCCTACGTGGCGTCGGAGGTCTAGGGGGAAAAATCAACCCTCTGTCTCCCATACGAATGAAACTATGTTGAAAATTAGGGTTGAAGGAATTAAATTTTGAATATCTTACCCCTGATAGCATATACGGGGTTGAAACTCGAAAGAACAAGAAAAATTCTACGGGGCGTTGGGGCTCTAGGGAAAAAATTAACCCTCTAACTCCCATACGAACCGAGATATTTAGCATTTTATGTGGAAAATTAGGATTTAAAGAAGAAAGAATTAAACATCTTATCTCATAAACAATAAACCATAATTTTCTACGCCTATCTAAAATTAGAAACAGCACAGATTATTATAGGGTACTGCCCCAATTGTATTTATACCCATCGGTATATTAACACATTCTCTTATTTCTATGTAACGAAAAAAACGATTGTGTACAATTTGGAGGTCTCATTTCAGCATACTTTTTAACAGTATCCATTATATCAGCACCTTCTATGTCTCCTAGCGTTATAAAAAATTCTCTATCAATTTTTGTTTTTGTATCTCTAACTCGGACTTTGAAGCAACTTTCTTTATTTATAACATCTCTCTTAATAAGTTCGTCAATTCCGCTTTTCTACAGATACCCGCCACTCCAAAAATCAGTAAGACCTTAAAAAATAAATATTTTGTTGAAAAAGTAAAAAGAATATTGAAAAAAAATCACCTTTAAATCCAAATATATTTCATTGTCGGCTGTTTGTAGAAATGTTGTTATATGTTTCTTGGTTAAAATTTTAGATTTTTTCGGCTTATAGCCTTCCGATCTTCTTTTAAGCATGGCACATAAATTAGCACATTTTTTTATGTCTACGTTTTTTCTTATTGATAGTTCTGTTTTTAACGTGGAATAATAACTCCATAATGAGGTAGGTTTACGATCCTTACTTAGTTTCTTTGAAATATGCTAGTAGAACTTTTTCACCAGTTATGTCCTTAATTTTCTTTTCATGGCACCATTTCTCATATCTCTCAAATACTAGGCATACTGTACGCGAGACTTCTGTAGAACAAGTCCTAGAATTGCTTCAGATGCACTTTCTTCGATATCTGTAGGCAAATCTTCGTCGGAAAAACTCGTTTTTATTGAATTTATTTTGATTTCAACGTTTTCAATACGTTTTTGGTAATAACTAAGTTAATAACAATAGCTGTTTGCTGATATCTCCTTAGCAACCGGTGGTGTCGGTCGCTTCATCGACCAGTCAACTATGCCGCGGTGTGTTACGTTATGAGTCCAACCCAACAGTGACAGACATCATAACTTATGACGTTTGTCAGTGTTGGGTTGAAGAATAAAATAATCACCGATTTTATTCGTTTTTTTTTACAATATATGTGAAATATTTAGTGAAAGTCTAATTAATTTAATTACTTGCAGTGTAACTAGTACTGATTCCTAAGTCAAAAATGTGTGGATTAAGTTTTATTGAAGCATACAATTTCGTACGATAAATGTATATCACATTAGTACTATAAAGAACATCATTATGACATTGAAATGAGTGTCATATTACTGTCAATGTATAACGAGCGTAGATAAAATTATTAACTTAAAAATGCTTTTTATGATTTATATAAATTATATAATTGTGTGAAATTTATCATTATTTATTCTTGTTCGTCGTTATATCTGTAATTTTAGTGAATACTTGTTCCGACTTGACGTGTCGCATAGAGATTTATGTGAAACAATATTATATTATTGTTAACTGTTATGTTTATTTATTTATGGGTCTTTCATATACTAACTTAACATTTTACCATTCTTGTTATTTTTATTGCTGATTTGACTTGTGTAAATACTTCATTGTGTAAAGCACCAATATCGATCTATCTATCTATAAATGTAAACCATATTATGGTATTTGACCTTTATTCAAAGCATATTCCTATTTTATAGAACATATGTATTTTGGGTTACAAATTCATTTGCCGTCTTATAGCTACAAAAGATGTTTAAATATAATTTGACAAGAAGTGAGATTGAGGGTAATGTGAACAATTCTTACATTGTATAAAAAATGTTTGCCATTCTTTTTTTGTTTGATATTTTTCGCGGAAATTTCGGTATTGCATTTATTAATAGTTTCTAAGGCGAAGAAATCAATCTTAGCGTTCTACAAAGTAGAAATTTTAGAAAAATGTCCTCAAAAACTATTAGTTACAAACTCGTTTAGAAATATTTTACAATCGTGTGCTGGATGTTTCCAATAATTCTATGTTTAAGAGTAGAAACTCGCGTCCTTCCAATTTTACCTTAAGAAAATGTAAATGTCATTGCATTTCCAACCATCCATCATCTACAGAATTATTTGACTGAAATGTTGCTGTTGACTGATACTGTATTTAAAAAAAAGAAATTGTTATAAATTGTGACAGTAGCATTTTACAATTTTGGAACAACTTTTATAAAATACAACGCAATGGTTGATCAGTGCTGAAGTCCTCGTAAACTACAAATTTAATTAAAGCTTGTCTCTGTATTATTGTCACAAGGAAGTGCTGAGGTTGACATCAAAAGGAAGAGTAGGATAAGGAAGCTATGCCTATACACGAAATGGGTGAATGTTCTTCAAAACTATATAATTGCCAATACTAATTAATTATAAAATAAAAACTGCAAATATATACAGGGTGTCTCACCAGGAACTGCATCGATTGATATAGGAAAAAAGTACGCACCAGACAATTTTAAAAATTTAGGGAGCTACTAACCGCAGTGTGGCCAATCCAACTACCAAGTCAAATAGAACACCCTGTATTTTTTTACATCAAGTTATGTATAATTAAATTCCTTTTTTTCTGATATGTATTGTGGGGGTTTAAGCTACAACTTTTTGAAATATTTGCGATTTTCTTAGAAATTCAAGAATTTTTAGTAAAAAATTTTATCAAATTAGCCATGATTAGAAACAATCAGTAATGTCAGTCATTCTCTTATGTCAAAAAATGCTACCTCGTTTAAATTACACCTACGAAGACTTTTTGAATTTGTTTATTATTTATGGAGAATGTGATAAAGTAATATCAAAAGCTTGTAGTACATTTGCTACTCGATATCCACAAAAACGGAAACCGTCACCAAACACTATAAAACGCATACTGGATAATTTTAAAAACTATGGCTCTGTCAAGGCAAGAATTCAAAAGCGGAAGCCTGTTGTTGATGACGAAAACGTAGAAATAGAAATTCTGGGATATTTTCATGCATTTCTAATGATGTCATTAAGACAAGCTGCTCTGGAATCGGGACTATGCAAGGATTCAGTTCACAGAATTTTAATTAAACATAAATTTCACCAGTTTTCGTTTCAAATGGTTCAACGATTAAAAGAAACAGATTTCCTAAGAAGAGAAAATTTTTGTGAATTTATTCTAATAAGGTCTGTAGACGACGATTGTTATTTGGGAAATATATGGTCAGATGAAGCTAAATTTACCAAAAAATGGACTTTTGAATCGACACAATTCGCATTATTCGAGTGACTCGAATCCTGATGTGTTCAGGGAGCGAAATTTTCAAAAAGTTGGCAGTTTAATGTTTACTGTGCCATAAAAAACGATAGAGTGGTGGCATTAAAATTTTATCAGGAAAATTTAAACAGTACGTTATAAAGATTTCTTCTTCTGCTAATATGTATAGTTAATTTTTTTGTTTTTTTTTTTAATATTTAGATATCTTTCATTATTTAAATATTTTACAAAATTTAAATAATAACTATTTCGAAAATTTACCTTTCGCCGAACATCGAAACATTTTTTATCAGCACGACGGTGCTCTCCCACATAACGCGTATTTGATAAATAATTTTTTTGTAAAAAACTTTTTTCGATCAATGGATCGCCAGTAATGGACCTTTCCTATGACCTCGTCGCTCGCCCGATTTATCATCTTTAGATTACTTTATTTGGGGAACTATTAAAAATAAAGTTTATGAGAGCCCATTAACTATTGAAGATTGTATGCAGAGAGTAAGAAATGCATTTCAAAACATATCACAGGATTCAATTAGAAGAGCTACCCATGAAGAACTAATTCGAAGGTGCGAGAAATGTATGGAGGTTCGAGGTCGGAATTTTGAACTAGTAAATTAAAATGAAATCATGGTTTTAGTTGATTTTATCTTAGCTATTTTAGTTTATGCAAAGGGTCTTCAATTCAATTAAAAGGCATGTTACAGTGTTTAGTGTTATTTTCCGTTCTTGTGGATATCGAGTAGCAATTGTACTACAAATTCTTGATATTACGTTATCACATTCTCCATAAATAATAAACAAATTCAAGAAGTCTTCATGGGTGTAATTTAAACGCGGTGGCATTTTTTTGACGTAAGAGAATGACTGACATTACTGATTGTTTCTAATCATGGCTAATTTATAATAAGCAAGTTGGTATCGACTTCCGGTATAACCGAAAGTGCCAGATGCTTGTAATTATTTAGGTTGGATTGGCCACACTGCCGTTAGTAGCACTCTAAATTTTCAAAATTTTCTGATGCGTACTTTTCCCAATATCGATCGATGCCGTTCCTGGTGAGACATCCTGCATATATACACGAGTTGCATTTCAAAACGTAAAAACAAGAAAATAAAACCAGGGGAAGAATAGGACAACCCTAAATAAATAGTATGTGTAAGTTTAGTAATAAATTTGTGAATGAAATTCAAGAACATTTTCTTGCCCTTTAAGAAATAAACGAGTACCTAAACGGTTAATTAGATTGCTATTATTTCTTTACATCGACAGCTTTACTTTGTAACTCGTATGATGGAAATCTTGCTAAAAATTGATATATTTTTTAATATAAATTAAGACTGTCTAATGTAATTCATATAAATTTTAGTGAATGACTTACAACTGACAGAAAGGACACATAATTTTTTTAAATATTTTTTCTGCTGCCGGTTTTGAGATGTACGCAGTGGAGTGAGTGCTAATATGTTTGAAACCATGTAGTCTGCAGCAAATTACTTTTAGATGGCGCTATTTACGTACAGATAACGTTAGACTTCCTGATTAAAATATGTTTACAAAAAGTGAACTATAAAATTAGATATTGCATTGTATTTACTTGAAGAGTATTTCGATTCCCAAGATCAGTCTTTGAACGACAGAAAACTAATGTAAGTGTAGAAGAAAAAAATAGTATTTTTACGAAAGATGCGTTAATCTCTTAACTAAATTGCAGCGATCGGTAAACATCAGGGTTGCCAACCATACAATAATTTTTATTGTATTTATACAATAATTTAAGAGTCCGTACAATAATACAATAGTTGGTTCTTAATATACAATAATGTCCACGTCTAGGGTCCATAATTTTCTTATGTTGGCATCATCTGACGTACATCTACTACAAGGACTTTTCGAGTGAAATAGAGTTAAATGCTGCATTATAAAATAACTCTAAAAACCATCAACTATCAACCGGTTTCTCCTACCTACCTTTTTACATGACACCCGCAGGGGTGAGGATGTTTGGCCAGAGTTGATTTTTGATAGTTTTGACTTTGACGTCCTCAAGAATGATATGAGTGAGATTCGAGAAATTTCAGGCATTTTTGAAAATTAAAAATGTTGGAAATTATTGAATCATAAACAGGCTCTGATATTTATTGTATATATTAGATAATAACTGTATTTTGATTTTCATTAGTGGATATTGATTAAGTTAAAGTTTTATATTATTTTAGTATATTCATTACTTACAAAATTTGCAAGGAGTATCGTGAAAAGCGTCTTTCGAGAGAGGTTGGTATACAATAATTTAGAGTAAAATACAATAATTTCGAGGGTCAACTTTTCTTATAAAATATGTTATGATGGTATAGTTTATAAGATTTTCACTCATTGCAATAAAAATAATAACAACGTACATATTTATTAGCGTTTGAAGCTTATTTAAAATTTAGAAATCCGTTTTTTCTACATCTTTTCTCATTATAGTAAAAAAAAATTGTCTAAAGTAATCATTTTATTGTTAAAGTAAAACAAAACGTTTTAAAACATTTAGCAAAGTGCAACTGTGCGGAACTTTTGTTGTAGCTGTATTTGTTACACATAATTAAACTAACAACTTCAGACTGTTCTAGAATCCGCAATTATTGTTGTATGAACTTTAGCAAGCGCTCATTTTGTCTAGAGAAAACTGTGATACAACTTTTATATAAAATACTTTTTATAAAATAAGTATATTTTAAGTTACATCATAAGATATATTCAAAAATTCATAGTTTTCAACAAAAAAAACTTGCTTAAATATCGTTAAAAGAATATGTTTTTTACAATTTCTTTTATTAGTCACAATAAACATAGAAAAGTATCCCTAACATTTTTCTTTAAGTTTCCACGTACTATATACACGGTGGGTCAATGAAAACGAAACGGACAATTTGAACTACCCGAAAACCCGCATACAAGTAAATTCTGTGGGGGTTTCATTGTTACAAGCTGAATAAAATGATTGTTTATGTACTGATGTTTCTAAATCCCTAGGTGGTCAAAAATTATCATGTGCAAAAAGGCACAAAAGTTAAAAAACGAGTTAAGCATACAGGGTGTTAATTAAGTACGTGGAGAAATTTTAAGCGGTAATTACTTGTATGATTTTAAGACAAAAAGTTCATATGTCAACCTGGTAATAATAATTAAAATGCTCTTAATTCAGAAAACGTGTTGTCCTTAAATATTAGTTCTGTCACGAAAATGATGTAATGAATGCTATCAAAAAGACTATGGACTATGGGTCTTGATTTAATACCAGCATTTATAATAAAGGACTGCGCATCAGTTTTGGCTGGCCCACTTACTATAATTTTCAATTTAATATTGCAAACTTCTTGTTTTCCTGATTTATGGAAACTCTCGAGGGTATGCCCTATTTACAAAAAAAGGAGATAGAAATGAAATAACAAACTATAGGCCAATAACCATCATTTGTAACTTTGCAAAATTGTTGGAGATTAGTCTACATGCAATCATATACAATCACGTATCTGGTATGATATCGCTTGAGCAGCATAGATTCGTAAAAGGCAGGTCTACAGTCACAAACCTTGTGTGTAAATCCCAGTGCCAAATTAGATCAACAAAGTCAGGTAGATGTAATATATACTGACTTCTCCAAGGCATTTGACAGACTTGACCACGGTATTTTATTAACTCAATTTGAGAACTTTGGACTTTCCAGGCCAATAGTTAAATTTCTTAAATCCTATTTGCAAGATAGGTATCAATTTGTTCAATACCGTGGATACAGGTCTGGCAAATTCTTGCAGAAGTCAGGCGTACCACAAGGTTCGATATTGGGACCACTTTTATTTGTCTTGTTTATCAACGATATCACATCTAATCTCCATCGAGTACATTATCTATTATATGCGGACGACTTAAAACTATTTTGCGAAATTAAGTCTGAGACAGATTGTGAATATCTTCAAACAGCACTAGATAACATAAATATCTGATGTGCGAATAATATATTACCGTTAAATGGATCAAAATGTAATGTTCTGACATTCACGAGGAAGGTAACCTCAATCAAATATAATTATAAACTGGATGATTTAATATTACAAAGGCCAGATTATATAGAAGGTTTTATTTAGAGTTGTTTTTGATCCTAAATTATCCTTCATAATATCTAAATCTGGCGACAGTGCGTAGTATCTGGCTTGTTTACAGTATCTATTGTGGTTAAAATATTACACAGAAAATTTAGAAAACTATCTGTAAGTACATTTTATTAGTACAAAATTATCACTCACCATTTATGGTCATCAGTTACACACAATAAGAGTTAATTAATGTCTATAACCTCTACGCACGCACGTGGTTAACCAGCGCGGCGTTGCCACGTTGATTAATTTGTTACCAACTGCCACGACGATGCCCAGCCTTTTGTGTGTATGCTGTAAAAAATCTTTTGAGGACCATAAAGTGGTAACATGCTGTGTTTGCAAAAATTACTACTCCAATACCTGTGTTGAATTAACATCCTCTGAGACAAGAATAATTAAATCGAAGAAAAACTTTAGCTATACCTGTCAGAATTGTTCGCAACTGGGAGATAATATTAATGATCTTAAGTCTATCATACTCACACTGCAAAAAGAAGTCGAATCCCTTAAGTCCTTAAGAAATCAACCCACTGCGGTTAATAACAATGCTGACTATGAAGAAATAATCCAGGAGATAACGGAAAGGAATCGGCGAAAGCGTAATTTGGTAATATTTGGTGCTGCCGAAATAAACAGCAACTCTAATGATGAAAGATTACAGCATGATAAACGGGAAGTAAACAAAATTCTGCAATACCTATCTTCTGATATTACATTTGATAACATTAAACCAGCTAGACTCGGTAAATACGATGCAACAAGAAATAATCCACGTCCAATTAAAATAACATTGTGTGATGAGGAAACTGTTCACAATTTGATCCGTAAAGCTAAAACACTACGAGACAGTAATTCTTTTAAGAAAATCAATATATCGTTGGACCGTACCCCACGACAATTGGAACACTACAGGAAGTTGAAAAGTGAATTAGACCAACGTATGTCTGATGGCGAAACGAACTTGAAAATAAAATATGTACGAGGTATTCCGAAGATAGTTTCGGTAAACTAAAGAAGCCCAACAGATTTTCCGATGTTCAATGTTATTTCCAAAATGTCAGGGGTTTAAACTCTAAAATAATCGACTTTTATGCATCCGTTAGTATTGCAGAGTATGATTTTATTGCATTAGCAGAAACTTGGCTATCAAATGATGTTCAAAGCTCCGAAATATTTCCTGAAATGTATCAGGTAATACGTAGTGATAGACATTTTCAAGAAACCAATACTACCCGTGGGGGTGGTGTGTTATTGGCGTATAGAAGTGAATATATCGTAGAGTCTTTGAATTTTGACATTGTTAACATAGTACCTTTTATAGATATTCTAGGGTGTAAATGTACATTAAGACACATATTTTTTATATTTTGGTAATATATATAGCACCCAGAGTAACAACTGCTGAATTGGAGATATTCCTCGATTACATTGAACAATCTATCTTTGATCATTCAAATGTGATTATTATAGGTGATTTTAACATCACGAACTTTGTAAACGAGGATCTTGCCGATCCAAAGTATAGAACTCTGAATAGCTTCATCAACTTCTCAAACTTAAATCAGCTAAATGCCACACGTAACATATATGGGAGAATATTAGACTTAGTTATTACTGACATTGAATGTTCAATTAATCGCGATTCTATACCTTTAACTAAAGAGGATAACCATCATCCGGCTTTAATAATTAACTTTAAGTTAGGCTTTGACGAACTAGGCAACTTCCCAGTCAGTCAAGATAATAAAAGCTATAATTTCAGGAAAGCTAATTATTTGGGTCTTTATAACGATCTACTAAACGCTGACTGGTCATTTTTGGATAGTTATACAGACCCAAACATTGCATGTGAGGAGTTTTATGGAAAACTATATTCCTTTTTAGACGTACACGTCCCGCCTTATAAAAGTAGTAAACCAAAGAAGCACCCTAAATGGTACACTCTAGAAATAAAAAATAATATCAAACTAAAAGATCACTATCGCAAAAAAATATAAAAAATCTAACAACAACTTATATTATCAAGAATTTTCAAGGCTACGCTCACTAGTCAAAAATCAAATATCCGTGGCATATAACAATTACATTATTTCAGTTGAAGACAATGTCACCATCGATCCAAAAAATTTTTTGGTCTTACATAGAAGAAAAAAAAGGTTCCACTAGAATTCCAGGCAAAATGCATGATGATGTAACATGTTACAATGATCCTAGGAGCATAGTAAATGGCTTTGCGGGCTATTTTAAAAGTGTATATTCGCCTGTGGATGACTCCGACACTGGTTCGAATACTGTAAACTGCGGAAACTTTCCATGCATAAATATCATCAGTTTTAATGAAAATGATGTAATAGCCGCTATAAAGAAACTAGCAAATAAATTAACGTCTGGCCACGACCGAATACCAAGTTTTGTAGTCAAAGACTGTGCGCATGTCCTAGCCCCCCATTGCTAGTTTTATTTAATTTAATTCTCAAATCTTGTACATTTCCATATGTCTGGAAACTAGGAAGGGTATGCCCGATATTAAAAAACGATAAAGCTGACAACATAGAAAACTATCGACCAATCGTTATATTGTGTAACTTTGCAAAGGTCTTTGAGATGTGTTTGTATGCTTACATATTCCCACAAGTAAAGTCTTTACCCCAACAGCACGGTTTTATTGAAAAACGATCAACGGTTTCAAATCTAGTAGAAATAACTCAAATAATATCTAATACCCTAGATAACCGTGGTCAAGTGGACGTAGTATATACCGACTTCTCAAAGGCCTTTGACAAAATAGTACACTCTATATTATTATATAAATTAGACCATTACGGCTTTAATAATCCCTTAATATCATTAATTACTTCCTACCTTAGCGATAGGAATCTTTATGTTAGCTACAATGGTTTTAATTCCAATTTATATACAGCAACATCTGGTGTCCCGCAAGGGTCAATCTAGGACCCCTGCTGTTTATTATATTTATTAACGACCTAACAACGCTTCTCAAGTGTGGGAGCCTCCTCTTTGCAGATGACTTAAAACTATATGCAGCCATAAATAACATAAACGATTGTCTTGAATTACAGACACAAATAGATCTTGTCGAAGATTGGTGCAATCGAAACAAACTCCTCATGAATGTGTCCAAGTGCAAAACTTGTTCATACACAAAAAATAGTGATCCCGTATATTACAACTACTCTTTCAACTCTTCTGAACTTTCACGTTGCACTTTAATGCGGGATTTAGGAATTTATTTTGATAATAAACTCACCTTCAACGAACACATTAGGTTAACTTCTGCATCCGCACTTAAGATGTTAGGGTTTATGCTGCGAAACTGTAAAACTTTTACCAATATCAAAGCCCTCAAAACGTTATACTTTTCGCTAGTGCGTTCTAAACTGGAATATGGTGGATTGATATGGCACCCTTACTATAATACCTATACAAATTTGCTAGAACGTGTGCAAAGACGCTTCCTGAAATTTTTAGCATTTAAATTCGATGGGATATATCCGGCGCGTGGTATTGAACATAATTTATTAACCTCCAGGTTTGAAATACAAACTTTAGACCACAGGAGAATATTATCAAGTCTTACGTTTTTGTATAAATTATTACACAATACTGTAGATGCACCAGTCATACTATCAATGATTAACTTCCAAATTCACAGACCGAACCTAAGAATTAATCAGACATTCTATCTCAGTCATGCCAGAACCAACATGCTTGTTAAATCTCCGATCTATATTATGAGTGATAATTTCAACAAAATATCCCATTTATGTGATATTAACCACTGTTCTTTAAAAAGAATTAATGAGTATTGCCAATAATTATTTCTCTTAATCTCACCTAAATGATATAAAGTATACTCCAACTTTATTGATGCATTTATTTTGTATTAATTTGCTAATAGTTACTAAGTGTGTCTTGAACTGTATTTACATCTGTGATTTTGTGTAATTTTTTTTATATTGGCATTTTTTAAAAAATATGTATGATATTATATTTACATTATTCTTTTGTTTTTTACATTTTTTTTTACATTTCTTGTATACTGTTTTAATACTACACTTTTGTAAGTTGTCCTGTAATTGGATTTTATCTGTTGGGCAATAAATAAATATTAAATATTAAATATCGAAAAGACTACTTCGTCGGCTTATAAAAGCCTTGGACTTATCATACGCAATTCAAAGGAGTTTGGTAGCCTACATACGCTTAGAGTGCTCTATGTTTCATTTGTTAGATCGCGGTTGGAATATGCATCAATAGTGTGGAGTCCCATTTATAATATACATATTTGGTCTTTAGAAAAAATACAACGACGATTTGTAAAATCAGCAGTATACGTACTTGATGGTGAATATCCGGAAAGTGGCATTCAAAACAATATTTTACTTGCACGTCTCAATCTATCCGAGCTTGCAAAACGTAGGGTGGCACAATTTATAATTTTTTTGTATAATGTGGTTAATAATTTAATTGACTGTATATGTATTTTAAACCAAATTGATTTTAAAATTCCAAGAATATCATCACGTCACAACCGCATTTTTAAATTTCCTACAGCTAATACTAATATTATGATAGCATCCTCTTTATATCAAATGATCGCAAACTATTGCAACGTGGAGGACAATATTGATATTTTTTCTTGTACCATTGACAAAATTAAAAAAGTGAATGACAATATTTTAATTTGTGTAGTTTTGTACAATTTATATTTATTTTTATTGCTATTGTGTATTGTTGTATTATTATTGATGAATAGCAATATTTTAATTAAAGTATAATGTATTGTTAGCTAGTGTTAATTTATTACTATGTATTATATTAATGTTTATTATTTCATTTCCGTTGTAATATTTATATATTTTTTTTACTCTAATGATTGGTAGATTTTCAAGTTTTTTGCTTTTTGTTACTTAAATTTATATAAGTGTGTTGTATCCTGTAATTGGGTTCTACCTGTAGGATATGTATATGAAAATAAATAATTAAATAAATAAATAAATGTCCTAAACGTTTAGAATTTCGAGATAGAAAACGAAAGTTTTTTGTTTTTTTTTGTTTTTTTTTTTATTTTTCTTATACGATTTATAGGATAATGAATTCAAATTTAGCACGTATAATATTTTTAACAGTTCCCATGAAACAACGTTATTAACTTTTGAAACAGTCTACAATTATTTTGGGGCCATCCCCCCTTTAAGTCCCTCGGCGACGCTAAGTTTGAGAATAAAATATGATTTACTGTTTCATTCTTAAATTTTTCGCTCTCCTGATGTTTTTATTATCTTGTACAGTTTAGAAGTTATTTGGCAAATAATAAAATTATGCTTTGTTTCACGGTCCTAATTAAAACTAAAATTACCGTATCAAAAAATCTGACACATTATTGCTTCGTATTTATGTATTCCTAGAAAAAAATAATGGAACAATTGTTGGGTTTTACAAAAGCATTCTCTCCAACCTAACATGATAATATAATAACATAAAAAGTACTATAAATACCTATAGATTTTTATGTTTTATACTAACATTCTTATCTGAATGTGCTAGTTAAAAGTTTAGGCATTTAATGAATCAAAAACAACACTTCCGATACATTTTATCATAGAAACTATAGATCTTACAACTATTTTTTCCCAAAACTAACATTTAATCTGTAATAAATGCAATAATATTCACTTTTTATTTATATTTTTAACTACCACTTTTTTATCAATGATTCATGGTATTTAAAATATTATGCACTGTGCGACTTTGAGGATATCATTCTTGATATATTCGTCTTGCTGCACGAAGGTTACCATGAGTCATTCCGTAAACAAACGGCATGTTTGCCATTTCAAAGTTGTGAATTTAACAATGTTAACTAAAAGAAAATTCAATAAACGTGTAACGTGCACTATCAAAAAACTACAAAAGAGCACCTTTTCACCAAGTTTTGATAACTGTCATGTTTTTTACGTTATTAAATAAATGCACACGACGATTTTTGACAGTCACGGGATTTTGAAACTTCTTTACATAGGCATTCATTTTGTATAACATTCAGCGTGTAACAACGAAACCCCACAGAAGTCATAATACTGTTACGCCACTGGCTTGTGTAGACTGTTAGATGAGACTGAAATTGTATGCGAACGGCCGAGAATATTCTGGAATGTTCTAGACCGTGTGAATGGATGTATAAATAAGACGCACGGTGGGCCGAAACTCAGTCTGAAGTCAAACGTGAACGAGTAAAGAACAAATAAGAAAGAGACTTTCAATCAACGAATATAGATGTTTGTGGGGATAGCAAACATGTGGCAATATTGAGAGATTGACTAATATATTGGATGTAAAACGATGTTTTGTAACTCTAGTATGTATGGTCAACAAAGACGATGTAATTAATAGTATTATTGTTCCCCAACTTCGTAATAAAAAGGTACGTCGTCAGTGTAATTAGACTGATTAGCGAGTAGAACGCGAATGGTCACTTTTAGTACTAAGTAGGGAACAACCGATAGACAATTTCTTGAATGTTTTGCTAAAATGAATATATATTTCCAGTACACTTAATTAATTTCAGCAGTTTGTATCATTTACGCATAAGATAAGATAAATTAATTTGTACCTACTTCAGATACCATGTCTGCCAAATGCCAATACATAAATGGGTTGATTGAAATCTCCATTCTCTCCTGTTCCATTGTTTCTTATTCGTAGTTAATTTTGCAGAGTGATGTACTCCGTTCTATAGCAATAAAATTCCAATAGGGCTGATATAAATCAAAAGCGAAAGGAACACTATGATTTTCTCCCTTTCATTTAATATTCATGGCCATAACAGTTTCCCTACGCATATTCATGTCTTTTCATGACTCAACAGTTTCCAAAAACAAATCTCTTCTATATGGAATCACTGTAGACGGTGCCCTTTCTACACCTTTTCAACTCGTCGTGTTATATTGAAATGGTATCACAATATAATGACTTGCATGTAATCTTACCCCTGGATTTCTTTGTGCATTTGAATGATTAAGACGGGCGTCTATTGTACTTGTGAGGATATTGTAAGAGACCGAAAGGCCGAACAACTAACATCTCGAATACTTGGGGGAGACGAGTGAGAAAATATCTTAAAATATTTTTTCTAAAACCACTTTTTTTAAATTAACAAATTTATTAATTTGATCCATTAAATTTAGATTTTCTTGGATATGGATATTTTAATAATTATTGTTTCAAGGAAATTTTACCAAATAAGTTTAGTACGAAATAGAAAGACCGGTGTCGAGAACATATTTATACAAAGGACATTTCAATTTTCGATACATATCGGTATTTTACCACTAATCATATGCAGTTACACGTAGCGTACGGTTTCAATACATCAATACATCGTTTGTTTGTTTCCAACACATGGACTAAGAACAATATGTTATTAGGAGGGAGAAGTGTCCGAAACCATACATTTGGCGACAACGGACACACACCCAGTATCCGAGTATACGGATTTAAGATTTCGCTAAGGGGGCACAACAGTTGTGTATTTAGGGGGAATAGTAGTAGTAACTCAAGCAGCAATTTTGCGATTTGTGACCACATTTGCACAGAAATTAACGTTGAGGAAAATCGTCATCGTATTACCGATGACCTATGGCCGATTAGACGACGTCTCTTAACAAATGTTGTGACTGTTTTAATAACATGGCCGACTACAAAACATGAGCGGTGAACTCTGATGTCTTTGGTTTATTATTGACGTTGCGGAAACGTTGTCATAAGACTGAATTATCAACGTATAGATTACATTATTTATTTAATGTTTTATGGAAGGCACATTGTGGTGTGATACGTGAATCGGAAAATTGTTGTTTCGTAGTTATCCAGTAATGTTTGGACGCGGCGGGCGACGTTGATACAAAATTGAAATGCTACATAGATTTTTTACTTTTTCTAGGGTATAGCTAAAGTTGTACGCCTCTCGAAATAATATCCAGGCTACTATTGGGCCACAAAATTTAGATTCTGTTAATTATTAGAACAAAGGGTGGGTACAGGGTGTGACAATATTGCGTCCGACTTCGATACCTCGAGTTCTATGATAGCTAGAAACTTTATTTAAAAAACATAAATAAACTAGATAAAGTCTATAACCGGAAACAGGGTCAACTAACCGAAGTCGACCGCACTATTACCCCATTATATTTTCTAATTTACTAAAATTGAACCTCTAAATCCGCCACTGAGAATATTGACATTAATTTTTACTTCTGAAAAATTTGAATTTCACAACCGAGAATTGGCGCGGGAACAGTTTATAGTGTTTTATTATAATTATTTCGTACACCAGCAAATAAAAAACCTTGTTAACTGTGCCTCAGTGTTGTGCCATTTCATTTTGTTCGGAAAGAAAAGGCGGACATATGCTTCCGAGAGACAAAACTCGCCTAAAACAGTGGTTAATAGAAATAACTTTACTCCTTCGAAACATTCGTGTGCTTGTAAGAAACATTTTAATCCTTACGATTATGCTTTACCAAAGGAGTCTACTACAGAAAATCGTGAGTAATAATCATATACAAAATAATATTTTACCAAATAAATTTAGTACGAAATAGAAAAACCGGTGTCGAGAACATATTTATACAAAGGACATTCAATTTTCGATACATATCGGTATTTTACCACTAATCATATGCAGTTACACGTAGCGTACGGTTTCAATACATATATCGTTTGTTTCTTTCCAACACATGGACTGAACAAAATGTTATTAGGAGGAAGAAGTGTCCGAAACCATACATTTGGCGACAACGGACACACACCCAGTATCCGAGTATACGGAATTAAGATTTCGCTAAGGGGGGCACAACAGTTGTGTATTTAGGGGGAATAGTAGTAGTAACTCAAGCAACAATTTTGCGATTTGTGACCACATTTGCACAGAAATTAACGTTGAGGAAAATCGTCATCGTATTACCGATGACCTATGGCCGATTAGACGACGTCTCTTAACAAATGTTGTGACTGTTTTAATAACATGGCCGACTACAAAACATGAGCGGTGAACACTGTTGTCTTTGGTTTATTATTGACGTTGCAGAAACGTTGTCATAAGACTGAATTATCAACGTATAGATTACATTATTTATTTAATGTTTTATGGAAGGCACATTGTGGTGTCATACGTGAATCGGAAAATTGTTGTTTCGTAGTTATCCAGTAATGTTTGGACGCGGCGGGCGACGTTGATACAAAATTGAAATGCTACATAGATTTTTTACTTTTTCTAGGGTATAGCTAAAGTTGTACGCCTCTCGAAATAATATCCAGGCTACTATTGGGCCACAAAATTTAGATTCTGTTAATTATTAGAACAAAGGGTGGGTACAGGGTGTGACAATATTGCGTCCGGCTTCGATATCTCGAGTTCTATGTTAGCTAGAAACTTTATTTAAAAAAACATAAGTAAACTAGACAAAAAAAGTCTATAACAGAATTTACAGGGTGAGCCAAGACGATTCTACAGGTCGAATAACAGTTTTTTTAAATGAAATGCCAGAACATTTTTTGAAACTTCTTTATGGCCTCTTGTCACTCTTGTATTATTATTATTGACTTTCTCCCAACCACTTGGATGTAATGATTTTTTTTTGTTGAAATTATACCCTTTACACGTGTATATTAATAATATCACTCCAATCACAATTATCGATTTTAGGAAAAAATATTACCAGTTACGAGACATCTGTATGATGACACTCAGCCATTTTCACTTCCTAAAAGTATACAGAGTGGCCAAAGAGGATTTTTAAATTTACAACTTTTTGAACTGAATTTTTCTACACCCTGTATATTTTTGGACGATGTGATGTAGAATTGATAAACGAACATTTTTTTACTATGGCTATTTGTAACCATTTTTGATTTATTGAACAATAATTGCAAAATTCAACAATAATTGTGACTAGTGATTTTTTTTAATAGACACGTGTAAATGGCATAAATTCAACAAAAAAAAAATCGGTTACATCAAGTGATTGAGAGAGTCAATAATAATACGAGAGTGGAAGGAGGCCACAAAGAGGTTTCAAAAAATTTTCTGAAATACATGGCAAAAAATGTTAGTTGACACTGTTTCCGGTTATAGACTTGAAATTAGGTTTCTAGCTATCATATAACTCGACATATCGAAGTCAGACGCACTATTGCTCCACCCTGTATATTTTTTAATTTACAAATATTGAACAAAATAAAACTTTGGGTGAGCCTCTAAATTCGCCACTGAGTATATTGGCATTAATTTTTACTTCTAAAAATCCGAATTTCACAGCCGAAAATTGAACCTGGGATCATGGGGATGAGAGACAAGTGTGCCTGTCCCTTAATTATATAAGTAACATGTTAATACTAAAACTAAAGTGGGGAATGAACGCGCACCATATGTATGTACAGTTACGCACCAGACATTCTAACCACTGATCTACCTTTCTCCCTTGTATAGTTTTTCTCTCAGTATATAGAGTGTGGGTAAAGTTCTATTCTATGTACAGGATCAGTACGCGAAAATGTTCTTTTTTGAAAAAACTTGGGGTTTTTGATGTTTTCAGAAACTTGTAAAGACCTTTATTAACTAATTTGTTTCGCAGAATCCAACTTTTGAATTAAAAAACAATAGCGTTTCACATTTAACAAATATGACTTCATATATTTTTTTTAAATAGCACACCCTGTATATGTTTAAATAATTCGATTTTTTCTCATTTTTTTGATTTCGAAAATGCCAGCATGTGTCATTTTATCGCAAACAGTTTTATTTAAGTTTAAAATGTCGTTAATGATTTTTTTAAACGTAGTTGTCTTTGGAAACAAAATAGCTGCATATCTAAAATAAAGGTGCGGTTTACTTGTCAAAATAATGAGGGCTAACGTTGTCAGACTCACCAGTTGGCACCACTGGTCGAGTAAGGTCGTGTCAAAAGTTATTGTTAGGCGCGGGAAAAGTTTATAGTGTTTTATTATAATTGTTTCGTACACCAGCAAATAAAAAACCTTGTTAATTGTGCCTCAGTGTTGTGCAGTTCCATTTTGTTCAGAAACAAAAGGCGGATATATGCTTCCGAGAGACAAAACTCGCCTAAATAGTGGTTAATAGAGATAACTTTACTCCTTCGAAACATTCGTGTGCTTGTAAGAAACATTTTAATCCTGACGATTATGCTTTACCAAAGAAGTCTGCTACAGAAAATCGTGAGTAATAATCATATACATTCATTGTTGTCATCATGCTCATTCTTGTTATAACCTAACTTAAATGACATAAGACACTTCTGATACGTAGAATAATTTCCCTACTGAGCAAGTGAATTACTACTTTCCCCTTCTGCCATCATTGGTTTTCAGCTAATTTTTGTAAAAATTACTAAGAACTAGCGTTAAAAAGCCATAGTAAACATTAATGTTCAGTGACATTGACCTTTTCGTACACTAGCACCTCTCGTGGTGAATTCAAGCGCTTTAGCCCTCATTGTCTAAAAGATCAGTATCTGTCATAGTTAATTCTTCTTCTTCTTCTTTTTAAAGACAACAGCATTATTTAACAAAATTATTAACGATATTTTCATACCAAAATACAAATATCTCAAAAACTTTTTGACGTGTTTATATTTTTGAAATCATAAAAATGAGAAAACCGAATTATTTTATAATATACAGGTTGTTATCTTTAAAAACACAATATAATATGTCGCATTTCTTAAATACTATGCATAATTGTTTTTTTGATTCAAAATTTATATTCTGCAAAAAAATAGTTAATGAAAGTCTTTGATAACTTCATAAATATCCAGGTTATTTGAAAAAAATCACCTTTATTGGGTGCTAACTCTGTACATATTAACCCTTGCAACATAAAACTGACATAATATGTTCGCAAGGCACGTATGTAAATGATGTGTGTACAACTTTATTAATTCAAGTTTTTCATGCCGCGACGAGAAAATGAAAATGTGTAAAATGTGCACCACTTTGTCCCATTTCTGTAAAAAACTCCTTGACTTATTACACCGAGATGAAAACTTGAATTGATGAGGGTTGCTGCATAAGCAGACCCTAGCACGTGTTTCATTTATTTCCACCCGCACCCGATTATAACTCCCTAAGGGCTATAGCTATGCCTTCCGGTGTTCGATAAAGTAATTTAGATCATGTTGAAATATAATATAGATTTTAGATCGCGCAAAAGGATGATTCTGGAAACGTGATTAGTTACAACAAAGCTTTTTGACTGTAAATAAAGTCGTAAATAAGTTGTATTTAAGAAATCAGTCGGGGAGATGTCGTTTGGGTAATGAAAGGTTGTAAATACTTGAATGCTTCAGTCAACAGCATTTGAGACTTTATTATAATAATATCAAGAGATATTAAGGACATGGCGATTGTCACTTATTGCGTCACTGGAGTTTGTTTATTTCGTTTAAACTTCCTGTTATAATTAAAAGTGTCTCGATGCGTATACTATTACACTAAATTTTTAGTCCCATATTAACTCAGATATCCCTAAGCAATATATATTTTACTTTTTATGAAAATTATGAAAATATTTTTTTATTTTGTGTTAACAGAGATTGGAATTCTTCTAAACCTAAGCCAGTCTAAGTGGCCACTATTTCCTCGATGGATTTTCCGGGCATTGTGAATGGATAAATCTAGATGGCGAGTTATTAGCAAAAAATACCTTTTTTATATCTACATTGATTACTACGTGTGGCTGTTTGGTTTTTTCCCCCAATAAATCGTTTGTGGCACTTGTACTTATCCATTAAAATTTTTATGCAAATTAGCTGAAAAACATTTAACACAATGATGGCAGAAGGGGAAAGTTGTAATTTACTTGCTCGATAGGGAAATTATTGTACCTATCAGAGGTGTCTTATGTCATTAAAGTTAGGTTATATCAAACATGAGCATGATGAAAACAACGAATGTGCATTATATCCCGCTAACGAGGAACGGGAGTGGGGTCTAAAGTGCTCTGGCGGGCGCGACGAATTTTTTACTTAAAAGGGGTGCTTTTGCGCACATTAAAGTCGGATGGTTTGTCCATGCGTTTTTCGCGGGGGTGGGGTGAATTTTGAAATAACCGTTTTTTCGAAAAAGTGCTCGCCTCGAGTAGGTTATAGGACGACTAGACGAGTACAACGCCGTCGAGGTCGCTTCGATAGCTCTTCCCGTCGCCGAGATATAAGCCCCGGAAAATTTTCCCCTCCTTGCCGCCCAATGAGCAACAGGAATCTCGTGCAGCGACTTTTCGACGAATTTTGGAAAACGCCTTTTCGGCAAAATCGCGGGCGGCGTGTCGTTCTACGTCGCGAACGACGTGAAAACGTCTTATGACCGAATTCGATCCGACGCATCGTAACGGCGTGGCGGCCTTCGACGCGCCGAAAATTTTCGATCGTCCCAAAAACATACTTCAGCGACAGATTGAGGAGCGCGCTCCCGTGGGCGGCTATTATTCGAGGAGAGGTTTTCGCGAAAAAATCGGAGGGGTGCTAAATTCGAAACGCGCCTTTTCGGCAAAATCGCGGGGGGAGCGTCGTTCTACGTCGCGAACGACGCAAAAAAAGCCTTATGGCTGAATTTGATCCGACGCGTCGTTACGGCGCGGCGGCCGTCGGCGCGCCGAAAATTTTCGATCGTCCGAAAAAAATACTTCGTCGGCACATTAAGGACCGCGCTCTCGTGGGCGGGGATTATTCGAGGAGAGGTTTCCGTGAAAAAATTGGAGGGGGGATGGGGGTCGGGAGCGGGGCTAATTTCGGATCGCGCCTTTACGACAAAATCGTGGGGGGCGTATCGTTTTCCGTCGCGATTGACGCAAAAAAGTCTTATGACCGAGTTCGATCCGACGCGTCGTAACGGCGTGGCGGCCTTCGACGCGCCGAAAATATTCGGTCGACCGAAAAAAATACTTCGTCGGCAGATTAAGGACAGCGCTCCCGTGGGCGGGGATTATTCAAGGGAGGTTCCCGTGAAGAAATTGGTGGGGGGTTGGGGGCTCGGGAAGGGGGGGACTAATTTCGGTACGCGCCTTTTCGTCAAAATCGCGAGGGGGTTGGCGCTCTACGTCGCGAACGGCGCAGAAAAGTCTAATGACCGAATTCGATCCGACGCATCGTAACGGCGCGGCGGCCAATAATACACAAATTTTTGTTGCGACAGAGGAGGATGCCTTGCACATCGCCAAGGGTGCGCGTAGCGCACGCTAACCAATGCACATATCAGACTGTTCACCCGCTCATACTGTTCACCCGTTCTCACTTGTTACGATTTTCTGTAGTAGGCTCCTTTGGTAACGCACAATGGTCAGGATTCAAATGTTACTTACAAACACACGAATGTATCGAAGGGGTAAAGTTATCCCTGCGAACCGCCACCAACCACTGTTTTAGGCGAGTTTTGTCTCTCGGAAGCATATGTCCGCCTTTTGTTTCCGCACAAAATGGAACTGCACAACACTAAGGCATAATTAACAAGTTTTTTTATTTACTGGTACACGAAATAATTATAATAAAACCTTAACAATAACTTTTGACAGCGACCTTACTCGCTAGTGGCACCAACTGGTGAGCTTAAAAACAGTAGCTCTCATTCTCATAATATACCTGTTTACATTAATGAAGTGCTCATACTTGTTATGGTCATTGTTAACTTATGGACATTGTTTAAGCATGGAGGAAGTAAGTAATTCTCTACTGGATTTAATGTCACCATAAAAAGTAATTAGATAATAGCAATGTGCGTTAATAATAAATTGTAACTAATTGCGATTCATTAGTGGATAAATAAGACTGTCAACAAAACAGACAAGAATTATCTTCATTTCTGCTATCATAATTTAACTAATTGACGTACATTGAACGACCGTGGTTCAAATAAAAACAAAAAATAGACAATAAGATCCTCTGACAAAGTATGCATTTATCTTTATGATAATAGGGGCATACACAGTAATCATTATTAATTATTTAGAAATTAATGACACAAATTAATTAATTCGCTCTGCCATTTCAAACATTTATAATGGTAAAATATATAAATAGTACCATTTTTAAATCGCATTGATTTCCATAACAAATTATTTTAATTATATTACTTTATCACCACGGGTTACTAATTAACAATTGCAATAAATTTGACTAAATTTGAGTTTTAAATTTACATAAATACAATATTTAATTTATTTTATATAAAATATACGATTCATTGCTTTAAATTTATATAAATGGTTAAATAAAAATAACAAAGCAGGAACGATTGTTGTTTATCTTATAATCGTAAGCTTATCTATAGCAAATATATATTTTCGTGATGGTAAAAACGTTTTTGAAATATTCCGAAAGTAAATATTTCAGTCAGGGTATTGGTAGACAATAATGGCATGAAAATGATTTTTAAAGAGAGACATAGTAACTATACAGAGTGGAGTCCATAGAACTAGCCAATCTAGAATTTATACAAATAATATACGGAGGAGCAAATTTCGATGTTTGTATAGGATAACTCGGTAACTGTAAGAGATACAAAAAATTGGAAAATACATTTTCGATTTCTTTTTTGAGACAAATTCGCTGGCGAAAACAGGAATTTGGTATCGTCTTTTGTTTTCGAGTTTTAAACAAAAGTCTATTTTTCGACTTTTAGACATGTCAATATCTTGGTTGTTTGTAAAGTTATGAAAAAACAACTTTTACATTCTTCATGCACTTTTTTCTGTATGATACAGTGGCGTCGAGAAAATTTTAAACAAGGTGCAATTTCGAGTTATGGCATAAAGTTGTATTTTTTTTAATGGAGTCATAGTTGGCTATGGTTTAGTTAAAAAGGAAATTTTGTCTCTTTCAAACTATATATCATGTGTGGGGTCGCTTTTGATGTGTAAGTATTTAATAGCATGTCATCGGTGACAGTGTTTATCCGTTTGCCAGTAAATTGCATATTAATAACTTGGTTTCCGTCATAATTCCACCCATTTAATTGTAAGAGTGAAGATGTCTTACAAAAATTACGAGAAATATGATATGCTAGAATGCCTTATTCAAAGTAATAACAATTGTGATATTGCACTCGAAATATATTTCAGTCGCTATCTAGAAAGAAGACAACCTAATAAAGCTATTTTTAAGAGGTTGAAAGAAAATCTCATTAATTGTGGGTCCTTCCTTGAAGCCAAGACCAAAAAATTATAACATGAAGATGCTGAAGAAACTTCTATAACTGTAATTGGAATGGCAATTTCAAGTCGTCAAATTGGAGATGATTTGAGGACATATAAATTCAAGCCTTATACAATAAGAAAACAACGTCACCCGTAACGATCTGATCTTCGGCGATGATTGCATATGGTCAACAAGATCCAGTATTTTTTAGAAATGTAGTTTGGACAGATAAAGCCTACATTCGCAGTGTAGGAATTTCCAACAAGCATAATTATTGGTCTGATGTGAACCCTCACCGTTGACGTACGATCTCAGGGACGCTTTAGTTTTAGTATTTGGTGTGCTCTACGTGGCAATCGTGTTTTAACATATCACATATATCAAGAATTCTTAATGGCCAATGGTACTGCGAAATCTTAAACCAGAAAAGTATTGAGGAATTTATGGACAATCTACCCTTAATTGAGGCAAGAAATCAGTTCTTCCAACTGGATGGTGCACCACCTAATAATATCAGGACCGTTTCAGAATTTTTAAATTCAATTTTGGATATAACTGGATGGAAATAACGGACCAGTGAGGTGGCCACCACGATCACCCGAACTTAACGCCACTGGATTTTTTTCTTTTGGAGACACTTAAAGAAAAATTATACAAGAAAAACCAGTACCAATATAAATGAACTCAGACAAAATTTTATAGATTGAATTCCATTTCAAATCTTCATATTTATAATGCAGATTGTTATGAAGAGGTGTAATTTATATATCGAACATAACGGATATCAGTTTGAACATTTACTTTAATTTGAATTTTTATTTTGTAATTGTAATGTATTATAAAATTAGATATAAATATCTGATGTTTTGATCTTGGCTTGTTGAAGGACCTACAATTAATGAAATTTTCTATAGACCTCTTAAAATTAGCTTTATTAGGTTGTCTTCTTTCTGGATAGCGATTGACATATATTTCGAATGCAATATCACAATTATTATTACTTTAAATAAAGCATTCTAGCATATCATATTTCTCATAATTCTCGTAAGACATCTTCGCTTTTTTTACGATTAAATGGGTGTAGTTATGACAGAAACAAAATTATTTATAAGCAATTTACCAACAAACCGGATAAACACTGTCATAGATGACATTTTCCTACTTGGAATAAATATAAAAAGCGATACTAAAGATAATTTTCGCTGTTAAATGCTCACACATTTAAGCGACCCCACATATGATATACAGTTTGAAAGAAAAAAAAAATGTCCGTTTTAACTAAACCATAGCCAACTATGATTCCCATTTAAAAAAAAATAAAACTTTATGCCATAACTCGAAATTGCTTTTTTTCATTTTCTCGACGCCACTGTATTAAACAGAAAAAAAGTGCCTGAAGAATGCAAAAGTTGTTTTCCCGCCTTTAAAACAACCAATATATTGGACGTATGTGTCTAAATGTACAAAAAATAGAACTTTTATAACTCGAAAATAAAGAGCGTGTAAATTTTGTCTTTTCCGAGTAAATTTGTCTTAAAAAAGAAATCGAGAATGTAATCCATTTTTTGTATCTCTCAGTTACGAGTTACCAATTGCCTATACATGGGACATTAAATTTTAGCAGGATTATTTTTTGATTTGATCCCGGCTTTTGACTGTAAATTTTACTTTCTTTACATGCATAATATCAGAACAAAATAATAAAAAATACTTGTTTCTATAGACTGAACATTTTTGTTTATATGATATGGATATTGGTGAGGGGCAACGGTTTATCATTGATCCTCTATTTTATTTAATATTCATAAATGACTCCGTTACTTTTAACGGATGAAGATATGTTATGTGTGGTGATGTGAAAATCTAGATTAATATTGGAAACTAAAGTGTATGTTACAGCGAATAGATTATCAAGGGCCATTATACATAATAATAAATAATAATA
>JANEYF010000462.1:165000-330000 GCA_029963845.1 Rhamnusium bicolor
GCATTTGCATACATTTTGTATGTTATGAAGGTCACAGTTCAAGATCAGCCAGTCAGCGATTGCAACCACAAAAGGCATGCCCACTTCGCTGTCTACTATGCACTAGTGATACCTTTCATTACCTGTAAGGCGTAGGAACCCATTGCTTGTATTGATCTCCGACTAAAACTCCAAAATGTAGAAAATTCGCTTTTTCAGTATTTTTCGGATATCAGCCTCGTTGTGACTTCTGGAATTTATACAAATGTAACAAAACTTGTCAGGTAAGGTTTTGCAACCTCGGCTCATTTACTGGACATTGTTTGTCCTAACAGAGATATGTAGACAAACGAAAACACTTTTTAACAGACACAATTGGGCACTTGGAAGGTCAAAACAAGACTGATACTGAAAATGTCCCACCTTATTTTAACTTGCTGTTCTTAACAGTGCCAACCCATCATAAAAATCATTACCGGCAACATAATAGGGTCTATTGTGTTCGCACAAAAAAATGGTATGTATCAGGACTTGTTGGATATTTGTCAGTTGATAGAGGTATTAACAATATAAAAATAGCAGTGTGAACTATTACAAAAATTGTGTCGGCCAGTGTAATTATTCGCTGAACAATAACTATCTTTTTTTTTTCAGATTAGTTTTAAATTATTCAATTTGGAATAAAAAATTCTATACGTTAATGTGAATTGGTGCCTATGAAAATTAAATTTGAAACGCGGAACCGTTACGAGAAGAACACCAAACCGCCTCCGACGACCATTTCAACCGAAAGTTATCTTTTATCAATTTAAAAATAGAAACTTTATTTTTAAACATACAAATATATATTAAAATAAATATTTTCATGAATGTGCCGAATTTATTTCTTAGAAAGACGTTAATGGAGTGTTTAAAATAATAAATATTTTTTAATTATTGGTTTCTCTTTGATTTGTAAAAAATGTTTTTTTTTGTGTACATGCATATATTTAATATTTTTTATGTGAATTCGAACACAAATTACCTCGAACTAGGTGTAATAACGGCAGTAGATCTCATAATTGCGAAAATCTGTTTTAAGTACAGCAGGTAAAGTAATTTTCTAATTACATATACAAAAGAGTATCCGTGTAAAGAATAAACATATACGAAGCTTCGTCAAACGTTTAGATCATCGTCATTTACATAAAAAAAGCAAATTCATTCTCAACATCTATTCTTTTGGTTATGTTCCATCGTCAGGTACTGAATTAAGGTAAATTTAATGTATTATAACTACACCCACTTGGCCTATTTTGAAAAGTGTCTTTGATATGTAGTTCCCGGTAGCTCAGAGAAACGAGTCGTTTTGTAGACGGAAAATCTCTTATTATAAGTTGCTTGTTGAATTAACAATTAACAGCGCGCTAGATATTTTACTTCAGCTGAAAATACCAAACTTTAATAAATAAACACAAAAATAAACTTATGTTTGATTTTCACAATTTAATTAACTCATTACCATTGTTTTTCAGCACACAGTGGCTTCATAGTGAGTACAAGACCAAATTCTTTAAGTGAGGGTATATATAAGTATCAACTAACTAATCTAGGGTAATAAAATGGAACGGTAATAAAATAAGGTACAAAATAATTTAGAAAATATTTAACAGTGGTGAACAGTTTAAATCCCTGGTCATTTAAAATAATATTAGTATTTTTTAAGTTATTGACTTCTAATGTCTCTAATTTGTGAATAGCAGTGAATAATGGTTTTAAAGAAACTTTGGTTAACAATTTACTTAAAAAGGAAAATTATAATATAGTACAGAGTCAGTTTATCCAAAAGCAGAAATTAGTGAATCAAGTGATTTAAGATATAAATATAAAACCCTTACTTATCTAGGCCAACCTACCGAAAAAATATCAGTTGAACTTAAGAAAAAACAATATTAAAATAAAGATACAAAACTAACAACCTCTGTGAAACCTTTATTAAGAACAATAAAGATAAAACTAAAAAAGAACAAAACAGTGGAGTCTAAGCTTACATGTGGTACATGCCCTAAAGTATCCATCGGACAAACGGAAGAAATTTTGGAAAAAGATTGGTCCGAACATAAACGCAGTTTTAATAACAATAAATTAGAATCGACGTCCAACCATTTGCTAGAGGTAAATCATTCTTTTAATAATAATTTTGATATTTACACACAGAAAATAAAGGATTAAAATTGTCACTATTAGAGACATTAGAAAACAATAAATTAAAAAAAAGTAATATTATTTAAAAATGACCAACTAGATTAAAACTGTTCACCACTGTTAAATATTTTCTAAATTATTTTATACCTTATTTTATTACTGTTCCATTTTATTACCCTAGATTAGTTAGTTGATCCTTATATATACCCACATTATAATAAAGAATTTAGTCTTGTACTCACCATCTGATGACGCCACGGTGTGTGGCTAAACAATGGTCATGAGTTAATTAAATTGTGAAAATCAAACATAAAGTTATTTTGTGTTTATTTATTAAAGTTTGGTATTTTCAGCTTAAGTAAAATACCTGGCGCCCTGTTAATTGTTAATTCAACAAGCAACTTATAAAAAAAATTTTTTCTACTTTTTAGTTATCGAGAAAAACACTAAGGCATATTTACTAATTTTACTTTCAAACATGTGTTATTTTACAAATTGCTATTAATCTGTAACAAGATTTGATGTTGTTCTGCGTAATGGTCGTAATGAATTCCAGGAAGAAGTCAAAAGGTACCCATTAAAATTTCCCTTCACCAATTTGAATGGGACTTCCGAGAGCAACGTGAGGTTACAATGGACCACACCTTTCTGCATCCTGATGCCTGATCCGATATCAAACGTACATATTGTTGCAGGGCTGTAACGGTTAATGGGTAATGTCCTTGGTTTCGCAGGGCGGTAGTCCTAGCACCCATACGTAGCCTAATTATCTGAATTAAACACACAACCATATGCTGCAGCACAGCACAATGCCTATATTATTCGGTGGGTCAACTCGGTAACATTTACCTACCAAAACTACACCAGTGTTTGGCCCGCTCGTTATGTCATCAATGTCATCATAGGCAACATAACATTACACAGCTCAATATACAGGGTGTAATTTTAGTATGTTAAAATATTTCAGGGTGGTCCTTGACCAATTTGACACGGTGCTGAAATGTGCAAAAAATATTAGTTAGTAACGTCCTCAACTAAAAGTTAAAATCGATCACGTCTTAAGATAAGTCAATCAATTATAGACAACAACTGTATCATCAGTTTTTTTGCGTTCGCAGCTTCATAGCAATTTTTCATCCCACCGCTATTACAAAAATAGCAATTAATATTTTTTGCTTAAAATGAATAGTAAAAAAATATTACAACCATTACTTTTTATGTAATTTATAAATAATAAGTAAAATTTACGGTTGTACGTTGAAACAAACAATTTATTACTCAATAAATTAACGTAAACTGTCAAAAATGTAAAATCGCGTCCATTAAAATTATTCGAGGATTAATTGTTACAACAGTTGTTCAAACTGGCTATCCCTATCGCGCTACATGCTTCAAGTCCTCCTCATTAAAGAATCCCGTACACGTGGGAGAATTCCAGGAGTGTTTCTTATTGTTTGGCAAGAGGCATGCCTATGCTGTCCCTTAGCGTTTGTTCATTTTCAATGAGACTAGTGTATACTATAGCCCCCAGAAAAAATCCAAAGAATTTAGGTCAGGTGTGTTGGTGGCCAATATTCTCCCAAATAACAATTTAAATACCTTTTAGATTTATTTAGGTTTTATCAGTGCTTTGTAGTGGCGAGCTTTTAAACTAGTGATTTATACCAGATCTATTATATGCCAAGTGCACTTAAACATAGTTTTGTCTTAAAGAAAGTTTTAAAAAGTCTTCAAGATGCTTTAGTCTTTATTGGCTTATGACTAGACTTATCAAGGCATTTGTCAAACCTTCAATAAAACTTGATAGCTGTTATGTCCAAGATAGGAGTATTGAGTGTTATAGAGAATTTGGAACGTGTTGTGTTTTTATAATTGCTTTATCAAATTATCTTGTGGTAGCTGTTAATGCTCGGTTATAAATCTAAAATTCTTTGAGATCACCAAGTTTCAGGTCCAACCTTCATAGCGCCAGCTAGTTATTAAAGTTTTAATGAAGCAAAAACAAAAATCTGTAATAAATCAATCGTAAGCATAAAATAGGTTTGATTTCCTCTTTCCAGAATATGATGTTTTAAAATATCGCCATAGTCGGGATGCTGTAAAATTGCAACTTTCGTATTAAAGGGTCAAAGCCATAAATAATGTTATTCGGTTCAATTGTCAGCGGTACTCAAACAGTATGATACAATTTTCGAAATTCCACGCAGCTCAGCTGTTCGCTGCTGGACAGCTCGAATAGGAAACAAGAGTCTACAACATTGTACCTGCTCAAAATCTTTTCTAGTTAAAAGTAGCTAATTTTAATGTCATTACATATGATTCTAATTTGTAATGTTAATTTTAGGAATAATTGAAATCACGAAATAAATGGTTGATTGAATTTCAAAATAAAAGCACAAATATGTTTAGATTCACTGTTCACCAATCTTACCCCACAAGCATCCAACAAAGTAGTTGTAAATCAGTCGCCTATGTGTATACCTATGCACAACTGGAAAAATCAATCTTGAAAATGGTGTTGCCATTGTTGCATGCGGATTGACATCAGCACACACATAGTTGTTGTGGACATTCATGATGGCGTTTTTTGAAAAATTGGCCTCGTCTGTAAACAGAATATAAGATAAAAATTGAGGATTTCGAGCAACTTTTCGCCGCAACTATTGCACCACGTATAGATACGTGGTGGGAAATCACAGTGGCACAACTGCTTGCACACCTTGGATATGGCACGGATATAATAGCTGATCTTTCAGAATCCTTCAAACAGTCATATGACTCACATTTAACATTAGACAAATTTTTCTGGTGATCGTTAATTTCGTCTAGAATTGCATCTTCTAAGGGTGGAGTTGTCACACTCTGCGGACGTCCTATTATAGCAGTATTTCTTAATAAACTTTCAGTATACAAAATTCGCCGAAAGGTATTAGAAAATATCATTGAACAAGTCGTTACGTGTTCTGGACACATTAATTGGTAGATCCTCTCTGTCAAAACATAAACGAAGACCATACACAGAACACAATTCACAAATTTTTACATGTGCAAGAACTGTGGCACTCAAAGCCTGTTTAGTTTAATAGGATTGTTATTTTTGCGGTAACTTGAAAAATAAAGCTGTGAAGCTTGAGAGATAGTAGTAAAATTGGAGATACAATTATTGAATCACATCTTAAGATGTGATCGCTTTTAATTTTCTACAAGGCATTACTATTTTCTTTATCAAGTTTATGGTGCCGATTATCCGTAATTCCACCCACTGGTTAATTGTAGAGCGTGATATAATCACATCTTAAGTCATCCTAACTAAGTGCAAATTTGGTTTAAATAGCTATACTAATAATGGAAATATCAACATCATGACCTCCAAACTAAAGAATTTTTTGGGTACTTGTTTATACGAATTTTTTTTCTTAAAATTAGCTAAGGGAATACCACCCTGAAATATTTTAACGTACACCCTGTATAATTACAATTTCCACTTTCCCCTGGTTTTATCTAGGCATCGTTTGATTATTTGGTAGATAGATATGTCAAGTACATAATCGAGTTTTGAATTGAATTGGTCGTTATGTATTCGCAACTATTATAAACAGCAATTCATCGGAAATTTTAACATACAATTGGAGTCTGTATATTTTTAAAATCATGCAATGGAATAATAACAATTTTCTACTTCAGAAATATTGAATATAACATGGTATTTACCCGCATGTTTCAATGATGCCTATGTGAAATATGTAACATTTTCAAATAGTAATTAATTAGTGATGTTTTGATATATCAATATTTATGAATAAAAACTAAACATTTACTTGCTTGCAAACCCTCCAAACTGAACTGAAAAATATACCATGACTTTACCAAGTATTCTAAAATAGTTGATTTTTCTGTAATTTACCAAAGACTAATTACAAAAAATAAATTGTTTTCTTGATAAATTTGGCATGTGGTGTTAGTTAGGTTCATGTGAGTAGATCATTATGGGGGCCTCCACTACATCCGTCAGCTGATCATGGTGGCTCACTCATACTTATATTTCACCCAATAAAATTAGTCTCTTAATGAAATTGGTAACCCATTGGGTGTCCATATCTCTAGCAGCAATTGCCTTTTGTCAATTATTGGAGAATGGATCCTCTCCACAACAGGACAGGTGCAGAAGGCGTGGTCGGCCTTATCATCCTCCAGGCGTAGGCGACACTCGACGCTTTCTGCCAGTTGAGTTTATACAGATCATAGTTTATCCATTAATGCTCAGTATTAAGGCATCTAGGGTTTTCAGGCTTCATCTTGTTTAACTCTAAACATTCCTATATGCAAAGAGTTTAAAAGGTATATTATAAACGCTTTCGATTGAAGTAATCCTGGTAACTATACTGCCACTGAAAGTTTTTCTTCCAGCCCAGTCATTTTGGCAGTACTTGAGTACCGATGATTCGTAATCTTGCCCCTTCTCTAGCCAAGCCGTAGTCGGCAATTTCGTTACCTTTCCAGGACTAGAGTGGCTAGGCATCCAGACCAGAGTCACGCCCATTGTTTTTGTGCAAGTGATTTAAAGCCTTCTGTCAGTTCCATACCGTTTTGGAACTACACCAGTAAGAACCAAGAGCTTCTAAAGCTGCTTGGCTGTATGAGAAAATCTTTATTGATGCATATATTCCAGCGTTCGCACACACGGGTTCAATGACATTGACCTCAGCTTGAAATATCGCTTGCATTAGTACCTCCGTCTTGAGGATATCCACACCCATGATTTGTAGCTATGTACTCCTGTGCAGCGAGATGTTGAACATGGCCCATCAAAGGTTTTATTGGAGATTAGTATAAGTTTCGATTTTCAAAAACTTTATTTAAACGGGCAGCATACAAAGTTTACTGTTTGGTTAGCGACAGATGTGTCAAGTGTCAATGTTCAGTGTTTGATGTTTTTGTGAATCTATTTGTCTTCATTAACAATAATTATTTACGTCATTAATTTAAAATGTAAAAATGTAATACAAATAATTAAAACAGTGTGATATTGACCTTTAATCGGGTGGAAAAAAAATCACACTTTATTTAAACAAAAAAAACCGAAACACTTTTTATTCTCTCACGTCCCTAGTAGGTCAACAAACCATCAACAAAATTTTATTAAAATAGCTTTTTCCAATCCCATTTTTTTTCCGTATTTGTTTCTATTAAATCAAAATAAACCACAAAGCGTTACACAGGTTAAGACAACTCTTTTCCCCTTTATTAAAATTTCATTCCACACAACTATCCAACTTTTTTATTTACTAAAAGATTAATTTTGCTAGTTCTGTGAAAATTAAAGAACAAACGCGACATATATTCCCAAAAACCTTCAAATTGACTTTCCTACTTGTTTACGTAAGGGAATTAGCAAGTTTTTTTTTGGGGTATAAAAACTAAATTTTTTTCTTGATATATTTTCGACATGTGAGTTTGGTTGAATTTAAATTAATTTTTCTTTCTCTTAGTAGCAAACCTTTTTTGGGAATGTCATACAGGATGGTCTTTAAAAATAAAAACGAAGGTGATTAATTTCAAAGAGAAACACAGACATGAAATGGTGTCAGAAGAATTTGAAAAGTGCTTTTTTTCTACATTAAATCGGAGAAACTAACCAAAAAACAATGTCCCCTTTTTTTACACATCTTTTTATAGAATTTCTTAAATTTTACATTTTTTTTTTTTAATTTTTTTATTGAAATTTCCAAAGGGTTTTTGTAAATTTTTATTTTCGGGTAAAAACAAAAGTCTAACCCCCCCAAACAACCCAACAAGAAGAAGCCAAGCCCAACAAATCGAGCCAATGATTAGGTGGCCCAATTATTATTGCATCTTCAAGATATATTCTGTGGCCTAGAAACAATCGACTCAACTCTCCTATTTCAACTCATTATAGAATAGTGCGATTAATTTTACTGCAATTTCTAACCTTACAAAATATAGCATTTTGTTTGCCGTAGCTGTCAGATTGCGCGACACTATACAGGGTGTTGTGCAGATTGATACAAACCTTTTAGGTGCTGATCGAATATGCCATTTAGAACCTATTTAGCCACACTTACCCGAGTACAAAGTCTAACGGTTTTCGAGCTTTTCGAGCTTTAAATGTGACGTCACCTTTTTAGTAAGCAAGCCCTACAAAGCCTTATCAGCAAAGATATTAATAAAGGTGTCACACCTTTTTGAATATTTTTATTAATTTCGTGTTGTTTTTATAAATTTATAATAATTAAATAAGGAGGGAAGTTTTTTAAAAGCGGATAGTACGAATGTGCCAAGAATTGACACTATAATGGTGGCAAAATTATTTATGATTAATCCTGATTTCTGTTCTAAGCTAGAATTTAGGAACATTAGAACATCTGTGTAAGTATGTAATATTTCTGAAGTGGGTTGGAACCGGTTTGATGTGAAGTTAACATTTCGACGCCCTTTTTCACGAAACATCAAAACACCAGATACTGCACTTGACGCGTGGCTTCTCCAAATTAAGTTGGCATCATCTTGAGATGATAAAATCAGTTTTAATCATCTCCAGATGATGCCAGCTTGGTTGAAGAAACGTGCGTGTATATGGTGTTTTGGTGTTTCGTGGAAAACTACGTCAGTGTTGTATATTTAATATTTGTTTACTTCTAATTTTAAAGCTAACTAAGTAACTGTGTTTATAAAAATGCGTATATAATGTAGGTAATTAGAACTTATTAGACAATCTTCAACATAACCTCAAAATTACAAACAAGACAGATATGTGAAAGACTTTACTTGTTTACATTGGTTGTAAAATTCGAAGTTACTGAAAATATAAGACAAAATAAAACTTTACATCAAAGTGATCGTCACAAAAATATAGTATACTTTTTTTTTATAATAATTTTGGTCTCTCCTGGAAAGTGTAACCAAGTCTTTCTCATTTTAATATCATCTGCAGTTTTATATACAACTTTTGTGGTGGTGTTTACACTTGTAGTCAGTTCGGCACCAAACACCACGTATAACGATGGGAACTAGTTATTTTATGTGACAAATAAAAAACTATACCGAGGCGTTACTTGCGCTTGTTTGCTTACTACAAGAATGACGTCACACTAGATACTGACATGGCGGCTCTTGTTTTCACGCCAATGTATATATTTGAAATTTTGAATGCTATTTTCTCCTATAAAGCAATTTCATTTAAGCGAGAAATTACAAAGGACTACTTCATTACGATATGAACATTTTTTAAAACAATCAAACATAACAGTCAAAGACCTGTCATGCAATAATGAGAGGTGTTATCTTTATTATTTCAGTTTGTTCTCTTGCTCTAATTTGTATTTTTTCTGGTCAATACGTTAGCGGTTTTCTAGAGATATAATAAAGATTAATAATAATAAAAAATAATAAAGATTAATACAGAAGTTTTCTAAAGTATTTGAACATCTTAGGTGGTTGTATTCTTTCATAAAAATTTCTTGAAAACGACATTAATAATCTATACTTCATCTTTAGATAGTCGTTGAAGCATTGAACATAAAAATACACATAAGAGCAAGAGAAGAAACCGGTTGAATAAAGACAACACCCCTCATTTTGGCGTAATTAGCGGATCAGTGGAATTTTTCCTAAAAACACAAATTGGCAAATAGCTCGAAAACCGTAAAATTTTGTATTAAGGTAAGTGGCGTGAATAGATTCTAAATGACGTATCTTATCAGCTCCTTAGGGCGAAAACACAACACAGCGGCGCGACGTCGCCCAATCGCAAAAACGATGCCGGATTTGGCGATACGATGCGATGACGCAACGTTAAAACTTCATCGCCACGGCATCGCAGAGAAGACGCTTCTAGTGAGATGTGGACCGCACAATACGTGTCCTACGGCTGGCGCAGGCCACAACACTGCGGTGCGACGACGCATCGCAAAACGAAGTCGCACCGCAATGCGATGCGATGAACGCTTCATTGCACGGCCACAGAAGACCTATACCAGAAGCGACACGTTTGATGTATGTATGGCGTGTTATAATTAAATATTAAAACCAAATAATGTACCAAATCCTTGTACACACGCAACCTGTTGGCACAGCAGACTAAGTTGCGTATATAAGACCACCAGGCTTCGCTTGCGCGTGCGTTGCTTGAGAGAATCATCTCCCGATCTCATAAGTAAAAACACAACACTGCGGTGATGCCGTCGCACGCAGACCAACGATGTCGGAAATTTGCGATGCGTCGTCGCACCGCAGTGTTGTGGTTTCGCCCAGGATTTGTACTAAGCGACGTCGCATCGAAATTTCGTTGATTTCTACGATGCGACGTCGCACCGCTGTGTTGTGTTTTCGCCCTTAAAGCTTTGTATCGACCTGCATAACATCCTGCAGAGTAATGGCATAGACATGACCTGAAATTACTCATTGTGCATTTTCTCTGAATTTTTTCCTTTTTTGATAACGGCTTTTATGTTCAGTAAGTGGAACATGTTCTCACTATTTTTAACATAATTATTGTTATGCAGTAGGCTCCGCCACAGATTTAATAACGTTAAACAGCTTTTAGATTACCAATAAACATAGTGGTTACGATTTACAGTAACTTCAACTATTTTTACAAATTAAAGAACTGCGTTATGAGCATCGCAGGTAAGCAGTAAAAATCTTTTGTTCAGATCATTTTTTGATATTAGCAGTATTTACAAAGTTGCAGTCCACATTATCCACTTATTTTTCCCATCCTGTATATTTCAAAACTGTTTTACCGTCTTACTGAATACCACGTTAAAATATATTCCTAAGGTGTATTTTTTTACACCCTTACAATTCTGATACTTCGATATGAAAGAAAATTTAAGGATCTTATTAAACAGAGAAAAGTAAACAACCAAACTTGACCTTATACTTATAATCTTGTATAAACATCCCCGTTCTTTTAAATGAAGAATCTTATAATCCCAAACCCTTATTCATGAGTCGTTCCAATTTGTTATCGCCCTTGTTCGTTATAATTTATACGGCAGTCTTGCAATATTGCTGTGTAGTTTTTATTGCGCCGTTTTGATCCTCTGGCAATCAAATTGAATAATTATGAACTAATTAGCTGAATGTAAAACAATACACAGGGTGAGCTGTACACACAGATGTGATATAAATAAGCTTTTTTATATTGACCAAACACCTGGTTTGGACAATATAATTTCCACAATTTCATAATTTAAAATTTGAATTATAACAAATCCATTTAATACACTGAGCACTTTGATAAGAAGTAACAGCATCTGAATTAAGCATGATAATTATGTACAGTAGGTGTATACATTCTTTTGCTTTTATATTTGTTTTCTCTCATTTTTTAACTTAACAAAACCGTATATTTGTAGCCAGAAGCTTAGTTTAGTAATTTTTATTTACTATTTATGAGACATCATAGTATGTACTGTTCAGTAGCTTAATTCCAGGTAACAATTACTCACTACTTTATTTACTAATTAATAATTAACAACAATAGATTAATGACTGTCTTTACTATAATCACAATGAAATACTTATAAGTAGGGCTGTCAAAAAATGTTCCGTGGGACAGTGGCGTACGCGAAATTAACTAATACGAGAAACAATAAACTGTTACAATTTATAACAATGTATGTAAAACTTACCTTCTTAACTAGTTTGATGAACCAGCTTGCTTGTCACAAACTGGAGAAGATGTGTAGCCATTTTGCAGCATCAGGTATGTTTCTATGGTTGTCTCCATGAGTGATGTTCGCTTTGGTGAAAATATATTCTAATATTTTGAAAACGACCGTTCGACATCTACTGATGTAATACACGCATACGTAAAATAGTCTTTGAACGCACTTAACGGATGTGGGGCTGCACCATGACATATTTGTCTTAATTTGGTAAAACCGGTGTCTTTATTTAACACACTTGCGAACTTTTCTTTAACGCGCTCATTTGTTGCGTCACATATAGCATGTAGCAGTAGATATACTTCGTCCACTATTTGCAGTGACTCCGCTAACGTCAACGCACTGTTTTGTAATTTTTTATATGCTTTCATGTAATGGTTTATAGTTCTTCGCAATATTTTTTAAAGCTGCTTCAATGGAAATATCTTCGAATTTTGTCTGGCTTTCCTTAATAGCTGCAGCCTCATCTGGATTGAATTGTAGTATCATAGCTTTTATTTGTTGGAAATATTCAGCATAATAAAAAGCTGCCTGCAACCATGTTCCCCAACGTGTAAGAATCGGCTGTAGTGCCTAGTCCAGAAATTCACCGGGACACTTGCTATGAAATGCACGGAGACGTTTAGGAAGTTAAGAAACACTTTTTTTTGTACTTGCTATTAATGCATCCACCTCTAGAAAACCTTTTCGAATAGTTTCTGCCACAAGATGTTAAGCATGCACTTTACGTAACATGTATAAACATACAACCTTGTTCTTGCAAAGAACTGCCTACCGAACACATTGTCACGGCGCCATCAGTCAAAAACATCAACACTTGACTTATTGACAGTTCAAATTTTTCTAACGTCTCCAGCACCACCCTGGTAATTGTTTCGCTTGTACACTGACTTAGTCTTTTTGCTAGCCTAGTAACAGTGGAACTGTCGGTTTAAGAGGGTCCAGTACTCGTACTATAACATTTAAAATAGAATTTTTTTACAATCTGTTTTCATCAACAGATAACCGTATCCGTGTATTTTTTAATTCACATTTCATCTTATTTACCGTGTCTATGTGTACAGTTGGTAGATAGTCACATAACGTTGTGCGACTTGATAACTTCACCTGGGCATTGTATTTATTCCAGAACTCTCGAAATGGTTGTTTATCGAATATGTGCAGCGGAACATCACAGGTAATCAGCATTAATAGTAAATCAAACATAAACTGTGTTGTCAGAGCCACGCCATTTTTCTATTTTTATGGTGTACACTATTTACGTGAAGTCCACCATCACGCTTATCCTAGCACATCAAATCTTTCTCGCACACTTTACAAATTATTTTAGCACTGTCATAGAATAAATCCGGGAATTCACCTATGAATTTATTTACTTCGTCAGCAAATGACCGTTTTCTACCCCTGCGTACGTCTGCCATACTTTATTATTAAATTAATATCAACAGTAAAGTACAACAAATAAAATAAAAACACAAAAACAATATGCAATACGCCCAAGTGTCTTAACGTGTACACAATTCGAAAGCTAATAATAGACTGGACTGGAAAAAGAGTTTCGCGGTCAAGGTGAATGCCGGCGACAGTAAATACATCTGTACTCTACGACCATGATACACAGAAACGATTTGCAGCTTTACTTATAAGTCTCTAACTTATCTCTTGTTTACTCGTTCACTTCTAAATTCAGACTGACTGCTCGGCCTGTGCTCCTCATATATACATACATCCATTAACGCGATCTAGAACATTCCTAAACATTCCGGACCCTCCTCGTACAATTATAGTCCCATCTTGTCAGTCTACATAGTCGAGTGGTGTAACAGAATTGTCTCTTCAGTTGTGCTTGTGCATATCGAATTTTTGCTTTGACCTCCCACTTGACTTTGCGGTTCATGGAGTGTTCTAGCCAACTATTTCACCGAGTCGTATATTAATAATATACTTTTACTCTTATAATTGCTAGTTAAATATGCATGTGTGTATTAGTATTATATTCACCAATACTTTCAGCTCTCTTTGTGTTAACTTTGGATGTTACCTAACTCGCCAAAATAACCACAAGGTAAGGTCATATATACATTAAAAATTTTTTTGCGGTGATACATCACCTAGCTTCAATCCTGGAATTGATGTCATTTGTCGCCACCTCCCGATCTCTATATAATTGCCAATGAATTTAATAATAAAAACAAGACCTTGAAGCTTTTTTTTTACATTTCTGAATTAAATTTTTCGTAATATTTACTCTGCTCATCAACAAGAATTTCCAAGAGTATTAATATTCCAATCCTCTGCGACTTTTTTTACAAGTAACAAAGTTTGTGTTCTTATTTTCTCGTTTAAAAAGTTAAATAAATTCGGAAAGTTACGAAATGAGACTAAGAATTATTCTTGTAGAGTTACTTATAAATATTGTCAAGATTTACTCGAATCAATAGTGACATCCGTCTATATTCGGAATTGTTCAGGCAAATAGTTTTATATATTAAAGCTGGGATTTTCTATAAAGTGCAAACGCTCTGTCAGATGTAAACGACAGATGCAACCGGACTGGTTCGATAAATACGGGGTCATCAGAAAAAGTAGTCTTTATCAAAATTATATTCCTGTCAAATTCAAGCTATTCTCAGTACAGTTGAACTGCAATTCGTTCACTATCATTTGAAGAATGGATGTATCTAGCAACTGAGCACCAAAATCCAGTTTTTCCATAAATATCAACGGCAATGTATTTTAATATGTTCCAAATATCTACGCCATTTGTAAACTGATAGTGACAAACCCATTAATAGAGCATGCGGAAACCAACATATTTAAAGTAATAATTGAATCCGAAAATAAAAAAATATATTTCACGTCAATGATTCGCTACTGAAAAATCCAGACCATCAAAAATCTTTTAAATCTAGACCTATATACCGGTGTGCCATTTACAAGTTGTACCGAGAGTTGTACTTATATGGAACTTGATATATCTATATATATTATTTTTTTTGGAAAATACGATGATACATACGATTTTTCTATTATTGGTCATTTTTTGAAAAATATCTCATTTTTGAATTCGCGTTGTCATTTCTAGAGACATACGTATATTATTGTCTGTTGTTAAGGGGCCAGTCGGGAAAAAGTCGGAAGCTGTACCCAAGTTTTTACATGGCGCTAATAATTTTACTCTTGACTATACCTTCACTGGAGTTTCATTCACACTCATTGAGGTACGAACCCGATAGAGGAACCCGGAAAAGTTTTTAACCAAATGGTTGAGCATTCTGCTCAAATGAAGTTTCATTCTAGAAGACATGTATGAATTTATCTCAATTTTACGACGATGTCTAACAAAACGTTAAATTTCACAACTACATTTTACCTACAAATGACAATATCTTAAGACAGTTATCAAATTTGGTGTAATTTGACCAGTCTATAGAAGAAATATTTGAAAAATTACCTTACAAACACTAGTTTGTAGGTAATTAAATTACCACAACTTGACAATATTTTTAAACCTTTTACCTCATACAAAATTGGGGAGACATCTCTAGAAATTGACTTTTTATTGCCTTGTTCATCAATTATATTTTTCAAATTTAGGTATCTGAATGATATTAAATTTCATTAAATGCAATATTTTTACCTATACGTATTCTTTTCTTTTCGTTTGTTGTTCAGCAGCGTGTAATTATCTACCTGAAAAGAGTGTAAAACACTGAAAGTGAGTTACATCCAGAAATAATGAACTACCGTGAATGAGAACAAAATTGAAATATATCATGTCTGATAATATATGCCCTTTATGCTGTAAATTTTAAGTAGCTTGTTTTCAATTTAATGCCTTCCATTAATTTTCATTTTCTTTTGTATAGTACTTATTGTTGCTCTGTATATTTCACCAAATACAACTAATTAATACGAATTAACAAAATTAAACCATTAGGTTTAATAACTTTAACTTTGAGTTAAGCCTAAATGTGTTACTTATTGTATTTAACAAAATAAATTCTAAGATAATTAGCGCCTGTTTCCAGATGGAGACTTCCCCTCGTGGTTTGATGTGTACGATGGGAAGATATCTTCGACGTTGTAATGTACATCAAAATTGAACCTGACAGAACCAGTAAATTCAGAACATGATGTTCATAAACTTCTTATGAGGAAACCGCCTACCCGAAAATAGAAAAAGTGATGTACGGCCTAAAGTAATGATGTTAAAAAATTGTCTTGTTTTTTTTTGTATAAGTTTAGGCGTCTACTTTTTTTCTACTATTACAGACATTGATTTTTTCAGCTTCACTTGACACCGACACTTTCTTTCGAATGATGCAATAAAAATATAGGTTATAATTTAAAGAAATATATTAGTGATAATAATAATAATAATAATAACATGCTTTATTTACAAAACAGGTAACCCCACTTACAGAACAAAGTTTCAGTACAAATATGCGTAAAATATTATACTTAAATCTTATACTTACATTAAACTATAAACTAATCAACTAAGGTAATATGGCTGCAATAAAAAAAATACACAATTTGAAGCTGAGTATAGTAAAAGTAAAAGTACCTACATGATATATAATATGGTAAATCGTATAGGGAACATTGATCTCACTAAGCATTAAAGTAGTTCAGATATAGTAGAGAAGAAAGGAAATAACAATATTAATACTTAAGACAGGTAAATAATATGACAATAATTAATTCGTGTAAGGTAATATTTGAACATTTTGAAAAAGGTAAATAGATAAAATAAAAAGGCATAGGTATGATGAAGATTTTGGTTCTAAAGATTAAGATTATATATCAAAATCCTGTCTAGCATATTTCAATGGCTCTTTTTGTGTACAAGTGTTTATATCACAGTATTGACTTATTTTGTTAAAATTATAACACATACAATATATAGGTGATTTTAATATCACGTTGCTGTTGGCTCGAATATTGTAAAATGTGAGTTTTTGTCGAGAATGCGCTCTAGGAATCAGCAGATTAATTTGTGAAAGAATTTGAGGACAATCAGTTTTATTATGTAGTAGCTTATGGAAAGAAATTAGCATGGAACAGATTCGTCGAAATTCCAGACTCTCAAAATTACAGCTAGCCAGTAGATATCTATTGTCTACCCCTCTCTCGGGATAATTACCTGTAGCTCCAAAAGATAAGAATTTTAGAAGTTTTCTTGGAACTTGTTCTCTCGTATTTTTGTGAATAAGGTAATAGGGGTTCCAGATTATGCTTTCATACTCGATCTTTGATCTTACGTAAGAGTAGTATGACAATTTTAGACATGTTGAATCAGTAAATAATTTACAATTTCTTATGATATAGCCTAGCATTTTTATTGCTTCTCTAGACTTATTGTTCGTATGTTTGGCAAAGCTGAGTTCAGGATTGAAATATATGCCTAAATCTTTGATTGTATTTGTACGTTCTAGGACAGTAACATTGATTCTGTAGTTGTAGATAATATGATTTCTCTTTTTTGTGTAAGTTACTACATTACATTTGGTGGCATTGATGCCAACTTTATTAAGAATACACCAGTTGTTGACTGCGTCGAGGTTATTTTGAAGACTTATACAATTATTTACGGAACTTATGCTCTTGAAAATTTTTAGATCATCTGCAAATATCAGGGAATCGCATTGTAGTTCAATACACAGATCATCTATAAATAACAGAAATAATAAGAGCCCGAGATTGGAGCCTTGTGGTACTCCGGATGGTGCCAAGTATGTCGATGATTTAAGTCCGTTGTAAAATACAAATTTTTTCTCTCTGTTAGGAATGATCGAAAAAAAGTTTAGTGCGTTTAGGTTAAATCCGAACGTTTCCAACTTTTGTAACAGTAGCTGATGTTTAATGCGGTCGAAGGCTTTGGTAAAGTCCGTATACAAAGTATCTACTTGATCCTGTTCATCTATGACTTTAGACAAGGCCTGCTTTAAATATTGGAAAAGCTTTTGCTACTTTCTGTTGGTTGGGAAAGACTGACCTTTTAATGGGAAGGTTAAACAAGATGAATAATGGCATAGAGAGTGTATCAGCGCAGTCTTTCATCAGAAATGATGGTATAAGATCCGGACCGGATGTCGTTTTATTCCTTAATTTTTTTATAGCATCCTTTATTTCTAACACAGAAATATTGTTTTTATACTGATAGTTTCGAAATTGTTGGACGTTGTTTTTGGGGGTGTTACTTGGAGCACTATACACTGAACTAAAGAATTCGCCGATTACGTGTATAATTTCATGTGGATTATATTCTTTATCCTTATATGACATTTTTCCAGGTATTCTTGTTTGTTGTCTTTTCGATTGTATGAAGGAGTGTAGGATATTGTGGTTTGTATACTAGAGATATATTGTTGATAAGCCAAATCGATCTGTTGTTTTATTGAAGCTCTAAGTTGTTTATATTGTTTGAGATAATAGTTGAATTTTGTTTTTTTTGATTTGTTGAAATATTTGTCTTTCTGTTTGATGTTATTGATTATTTCACTGGTATACCATTTTGGATAAATCCTTTTTATATGTTCTGTATTGAGGAACGTGTTGATCTATGATGTAATGAAGTCTGTTGTAGAATTCTTCAAGAGCTAAATTGATATCTGAAAAGTTTTGTAGATTATACCAATCGGTTTCAGAGATGGCTTTATATAGAGCTGGGTAATTGGCTTTCCTAAAATTGTAGGCTTTCTGATTATTAAGGGATGTAAAGTTTGTATATATTAAGAGAAGCTTTGTTTTGACGAGAAGAGCTGGATGAAAAATATCCTCTTTTACAAGTGGCACATTATCGTGTAGAATCTCGCACTTTAGATTCGAGAAAACAAGATCAGACTGCCTGAATTATTGAGTATTTTGTTATACTGTTGAATATCGAAGAAGGTTACAAAGTTAGTAATTACATTGGTCTTCCTATCATTATTTTCATTGTTAACATAGAGTGGTACATTAAAGTCTCCAAAAACAAGTATTTTTTTTGTCTAATATAAAGCTTAATTGTTCTAATGATGCAAAAAAACAGTTCATATTGTTCTAAGCTAGTACTAGGTGCTATATAAATAACAAAAATGTATACTATTGTAAACTAAAATTGACATTTACAACATAGAACAGCAATAGTAGGAAATGAAGCTGAAAAGAATGGAAGTTCAATTTTTTCTGACCTTAAATGTTGTTTACATGCTAGAAGCACCCCTCCGCCTCTTGTGTACTCGATCAGATGTAATTTCCTATCGCTTCTATGCACCCTATATGTCTATCAATAATTCAACGCTCTGTACATCTTTTTTGGAGCCACGTTTCAGTTAAGGCTATTAAGTCGAATTCACATTGTGCAACTGTAGGATAAAACTGTTGTGATGTCGTAACTTGGAGATACTCGCAAGGAATGAGGATTTCATTAATTAGTTTATTTAACGTCGGCTTATTTCCGCTACCAGGACCAATAGCCAATACCAGAAGACAAGCTACCTCCAACCTGGAAATTTGGAACCTCTTCTCTATCGAAGATTAGAAATTTTTTACTTGCCTAACATCTAATAGGCAAGGGACCGACTGCCCTACATCCCCTCCGAAGGATAGTATATCACCTACACAAGCCTCGCCTAAGATGCATAGCTTCTGCGTATACGCTGATATACAGCCGTTAGAAGAAGTGAGGAATTGAAAGATAAATCGATGTGTCCAAGAATTTTCAGAAAAAAGGTAAATCTTATTGGGCATGGAAACAATTGATATCAATTAATATGTGAAGACAAAAAGCAGGTAAGATAATTAACAATTTTCAATATTAATTAATAATTAATAGACTAAGCATGCAAATTTTGGTTGGTGGTTTGGAGGGAAAAATCAATAATTTAAGAACTTTTCTGAATCTGTAACCAGTGGTCGTATATTATGATTAACAAGATAGATTTATTGGGGTTCAAAATAACATGAAGACACTAATTTAGTACCGTGTACTGTACTTTCCAGCCTTATTTTAGTTCTTCTTCCTGATCTATCCCATCGTAGATCCAATTCCTTAGCTGATGAGGGACAATAACTCCGAAACAAGTGTCCGTAGCTGCATAATTGTTTCTTTTTGGGGAATATGGCACTAAACCTTCTTTGTTTTATTTTGAACCCCAATAAATCTATCTTGTTTTATTTGTATGTGCCAGGTGGAAGTGAGCAGTACACATAGAGCTCTGTGTGTTGACTGTGCTCATCGAGGCCCCAAATGTGGCACATGGGAACATGAAGACACTAATTGAGTACTGTGTACTGTACTTTCCAGCCTTATTTTAGTTCTTGTTCCTGATCTATCCCATCGTAGATCCAATTCCTTAGCTACGATACGCTGATGAGGCGCAATAACTCCGAAACACGTGTCCGTAGCTGCATAATTGTTTCTTTTTGGGGAATATGGCACTAAACCGTCTTTGTATTATTTTGAACCCCAATAAATCTATCTTGTTTTATTTGTATGTGCCAGGTGGAAGTGAGCAGTACACATAGAGCTCTGTGTGTTGACTGTGCTCATCGACCCAAATGTGGCACATGGGAACATGAAGACACTAATTGAGTACTGTGTACTGTACTTTCCAGCCTTATTTTAGTTCTTGTTTCTGATCTATCCCATCGTAGATCCAATTTCTTAGCTACGATACGCTGATGAGGCGCAATAACTCCGACACACGTGTCCGTAGCTGCATAATTGTTTCTTTTTGGGGAATATGGCACTAAACCTTCTTTGTTTTATTACGATTAACATTGGTTCAAAGTCTAGTTCTCACATCTTTGAAAATCGACCAAAATTTGTCATATGATCTATGCGTGAATGAACGATATAATTTAAATATATTTTACAATGTTATTCTATTATGTTAGAAAACCTTTTTTTCATTTCAATTTCCCAAGTATAAATGTTTATTCGCTTTAATATTAACGGGAATATGTTGTTCAGAGTAGCAATTTAAAGCAGTATGAAAACAAATAAAAAACCTAATGATATTAGAACGGAAGAAAAAGTTAAATTAAAGCAGTGTTGCAACTTACAATTTAATGCAGAAAGTTTTTGACTTTATTCCAGAGTTACAGCCACTTCGGTGACTTGTATATTGAAAACATTTTCTTTTATTTAAGTAGGAGTTATTTGTGGTTTCCTCGAATTTTGCGGATTGAAACGTAAATTCGATATTGTCGGTGAGAAAAATGCGACTAAAAGAAGTTCAGTAAGTAAACAGAAACTGTAAGCTAATATGTGACTAAGTGTTTTGATTGACATAATATACTGATAAGATAATATTTTCTATAAAAAATTCAAAAATAATATCTTTCCGATTTTATTCCCTTGTCATTTGAAATGTAAAACAATTACACTTAAATAACGTAGTTTACAGAGAAAACAACTTAATAAAAAATGAGACAATTAATATTGGACCAGGACTTGGTGGATTTAAATAACAGTAATATACAGGGTGTTTCAAATAACATATGCCAAATTTTAAAGCAAGATTTTTTTTGCGAAAAATAAGTCGAAAATTTTATATAATACCATTGTCCTTAATGGCAAATTTGCAATGCAATTTTCCAAATTACCGGGTGGATCGAGAATATTTTATTTTTTATTCAATAACTATCAGTTCGATGAAAAAAAAAGACAAAATCAGTTTCTAATTGAATCAAGCCAAGTCACATTTTTATATGATAAAATTCGGGCCCGTTAAAAAGTTCGAAAAAAAATAAAATGGGAAATGCTGATTTCACCCACTTTACCGATAAGGAATGAAAAAAAAAATATTCTTTTAAAGTATTCCTATTAGTATAAAATCTCTACCAGAATTCATTTTTTTATCTTTTTTCCAAATTTGAGAAAAAACTAAAAACCAAATTTTAGCCTCCATTTTGGAGGGGCGTAACTCTTGAATGAAGCTTTTTCAGACATACCTCAATAGGAAACATTTTCTTTTTTGAGGTCTGAATTAGGATTTTAGGTTTGTCATCCAGTTAGTCCTAAAACACCCTGTATAGAATAAAGATGATATAATTGATAAGTGTTTTTAATATCTATTAATTTATGTATTTTTTCTGGAAATGGTTCTTCTCACCCAAGATTTAACTATATTTTAAATATGCTACAAGAATTTATTGATTTTATTTGAGAGGGCAAAAGGTTATAAATTTTGGGACAGAGATACGTGTATTATCTTTGTGCTATTGTCCTTATATTGTTACGTGTATGCTATCCACACAAACATCTCCACACCGAGGATTCGGTGTTTGAAATTCCAGATTACACTTAATCACTACTTTATTAATTAATTAATAATTAACAACAACAATTTAATGAAGAGCATAACTATAGACTGATTCATTAAGAATGGAAAATCTCGAAATGAAGATACTAGAAACCAAAATATACCGATTGAGCCTATCACGCTGCTCTAATGTTAGAGTTTTATTTTAAAATTTATCAATAATTTTGAAAGTTTTCATAATATTAACTTGATTATTTGGCAGGTTCACGTTTTTTGGCATGAGAAATAAAAATTTGCAACTAATTTTAACTTTGCTCATAGATGGCGCTTGTTATACTCTACTGCTTTGATAAAACGAGGCATATTTTTTTGTCCGTAAAGCTATAGGCAATATGAATCGAAAATTTGAAAGAGCGTTCTCTTTCTGATATACTTTAAAAATTACTCTTATTAAGGACATACATACATACACACATACATCAACATTTCAGTTTACCGAACGACCTCATTTAACACTGTAAAATAGGTGGATATTAATTTTACATTATCTACTAATATTTGACAGTCTGCTTTAATAGAAAATGCATAATCATTAGGTGAAAATTGACTCGAGCTAGTAGTGCAAATATGATGCAATTTAAGTTCCACGCTTGTCTTCGTCATTGACTCATTACATTGAAATAAATGACGTCTGTGAACCAGGTGGTGCGTTATTTATTAATTAATATTGACGAAAAACTACCTTAACTGAGCAACTAAACTTTATTTCAGTGTAACCTATGCGTTCCTTGTGATAATATTGTATTTTAAATAATAAATTAATTAAAAAAATATCAAATTCGTTTTGGAAATTGCAAATTTTTACTGGTAAATAATTAGAGGAAAGTTATATAATCATAACATTGATTTATATTAAAAAAAAAAAAACGTGAACACACAACCGCTCTCTCCGACATTGCCATCATTATCCTAACAGATGATTGCAGAAAACGGGCCTGCTAGATCTTCGGATTTAAATCTCTGTGACTTCTGTTGGGTTATAAGAAATAAATAATGCACAGTGGGTCAGTGAACTATGTTGAGGAACTGATCCACCGTGCTGCATATACACTGTGTCCAAGATAAGAATGCACAGCATGGGCATCTTGGAAATGGTAGGAGATACGAAATCGGTTAAATGGGGAAAAAGTTGCGTAATTAGGATACTATCACAATGGTCTTAACCAATGTCAAACATTATTTTTCGTTTTTGAATTATTTCGAAAACAGTAAATTTTTGAAATTTGCTTTTAATTTTTTTTTCATGTTATTATCAAAAATATGAAAAAACAAGCAAAACATCCTCATTGTACTTTCTAATAAACTTTAACGTGGCAATGATATTTTCGCCCTCCGACGTTTCGTGATCGTGGAACCATCATTAACTTCTTTTTTTTAAATACGGACCTGCATTTTTTTACGGATTTTGAATGCATTCTTCATTCTAAATTCACCTATGTATTACACATAGAGCTTACAACATGTTTTTTTCTAGTTATAGTCGTTACTAGGATTTATGAAATGAATAATAATTAATTTGAGGACTAGATAGATACAAATACAATTTATCAGATACTCGTCCATCTAGTACGTTAAATAATATTCAGTTAACAAAACAAATGGTTTAATACTGAATAATAATCAATTAATTACATATGTATTAACCTCAGTAGCTGCACAGATATAAACAATCGATTTTATTAAAACCATAGATGTCAAACCTCTAATAAATGTTCAAGATGGGAACCGTTATTTTCTAAACAAAGATAGCATCTTCGTATAGTAGAGTCTAAAACTCTAGTTAGCATTTCTGGAGTAATGCTGTTAAATGCTTCGGTAACAGATGCCTCTAATTCTTGTTCATTTTCAAAATTATGCCTGTAACGAAGTTTTTGATATATCCCCATAGAAAAAAATCCAACGGTGTCATATCCGGCGATCGTGCTGGCCAGGATACTGTTGAATGAGTGCCAATCCATTTTTCTGGGAACCGATTAGATAAATATAGTCGAACAGCCTTAGAATTATGTGCTGGAGCACCATCTTGTTGGAACCAACAATTCTGGGAATCAGCGAGAGGTAAGTTGTCTAGGGCGTCTTCAAGATAAGTGTCAAGTAAGTTCTGATAACGTTGGGCAGTCAATGAGTCATGGTAAATAAAAGGGCTTATAATTCTTGTACTATAAATGGCAACCCACATATTAAAACCAAAGCGGTGTTGGTGTCTGGCTGGTTTGAACAAGTGTTGATTTTCTCGGGACCAATAATGTGTATTTTTTCGATTAAGAATATCATTATTAGTGACATTCTTTCGTCCGACCAAATTACTTTATGAGGAAAATTCTCTTCATGCATTTCCTAGTATACAACTCACAGAATGTCCTGCGTCTTTCTTCGTCGCCTGGCCTGAGCCCTTGACAAATTCTAAATTTATAAGGATGAAACCGATGTTTTTGTAAAATAAAACTGGACGTGGATTTTGATATCCCAGTAGCTCGTTCAATTTCTCGAGTTGATACACGTGGATTTTCAGTAACTGTCAACAATACACTGTTTACTTTCTCTTCGTTACATGGTTTTTGTCGAGACCGAATGGGTTTTCGGAAAGAACCGTGTTCTTTAAGATTTGACACTAACCTTCTAAAAATTGTTTTATCAGGCTGCTTTCTTTCTGGGTACCTATCAAGATACAAATTCTCAGCATCAACACAATTTCGGTGGCACAAAATGTAACATGTTACCATATCAAATTTTTCTTCATTCGAAAAGAATCTATTAGTATAATATGTATAAAGACAACAAGATGAAACAACGACTATTTATGAATATGACAGATCGTTAAACTCAAACAATCATTGTTTTTACCAGCCTACTTATCACTAAAAAAAGGTAACTCAACGTGTAGCACATTGAGCATATTTTTTTGCTTGACTTTTATCAGTTTAAATGAAATAATCTTTAATCGAAGTCGTGGTATTACTTTTGAATTTAGAGTGTTCACATTTATGAGTAATGTAGATTGATGAAAACGTGATCGGATTTGCCGATTTGCTTGCTTCTAATCAGTATATAAAGGATACAGCAAATAACCTTTTAGAATAGTCGTCATATCGCCAGAGTGCTCCGAATCTACCACTGGATTTATGTCATGCATTTCCATTACACCCCATATAATAAACAAAATTATCGTCAATAACCGATTGCCAAAAAATTAATGTTAAGAATTTTCAATTTTAATAATAACAAAAATGTATGGGAAAAAAATCTTATAAATCTGAAGTTACATACAAGTGAATACAGGACCTGTTTTATTTAATGAAAATTTTTTACTGGCTTCAGATTCTTTAAGTAACTTTACTAAAATAAGTTATTATAATGTTAGCAAAAGAAAATTTCACAGTATCACATTAGCAATCTTCATAAATATATAGAATATTGGATTTTCTATTAAAATGCCATATACTTAATAACAAGGTTTTAAGATTTTTTGAGGGGAGTTTCTAGGCCCACCTACACATTTTTTGTGGAACTTGTCATTTGCTATTACTCTTGGGAATAATTCAAGGAAACGGAGATAAAAATTTACCAGGACACATAAAAGAAAGCTTTCTCTTCATCATTTTAATTCTGTGATGAGACCGCCTATTACTTTTCCAAACAAGCTGGCTGGTTTGGAGTAATATGGAGTAACGAGCATGCTGTCATCGCTATACTTTAACTCACATTCTTCTTCTTCTCTCCTGCTTTTAGGGTAATAGTCATTCTCATCCCCCCTGCATCAATCACTCGGTATTGAATTCCATCCTTTACTTAGCGGATACATATTCTTTCATTTATTTTGACAGGTCGATGTATTTTTAATAAATCGCAGTGTGCTCATTAATTTCTTCATAAACCATACATTTTTCCATTACATTTTGAAGAACCATATTACAGAAAAATAAATTCTACTATAGATGTAACTTGCTGAACAATAATATTTTGTTCAATTCAATAATTTTTTTTTCATAATTTCCAAGGGCGTATACAGGGTGTAATAAAAAAGAGCGTGTCAAAAATTGATTTGTAGATTTTGAACAGAATAATGACTATAACCCTATCTGCTTTTAATCAAAAGTACATCCTTGAGAGTCATATGCCAACAAAGTTGAAAATAAAAAAAGTGTGACTTGCTGTATCCCATGACATTTCATAGTGGGCGGTGAAATATTTGTGCGTCACTTATAAAATTTTTTTGAAATCTTTGATATACGAGGGTAACTCAAATATAAACAGGAATTTATCATAATTTATTGGACAAAAATAAAAATGCAAAAAAACAGATTATTCTTCGACATAGTTACCCCCTACAGAAATGCATCTTTGTCAGCAGGTAAGGGAGTTTGGCGATCCCATTTTCGTAAAAAAGTAGTGGGACGTGCTTGCGGCATAATTGCGCATTACGTCTGCATCGTCCTTAAAACTCTGTGCTCCCAATGCTTCCCTTAGTGGCTGAAACAGATGAAACTCACATGCGGATAAATCTGGACTGTATACAAATAGGCCGAATGGTTTTCTCACTCTTGACTGTCGTCGAGGGCTTTCGTTTCCAATAGTTTCTTCTATTTTATCTCTGAAAGGGTCGATTCTTCGAACTAAGCTCGAAGTTTTCTCAATATTTCAGCCGGTTAACCCGTTCTTTCATTACAAACTTCATAATAACGTGTTACGCAATGGACGGGTGCACATCCGTACCTTCATGCCTTTAAGCCCTTAAGCGTACAACACTGTCCCGTAACTTCCCTGGTCGTAAGAAAAAATCCCCGTTTATATTTGATTCGCCCTCGTACAATAAATAAGTTGCAGTCTTAGAAATCTTCCTACAATTTGGAAATTATTTAAGGGTACATTTACAACCAATGCGGTGCGGGCACAATCTGCTGGTGGATTGTAAATTGAGTTTTAAGCATATCTGGTTGAATGTATTTGTTTACAATAAAATTTTAAGTCGGCACGACCTTAAAATGCACTTTAGGTTTGAATTGGATGCTTGCAAATCACAAATATTCAATTCAATTGCGGCACGAATTTCAAATTGCGCATGCGTACTACGACACAAATTTATTGTTTATATATAAAGTCGGTTTGTGATTTGAAATTGGAAGATTAGATCTTTTAGTATAAGAAAATATGATGTTTTTAGAAGTTATGTTAAATAATTGTAATTATTTAATCAAACTGAATTTACACACACGTAATATTAAAAAATCTTAACAGATGGCAGCTTCTAACTCATTATAAATGACCTAAATTTTATTTCAGCACAATTCACAATCAGTTAGTAAATTCTGCCTGTAGCGAATTGGTTGTAAATGTACCTTAAGTCATAATGAAAGTTTCATTGAAATCTTGAAATCTCATTGAATTCCCTGAAACGTTTTTGAAATCTCGATTAAAATGCATGAAACCGTTTTGAAATCTATGTTTGAAGTCTTGCAATGATAAAAGTCGTCTCCTCATCTTGTCATGATATAAGTACAACGACAAGGTTTTCCACCAGAAACTACATAATGCTCCTTTATATTTTTGCCGTTGTGATCAGAATTCATTTCTTCATATATTTTCGCTTGAACAAATTAGAATAATCACCTTAGGGCGATACCTCTTTTTTGAGGACTCTGTACATTCTATTTACAATTTATATACAATAATTTTCCTAGCTAAGCATTCATATAATTTGCCAGCCAAACACAGTGAACGAAAAACATATCTTAGTACCCTAAAACAGCCTCTAGAAATTAATGATTTACAAAAAAAAAACGGTCTAAGTCCACATAGTTTTAGTTGATCGGAGCAAGCACTGATTTTAAATATGATGGAGTTTGGTTTTTGAAATAAACGCATTTTTATCTTAATCCTAGTATACTTAGTAAAAAAATTCTAATTTGTGCTTCGATCAAGAGTGGAACACATTGTCTAAATAAACAAGCCAGTTTACCGCCTAAGATGGAGCTGATAAAATTCTAAGTTTCGTTTCCAAAAGTCCTTGTTACTTTACAAATTACAAACAGACGCTTTATCTGAACATACTAGTGGGTAAAGAATTTGCTTTTAATGTAATAGTGAACCTATTGTTGGTTTTTAGATAAAGTAAATTTTAAGAACTGAACGAATATTCTTTGACTTTTCTGTGTCGGTATAAGAGCATTTCGTTCTTTTTTTGTTGCGTTTAAAGTCATAGTAATTTTATCCCAAAAACACTCAGAAGTGAATTGATAAGAGTATCCAATTAGCCCATTAGAAGACTTCCGTTACAAAACGTTTTAAAATGATAAATTATAAATTATTGCTATTTGTATTGTATGGACTACCATACAATACAACTGCTAGATTTATAACTATTATTATACATGTTAGATAAAACGCAAAATGCAGCAAAAACCATTTCAATTTTCTTTCATAAAAATAACTAGCTGCAGTAGCTTGAGTACGCTTTTATAGAGCAGGAGTCTAAAGTATTTAATCTGACTGTTATTAAAATGGATACATGGTAGAACCTTCTAAGAATTCTTTAAGTAGAGTGATCTCCATTATTGACATAATTTGTCAGGCGAGCTCCGACCTGTCTTACGTACAAATTTATGGCTTAAAAGTTGTAGTAGTGATCTCCTTCTAATATAATAAAAGCTATGTTCTATGCATGAACTTTACAAAGTAAAAGTCGACCAGGGAAAAGTTCTAGAGAGCAAAATACATCCAGCTCTACACTATGCACCAGATTCGAAGGTATATAACTTCTACAGTATTTGTTTTGGTAGTTCATATTTAAAAATAATTTTTATCAGTGTATTAGAAGTGAGATCTCTCCGAAAGACGACTATTATCGATTTTATTTTGAAGTATGTCCTACAGTTGTTTACAGGTCATATATTTTTTAGTCTCTAAATCTGTTAACAAACTACTAAAAGTTTTTAAAATCTTTAATGTTGCTACTTCTGTCGACATTATAATTTAACGCACCTCAAGATCCTGCTTTGGGTCCAATCCTCTTCGTCTTTATGTCAAAGATTTGCTTTATCAAAATTTTTAATATGATCCGTTCAATACAAATTCGTTTCTATGATTTTTTGTTAAAATAAATTTCTTTTATTGTTGTAAGAATATACAATATGTCCGTAAAGTATGGAACAGATTCATTATTTCTTAAACCGAAAATATTTAGGTAAAGAATCCTCGGACATGTCGATTTTTAATTTCAATTCCGCACCTTATCATTATGATGTCATTGATTTATTTTTAATATACAGGGTTTTCCATTTTAAAAATATCGATGATGTCATAACGGAAGCAGTGATGACGACATATCCAAAAAAAAAGTAAAGTATAAGAAGTACAGTTCGAACATTTACTAAAAATTGTTTTTATTATTAACTAACTGTTAGTTCTAGTGACTATTATTTGTTCAAACAAAACATGAAAAATTAGTAAATTCTTATTTCTTATATTCAAAATGGCCGTATTTTTCAACTTATCAATTTTGGACCCTAAGTGTGATACATTTTTGGAATCAGCTGTTCATTCAGAATCCAAAAATATACAGGGTATTCTATTTAAAAAATATATCAATGACATCATAAGGGTGATGATGCCATAACCAAAAAAATAAACAAGAAGGTGCGGAGTTGAAATAAAAAATCGACGTGTCGGAGGACTTTTTTAAAAATATGTTTGGTTTAAGAAATAATGAATTTATTCCATAATTTACAGACACTATGATTTTAATAGAAAATGCATATTAAAATTATCACGTGTTTTTTCCACTTGCTATGAATACTAACAATGCCTAGAGTAAGTTACCAAGCAAATTTTCAATTGACCGATTTTTATCAGATTATGGGAGTTGAAGTCGGGCTACCTTCAACTGCCATTTAGACAGATAGCCCGCCGTTTAGATTGTCCACCAGAGACTGTAATGGGGTGTTGGACAAAGTGATCTGAAAAGAGTCTAAAATATCTCCCGCATGATAGTGGCCGTCTAAGAGCACGCACGAACGGTTAAAATCTCGCTTTATGGTTAGCTGCTCTTAAAAACCGTTTTTTGCAACTACAAGGTCCGAAGCACATTCTTGAATGATTAATTACACGAAAAAATTTCCATGGCTACTGCACACTGACAAATAATTACATGTTCATCCGTTTATAGTGCTTAATTCTCTCCATAAGCACAAGGCTAGTGTTGTAATGAATGAAGACAATGGGATGCAGAATGGTTTAATATTGCCATCAATGACGATTCCGGCTTTTGTTTGTAGGTGACAGGTCGTAGAACAGTAAGAAATCATGAAGGTGAATGGAAGACTTTAGAGTTTGTTCTAGAATGTCATAGAACACAAACCCCTGGTCTCGTGGTATGGGTTACAATCTAGTATGGAGATAGGTCACCCCTTGTATTCATTTAGGACACTTTAAATTCCCGAGGATATATTAACCAAATACTTCAGCAGGACTCAGAATGGCTCCAACTGATCATTAATCCAGTAATGGAAGAATGTAATGAAGAATGTCATATTTGAACAAGATTTTGAGCGACCATATACACCAGCCGTTACTACTGAATACCTGAGAAATGCAGATGTGGAAGCTCATCCGTGACCAGTTAAATCTCCAGATTTAGAGCCATTAGAACATATGTGGAATATGATGAGTCGGAGACTTTCTAATTTACTTCAACTCCAAAGGACATTATTGTAGTTTTCATGTGACCTTCAGATAGCCTGGGATGAGTTACCTCAAATATCAATAGAACATCTCATTCGAGGCGTGCATAGAAGAGTAGAAGCAACTATAAGATCGCATGGTACCTAAACATTATTAGAAAAAAAATTTGGGTTTAACTTAAACTATAATCGTTTATTAACTTCACCCAACTATACATCATATTAAAAGTCAATCAATTTACTCTAGTTCAGGGTGTCCAACCCGCGGCCTGCGGGCCTCATGCGGCCCTTTTCATTGTTTAATGCGACCCGCCAAGAGTTCACTTGAAAACGTTTAAATTGTAAATTTAAGCGATTTTTAGAAATTCGAAATTTCCCGCTAATACAGCGCCTCCCGCGACAGTCTCTGAAATGATTGATGACACATTGTTTTATCTATCTCTGAATCGCACGATTCCCTTACTCCTCACTGGTAAAAGTACAGTCGTGTGTTATCCAGCTTGTTACTTATTCTTATTATTGGTTTATTATTCTGTTATTTTCATTCGTTTGCTCGTAAGTAAGGTAAGTTAAATTTAGATGAATATTTATTCAATTATTAAGTTTTTCATAATTAGCTAGATCGGAAACTCATGGTGTCCATTGCAACATCTTTAAGAAAACGAAAAATATCGTACGAACGCCGAGTTTTCCAATTGAAATGGATATTAGATTACTTCTTTGTTGAGGTAAAGAACAAACCTATTTGTTTAATATGCAATGAAACTGTTTCGGTGTTGAAAAATAAACTGGGGGGTTGAAAGAATTACACGGAAACGTATGTTAACAGCAGAAAGTGTTCAAACAGATTGGCTCACAATCAACCGCTTTTGCCAGGACAAGTTACGAAGTAGCGCATATTATTGCAAGGCGATCAAATCCGTATTCTGACAGTGAATTTATTGAGGAGTGTTTTGAGAAGATTTCAAATATTATTTGTCCCGAAAAAAGATCTTTGCAAAAATTAATTTATCCCGGTAGGCGAATACATGATGTGTCTCATTCAATCGAAAACCATTTTAATATCATTATTTGCCAATTTTTCTTATTATTCGCTAGCTGTGGATGGAAGCACTGACATGCAGGATACGGCTCAAGTATCAATTTTTATACGCGGATTAGATGAGAATTTTTTGGTGATAGAACAAATAGCTGCGCTAGATGGTTGAGTAGGGGCAATATGCTCAAGCGATTTTTTTTATTTAAAAACAGAAATTGCCGAATTTATGGAATCTAAAGGTAAACCCGTGTTGCAATTTCAGATCCTAAAGTGTATGGCAGATTTGGCGTTTTTGTCGACATGATAAATCACCTCAACGATCTCAATTTGAAGTTGCAAGGTAAAGATCAACTTGCACCCACAAAGTTTGACTTAATAATCGCATTTGAAAAGAAACTTTCTGCCTGGGAAACACAAGTTCCCATTTTCATTGGATGTAAAAGTAGCGATGGGGTCGGTTGGGGCACCCCCACCGCTCCCCATTTTTGCTCTCCCCACCATCTCTCAGCCAAACAGACAGCTACCAGGAAAAGTACACACCTGTAAAAACGACCCCCCCCCACTAAACTACAGACCGTAAACAGCTGTACCAGTAAAAGTACAGACCTGTAGTTTTACTGGTACAGCTTTTTTACAGGTCTGTACTTTTACTGGTAGCTGTCTGTTTGGCTAAGAGGAAATGGTGTGGGAGAGCAAAAATGGGAGTGGTGGGGGGTGTCCCAACCGACCCCATGCCTACTTGTAGAGACCATTCCAGATGAATGGAAAATGGATGTAATCGATTTCCAGAGTGATACTGAGTTAAAAGAAATTTTGCAATTATTTTGGATTTTTGCAAACTATATGTGTCTGCCGAAAAATATCCTAAATTTAAAGAAAATGCAATGTTGGCAATGTCTCTGTTCGGAAGTACATATACTTGCGAACAATTATTTCCGCGCATGGAATACACAAAAAGTTAATTAAGAACCAGAATTCTGGATGAAAACTTGTAAAATTTACTGCAAATTTCTACCTAAATGTCACCCAATATAACTAAAATAATAAACGAAAAACAGTGTCAAGTTTCTCACTAATAATGAACTATTTACTAATTTATAGTTATAGCTTGTAATAAGTATTTTTATTTTGTAACCACTTTACTCTTTTTGCATGAGTTTTCAATAAATAAAATGATAAGGTTCAAATAACGATAATTTGTCATTTCTGGAGCGTCGAATTTGATAGCCAACTTTTTCCTAACTTTTTATTTATTTAATTAAAATTAAAGCAAATCATGGCCTTTCACCTTGAACGGCACTTTATTGCGGCCTGCGTTCATTTTGTTAGTAGAAATTTTGGCCCCATCGTCTAAAAGGTTGGGCACCCCTGAGTTCATACCAATAATCATCAATCTGCTTGTCGTGTATTTCATTAACAAGAGCATTTAGCTTGTTCTTTTTACATTTTTTATTAAACAATTAAGATCCTGCTTGCATCATAGTATATATTTTTTTATTTTTAATAAAGCATTCTTGGTAATTTGAGGGCCGCATTATTAGACTTGAATAAAATGTACTTTATAGGTCTTTTATTTTTACCATTCTACAAAGTTTTTAGAACAAAGCATCAATCCACCTTCAGAATTAAACTCCACTAAATCTAATTAAAAGAAATGTTTCTGTGAACTTTTATTACAAAGTGCTTCCCTTAACAACGGTATAAACCTCGGAGATTCTATAATAACTTAACTACCAGAGTTAAAAATATTTTCCAACAAAAAGACGAATATAAGCCATAAATTAAAAGAATAATCTTCGCTACCCTCTTGTAGACATCTGTAAACATTTGAAATTTTCCCTGCGAGAATACAAACTTTACAAGAGCAACGCTATAACAAAAAAAGTTGACAAAGCTAATTTACAAGAAATTTTTATTTGAGAGTTTTGATAGAAGTACCGTCAGCGGGGTCGTAGCAGCGTTTTATGAGGAGAGACATTAAAAGGGCCATAATACGCCCAAGGGTTACTTTGATTAACTGTGTATCCTTGTTTCTTGTAAAGACGTCGCGGCGCAAGGAGCCGCTAGGACGTGTTTGATCTCAGGATGATCCTTACTAAGACCACAACTAGTTCTGAAACTACTTTGCTCAGTTTGCTGCTCGTTTCCTTTCTTGCTTCTGTGCTATTGTAAATTCCATATGAATACCCTTTGAGATATTATTTGATCCTTATCTGAATATCCTTAAATTCGACTGACTACATCATCAAACCTTTTGAATGTCCATATTGTGCTGTCCAGCCAGGGAAAAAAGGTCCGCGCGGCAAGAGAGAGCATTACCGATAAATCTCCAACTTTCTGTGAAACTAAATACTAAGAATATAGTAATATCTCCTAATGAGTAGTGTGGATGCAAACGATCACAAGAGTTGACCATACATTAATCATTTATTTCATTTAGGCTTTATTGTCAATGGAATGTGCTTTTCTTTCCGCGAGCCATCTTTCCCTATAGATCAGCTATCACCGATAGTCAAATCTATTCATAGGATGATTTAGATGCAATGATTTTTCAATTCAGTTATATTTAAAATGATCAATACGATAATCATAATAATAAAATCTTGTTTCAAATTTAAATCTCACACTTCCTTATTTGTTTTATTTATTTATTTATTTATTTATTACAACCATTCAACAGTTCTTACACTCTATTTACAGAATGGGTACAGATGACAACATTTAAGTACCTACACAGAAATTTATACCAGTAGTACACTGAGATATAATACAATATAAGATATATGCAATAAATATAACTTTATACAAACATGTTTGGTTAAAAAAATACAACAAAAGGATAACGTTACGTTCTCATTGCGGTTACACTGCAGTCATATACAGCAGTATTGGAAAAACTTTTAATTTGAGTGCTTGTTTGTGTGTTTGCATAAAGGATAAAAATTGCAAAGTCATACATGGGAGAGAAAGAGAACTATGTATCAATGTTGCCTCATTGTACGTTGTCTTTGTGAAGTAAAGAGGGCACGGATGGATGGAAATAAATTTTATTAAGACTGGTACACTTTATAAAAATATGTACAAAACTCACCTTCTTAAGCAGATTTCTGAAGTAGCTTGGTTGTCGTTATCACAAACTGGAGCACTTCTATAATAACTGTGTAGCATCAGATATGTTTCTACACTTGTCTCAGTAAGCAATGTTCGCTGTGGTGAAAAAATATGTTTGTATTTTAAAAAAGACCGTTCGACATCTACGGAAGTAATACAGGCATAAGTAAAACACTCTGTGAACTCACTTAACGCAGCTGTAAATGCACCATTACAAATTTGTCTTAATTTGGTAAAATCAGGATCTTTCCGTATACACTATCGAATTTTTCAATAACGGGCTTATTTTTTGCGTCATTTATAGTCTGTAGCTGTGTATTTATGTCGTCCACTATTTGCAGCGGTTCCACTAACGACAACGAAGTATTTTGCAATTTTTCTATTACGTCGTGTAGTCCTCTATAATTGTTATAAATAGTTTTTAAATCTGTTTCAAGGGAAACATCTTAAAGCTTGTCTGGCTTTCCTTAATAGCTGCAGCTTCGTTTGGGTTGAACTGTAGTATCACAGCTTTTATTTGTTGAAAATGTTCAGCATAATAAAAAGCTGCCTTGAACCACGTTCCCCAACGTGTAAGAATCGGCTCTGGTGGTTCCGGAATACCAGGATACAGTGTGTGAAATGCTCGAAGCCGTTTAGGAGATTTGAGAAATACTGTTTTTTGTATTTGCTATTAATGCATCTACCTCTGGAAAACATTTTCGAATCGTTTCTGCTACAAGATGGAACGCATGCAATTTACACGTAACATGTAAAAACCTACAATCGTCTCTTTGAAGAAAACGCACCACCAAACGCATTGTCGCAGCACCGTCGGTCACAAACATCAACACTTGACTTGTTGATAGTTCAAATTTTTCGAAAGTCTCCAACACCACCAGCGTAATTGTTTCGCCAGTAGACGCAGTTAGTCTTTTGCTAGCTAGTAAAAGTGGAAATGTTGGTTTAACAGGGTCGAGTACACGTACTATAACATTTAAAATAAAATTTATTCTACAATCTATCGTCTCGTCAACACATAACCACAGCCGTGTATTTTTTAATGTACAGTTAATCCTATTTACAATGTCTTCACGAACACTTGGTACATATCTACGTAGCGATGAACGACTTGGTAAATTCACCTGGGGAATGTATTTATTCCAGAACTCCCGAAATGCTGATTTATCCAATATGCGCAGGGGAATATTACAGGCAATCAGCATTAACAGTAAATTAAACATAAAGTGAGGTTCCAAAGAAGACACGCCATTTTTTTTTATTTTTATGCCGGTTACTATTGACATGAATTTTACAGCCGTATTTATTCCAGCACATTAAGTCTTGATCACAAACTTTACAAATTATTTTACATCCATCATAGAATAAATCCGGAAATTCAGCGATAAATTTATTCAACTTATCAGCGTACGGTCGTTGCCTACTCTTTACGCTCAACATTATTTATTATTTATTAGTACTCTATGCATCGACCCACAGATAACAACTGAAGTGTGTCGTGTCATCGTCATCGTAAACAAGCGCGCGATGGCATTGGTATTGCGCCCGACCCTGATCTACCATCGCTTGGCCAGGCTTACCAATTACTTATATTTAATAAGCCATTTTGTACCTTTATGCAATCTGTACTGCTACTAATATTGCAATATAATTTCATGTCGTCCGCATACAATAAACAATTCACGTGGCACTTACAATATAGTTAATAAAAATATTAAAAAGGAGGGCACGTAGGTTGGACCCTCAAGAAACACCGGAAATTGCTAAAAGTTCGACAGACTGATGGTGAGAACATTAAACATATTGCAATGTAGGATTTAAAAAATGCAAAGCGGTGGACTTAATTTGTTTTTATTTTAAAAAGGTTTGATTGATTCGACTAAATAAAACAAAAGGTGTTTTATGATTTTCACAAAATTTTTAATTATCAACTATTTGTGAATAAAGATAAATAGTTTAAATAATGAAATATTTTACAAAAATTATATGAAGCATGTTTGCAGCACCAAAAATATGTTGTATTACATTAGAAAAGTTTTAAAACAATTAAAATGATAAAATATGTAAATAAATAAAATTAATTATTCATAAATAAAAAAAATAAATATGGATTACAATTAAATTAACTTCAGTGGGTAAATTATTTATTTCCAGTTGACAGTTTAATATTATATCTGATTTTATAGTTTGTTTAATGTCTAAAAATTCTAATAGGGTTAATTTTAATTCTTTGTTTTCTAATAGTTTCAAATTTGTCATTATAACTATGATTTTCCTCCAATAAGTGATACAATCTTATTTTCTATTTTTAAAATTTCTTTAAGTTCAGACATTCTTTCCTTAAAATTTCTTCCAGTTTGTCCAATATATATACTTTAGGACAAGTCCCACATACAAGCTTATTGACATCAGATTTTTTTTTAATTTTGTTATTTTTAATTATTTTACCGAGAGTGTTGTTTATTTTATAGGCAATATTAATGTAAGTTTTTGGCAATTTTTTCTGTAGATTTACTGATATATGGCAAATTTGGATATACCTGTATTACTTCTTTTTATAGGTTTTTTTTTATCAAAAATGTTATCATTTGCAATCATAGGGTTGTAGCCCTTGACTCTGATGAATAAAAAGGTAACAAATGCTTTTACTACCTATTTTTGAAGCAAAAACCTTTGATCCATGTTATTAATATTTTCAGAGCATTTGCTTGATACTTAAAGTAAAAGCATTTGCTTTGCTAGAGACAAAAGCCTCAACAAATATGAATAAAACTAATTGTCTGAATAAAACTGCGTGTTTATTATCTACTTACGGGCACCATCAGACGCAGCAAGTTTTTTAGAATATATTAAAAAAAAAGAGATAGGTTAATTTGCATATAAAAAAGTTACAGACTAATAAATGAAGAGATGTCGAAATCCCATGAAATCCAAATCTTCCATCATCTACACCCTTTAGTAAAGTATCAATAAAAAATTAAAAAGTTTGTCGCGCTTAAATGTGATACAAGCCTGTTGATAATTAAAAAAAATTTGAATGTAGGGTAATGAAAACTCTATCAGCATTGTGATACTGCTTTTTTTATTAGTGCAATACACGGCCATCTGGGATGCGTTTTTTAACGTCAAGCAATGCTAATTGCCATTAGCGATTTTTTTTCAAAAAAATTTATTGCATATTCTTATTCAACATCCGATAAAACGGCTTATCACCAAGTTTCATCAAATTCGAATCATCTTCAGGCCAACACTCCATGATGATTTTATTGATATTTCAGTTTATAATCCATATTTTACTATTAATAATAACATTATAAAACAATTTGTTTGAGTTTTTACTGCATAAAAAACAATTTTTTTTTTGAAATCGGGTCAAAAATAAAATTATAGGCATGCAACATAGGTGAAAATGATCAGAATTTGATGAAACTTGGTGATAAGACGTTTTAAGGGATGATGAATTAGAATATGTAATCAATTTTTTGGAAAAACATCGCTAATAGCAATTAGCAGTTTTTGACGTAAAAAAAAAACGCGTCCCAGTTGGCCGTGTATTTCACTAATAAAAAAGCAGTATCACAAGTTGATAGAGTGTTTGTTACCCTACATTATAATTTTTTGTTTTAATCGGCCAAAAAATAAAGGAGTTACAGGCTTATATCACATTTATGCGCGATACCCTGTTTATTGGATTTTTTTTTAATTCTCGACAAAAATATCTTCTTCAGAAAATTCATTAAAAACAATTTTTTTTTTGTAAAATACTTATTGTTAGCCAGATGAAGATTCGCCAAAAAAATAATTATTTTCGAAGTTCTATAAAAAAAATACCATGTACCAAGAATCAAAATAAACATTTGGGCATTAATAATATTAAAAAAGTAATATAAGACTTGTAAAAACATAGAATTGGCTATAAAGCCCGAAGTATTTGCTATGAAACAAAAGCAAAATATTATTCATTGAAAATGAAGCAAATGCCTTTACTACTACTTTATACTTCGAAGTATTTGCTTTTGCTTTTACTTCTTACTTCAAGCAAATGCTTCTATTTTATTCATCAGACCCAATGTTTCCTGTAATTTGTTTCAATATGTTTAATTCTATATTGAAATTAGATAGAGGAATGTTAATTAATCTATATCATACTCAGCTTGTTTGGACCTTAACGGATGCGTAGAGGTATTTTGTATTGTGGTGTTGGTATCAGAACTTTTATGGTAAATCGAAAGTTCATGTAAATTACTCGTATTAACTCTACAGATTGTTAAATCAGAACTTTTATGGTAAACCGAAAATTTATGTAAACTACTCGTATTAACTCTACAAATTGTTAAATCTAGCGCCACCAAAGTTTTAAAGTAGTTTTTGAGGGAGTTCATTTAGGCCATTACTTTAGTATTGTTTAGTCCCCCCAATAAATACTTTGCAAGTGAAGATCAAATTTTAACCCACACGGTAACTCACAACTCACTTATTTTATATGAGGATTCATATCTACTATAATGAAAATTATTATTTGTATTTCGACGCACATTACGGCCCCCTTTCGAGTTGCGTTCAGGGCCCCCAATTAGCCCCCTCTTAATCCAGCTTTTATATAATCTACATTTATAAGGAAAGAATTAATGTATTGAAAAAGGATGAAAAGATGTCGATGATACTATAAAAAGTGTTAGATAGAGAGTGGGAACGAAAAGGAAGTGATGAATTAGTTGAAAGCGACAAGAGTATGAATGATCTGGAAAATATGCACGAGAAATTAGGGACAATAAATTATAAAAGTATATATTTTAATACGCACGAGGAATTAAGCCTAATAAATAATTTATATCACACTTCAACCTAGTAATATTAAAATGAGTAATTATATTGCTGATTTATTTAAGGACTTAAAGCGGATTATGAATTTACTTATGCTAATTAAAACGATTTAAAAATATCTGGCAGAAATTTGGAAAGGGAAATTAATAATGCATAAATTGGCCGACCCCATTTAGGGCTGCTTTGCCAATGGGAATTTATATATGAGGGTGGTTATTCATTTTCACTATCCTATTAAAACCTTTCAAAAGTTTGTACGGTTAGGAATTTTAGGATAAAGTTTAAATGACAGTTTGAGCCGTAATTTTTATTCAGAAATTTCAAGTTCACTCTGCCACGCCTCGATATGTTTTAATATTTTTCATAGAATCGGATACAGAAACTCGAATATTTTGTAAAGTATTCATATTATTTTAAACATTTATTTTCAGTAATATTTCAAAAGCTCTTGTAGCGGTATTAATGTCATCTTATTGCTTACAAATTTATGCACGAAGCGACATAAAAACTTTGGGTTTGACTAGTTTACGAGCAACGAAGTTTTATTGTCCCTTAATTTTCCATTCGACAGAAAACAGTTAGATTTTTGCAATTCATGTGTGCATTTTACTGGTTTTGTAGTATTTCCTTATTTACATACATATATATTTTTAGTATTAGGAGGGTTTTTATTTACATTTACATTTTCTTGACTTCGCAGTAACTTTATAGTTCACTTACATTTTTTGCTGCCCAGTGCAATAAATATGTGAAACTCTTGACATCTTTTTGTCTGTCGACTACATTGTCAACGAATATTTAAAATATTTGTTGTACATTTTCGGTAGGGAAAATTACTCTAATCCCAGGAAATTTTATATAGGTTTTAATTAAAAGTTTTTATCAGAAATAATTACTCTTTTTCGAAGAAAATGAAGTGATTAAAATTATCTACAGGTATTATACGAATTTTTGATTCCTGCTTTAATAAAAGAGTATCCTCATAACGAATTACCGGATACTTTTGGGGATGATCTATATTTTGTAACGAAATTGCAAGCCATTTCATTCCAGTTTGTTGTTGTTCCACGATGAATTAAGTTTCTGCCAGTCTAGTCGAGATGGTGCCACTGATTTCTACTGGAACACTTTGTTTTGCAGATTTTTGCACTAAATATCTATCTATCTTTATCGCTCATACTCTACTCTCAAATGTCTGTCTCTTTCCAAACTATAATCGAGTTTAGGTAGCAGAATACTACGATGCTACTTTCTTCTTACTAGTGCAGCGTTCAGATGGAAACCATCTCTAATTCTGCGGTCTGGTAAAATTTATATGTTTTCTGGTATTATCTTGTGATTTTATGCTAATCATTATTTAAAAAGTTGCTATATTGATTTAAAGTACCTTTGAGGTAATTTTCATAATAATATTGTACCGTAACTATCTTAATTTACGCCTTGGGCGAATTTGCTTTACGGTGATCAGTTCACTTTGGTTGTTCTTTGAAACAGCCATCATTGATATTGATTAGTATCAATTTATCGTGCCTTGCTGGCAATTTATCTAATATCTCTTTGATATTGTAATAATTTCGTGTGTTAATTTAAACTAACTTTCGGTTATTGTAAATTTTAGATTTACTAGGCAACGGATGTCGCCATTTTGTATCGTAGTTAGTTGTTTTCTGTCTTTGTATCTTGATGTTTTAGGTCACTTAGCTACGTTGGTAGCGCTCTCTAAACAGTGGTGACTGGTGACATTTGGAGATTGGTACACCTGGTTGGACCAAACCTATTTGTTTATAACCTTTGTGAAAATTATCTAATTTGGTGCATTTGTTTTGTGGTGGATTATTTTATACCAGTGCATATATTTATCAACCAGATCTCAGAGACATAAGGTTTTCCTAAATTTAAAATATCTACTGCTTATTTGAACGTTTACTTAGTTTTTAATCAGGAACGCTGCTCTAGTGGAGCTTTGCCTAGTTTTCTGTCAAAGATACCTGCCTAGTTATCTGGCACTTGATTAACTTTTAATTATCTAAAGTAAACATATAGTCAAGTATATATCTTTATTTAACTTTATCTGCTATTCATTAGAACCTCTCTCCGAGGAACCAATAAATGATTTATTTTAACGTTACCTTTAATTTGAAAAACTCATATTGTTTTATATTTAGCAAATATTTATTTACGTTATCTTTCTAATTGTCTGTCTGTATACAGACATTCCAAATTCTATTTTCTTGAAGATTAACTTCTTTTAGTACAAAAATATCTTAACATTTAGTGAATACCTATTTCACTTGTTTATTATCGTAGCTACACCTAATTTATTTGTTGGACTAGTATTTTTTCTATTTAACATAACTTTTATTAATACTTAAGTTGGTTGAAGTCTTCAACTTCCTAAAATATTGTAGGATACCGATCCTAGTTTGTTTAGTTTGCAATTTACTCTGTAAAGTTGTGTTAACTCATATTTTGTCTACGTAGCTGGACAATTCAAACGTCACAACTTTTAATTTTGTTTTGCCTATAATACTGATCTCATAAAACTCTCCCCTTTTTATGTAAATACCTGGACCAAGAGAAGAGGATAACTGGTGGATCGAACTGATCATTATATACAGGGTGGAGCAGAAAAACTATATTTTACACAACTGGCATTTTTTTTCTCAAGGGTAACTGCAGTACTGACAGTGGTGAGTCAAATTGACACCGAACCCATTAAAAGCTAAGCCGTTGGTGGATTTTTTGCTGAACTAACCCATTGGAAATACGTAAGATCTTCGTCCCCAGTGAAAGTTTTATTTGGTCAGAAGAAATTTGTGAGAGATCAGTAACTCTAATTTTTTTTTTTGTATTCTCTCAATAATATCATTTCATATCATTTTTTTTTGTGGTCTATTGGTCTTCAACCACGTAGATTTTTTCTTTGATTTGTAAATATTGTACATCACATATACTAGTCTTGATTATACTTTTTATAAAATAATATTCTTTTTATTCCACTTCCTTACCAACCGAATTCAAGTTTTAACGTTATCTATACCTTTTAAAATAAAATTTTAATTATTTGGTACTTGCAAAAGTCCTGGCGCCCAGCCTAGATTTTGGTGATAACTCAAATCAATCGAAGCCCTAATTTACGACCTGCTCACTGAGCTACCGGTCAATAAGTACAACCCCCAGCCAGGGCCGGATTACCCGTAAGGCAGTATAGGCAACTGCCTAGGGGCGCCGACAGTTTAGGGGGCGCCGGCGACAAACAAAAAATAATAAATTTTTGTATACGGAGAACATTTGCACAACTGCGAGGCACGCAGTACACTTGGTTACCTTGTCACAGCGAAAAATCGCTCGCAGCAACAACCAGTTTTATTGCATTATCATTCACGAACAGATGGTATGTAAATAGACTGACGCTGAACATATTTTGTTATTTCGTTATTTGACAACTACATGCCTTAAAAACCCACTAGTTTTCGGTATAATTGAAGTACATACTTTGCTACTTTTAGTTTGTTTTATATAGCTGAGCTGAGTGCTGAGTTTGTCAATAGTGTAGTTGTGTAGTGACTGAAAATGAGTACAAAATTAAGTGGTGCCAAAAGAAGAAAAATCGAGAGGGAGAAAAAAAGAAAAAATTGACCATATATTGCAAAATACAAAGAAAATAAACAGTTTTTTTTTCTAAACAAGAAGGTATATTATAAAAACTTTAAAATAATTGTCCATATAATATTATATTATTAAATTAATTTAGTTACAGCGGAGAAATCCTTAGAGAAATGTTCCATTAAAGAACAGGCCTTAACTTTAACGGCTAATGCTTGTGATGCTGATACTGATACTCAAACGACAAATATTATAATTGTTAATGAAGAATCAAGTTTACTATCACCGCAAAAGACCCAAACTGCATCGTTAGAAAAAAATGGAGAAAAACATGAAATTGCTACTGCTTCCTCTTCTAAAACTGAGACATTAATTGTTCAAGACGAATTACAAATCAGTAAATCAGTGGAGGACTTCAATATCGGAAACGACCCAGCAGAGTGGCATATAACAGATAAAAACTTAATTATTGATTCAATTCTAAAAAATCCACCACAGCAAAATATTGATGAGTTAGATTTTACTACTTCTGCGCGAAATTACGGTAAATTTAATCGTTACGCGAATAGACAAATATTTTTCTCGAATTGTTTTAATGGAGAACGTCATAGAAGAGACTGGTTATTATATTCTGAGACGACAGGAAAAGTATTTTGTATGTACTGCAAATTATTTGACATAAGTAGTGAAAATGCATTTGTATCGGGATTTAACGACTGGAAAAATCACATTCGTATAGATTCTCACGAAAAATCTACGGAACACAAAAACAATGCAAAGGCATATATAATGAGAATTCAAAGCTCAGGAAAAATAGACACAGAATTACATCGGCAATATTTGGCTGAACGAGATTATTGGAAGGAGGTTTTGCGGCGTGTAATAAGTGTAACGAAGTTTTTGGCAACACGGGAACTTGCCTTTAGAGGTACTGAAGAAAAAATAGGTTCTCCAAATAATGGAAATTTTTTGGGCTTATTGGAACTTTTATCTGAATATGATTCATTCTTAAGAAATCACATGGAAAAATATGGCAGTGTAGGTACAGGTGGTGTTTCCTATTTATCGAAAACCACATATAATGAATTAATTCATTTAATGGGAAATTCAGTAATAAATGAAATTGTCAAAGAATTGCATCGAAACAAATACTATGCCGTAAGTGTCGATTCTACGCCAGATATTACTCACACTGATCAACTAACTTTCATTGTCCGTTATGTAAATGAAAAGGGTATTCCAAACGAACGATTTGTAAAATTTATTAGTAATTGCGGGCATAAAAGTGCTGATATGGAAAAATGTGTACTCGACATGCTTAGTGAATTAAAAGTAGATATTAAGAATTGCAGAGGTCAATCGTACGACAATGCTTCTAATATGGCAGGTTTATACACTGGACTTCAGGCTCGCATAAAGAAACATAACGATCTTGCGTTATTTGTTCCCTGTGCTGCACACTCCTTAAACTTAGTTGGAGCTGCAGCAGCAGAATCCTGCTACATGGCAACTGAATATTTCATGTTCGTCCAACAAATATTCAACTTTTTTTCTTCTTCTACCAACAGATGGAATATTTTGAAAACTAATGTAAATGAAGATTTGACAGTAAGACAGGGTGAAATCATAATTTTCAATCAGTTAATACCTAAATCTTTGTCTACTACACGCTGGTCGGCTCGTGCTGATGCTTGTAAAGCTTTATCTGTCTCATATAACACATTTCGGAAAAGTGTAGAAGAAATAGCCCATAGCAAAAATGAAAAACCTTCCGTACAAGCAGAAGCTATGGGATTGTTAGGTAAATTTAATTCGTTAGAGACGGGAATTTTAACATCGTTTTGGTCGGATGTTTTAGAGAAATGTGATAAAGCCAGTAAGACTTTACAAACCGTTGATATTGATTTATCAACAACGATTGCAATTTTTGAATCATTGATTGGTTATCTTAAATCATTACGAGATCAAGACCAGTTTGATAAATACGAAGAAAGGGGCAAACAACTATCCAAAATTATGGAATATAATAAAGATCAAAAAAGGATACTTAAGAGAAAGCTTCAATTTGACGAAACTCATGAAAATGAAACTAACTTCGACGGCAAAAGTGATATGAGAATTAATGTTTTTCTTGCTGTTATTGATAGGCTAGATCAAGAATTAAAGAAGCGATTGATGACTTACGTAGAAATAGAAAAAAAAGTTCTCGTTTTTAAATAATCTTAAGATTATGAATGACAACGACATAAGAAATAATTCAAATAATTTGCAAGCTGAATATTCAAACGATTTGGATGAATGTTTTGCTGAGGAATGTATTGAATTCAAATATTTTGTTGAAAATATAGAAAATGTCGTTAATGTTAGAGACATGTTAGTATTTATCAGGGAAAAACATGTTATAACCATGTTTCCTAATGTGGAAATTGCATTAAGAATTTTTCTGACTCTACCAATAACAAATGCGTCAGGGGGAAAGATCATTTTCTACTTTAAAAAGGACAAAAACATATTTACGAAATGCCATAAGCCAAGAAGGACTTAATAATTTATCTGTGCTATCAATAAACCATGACTTAACTAGTGAGCTTGATTTTACTGATATTATAAATAGCTTCGCCAGTAAGAAATCCAGAAAACTTATGTAATAGTTATTTATGATACAAGTGTTCAAAATTATGATTTGTTTACAAAATATTTCTTTTTACTTTTTTTTCGTGGGTTTGCTCAACTCGCTTACACTCGTTTCGCAAACTTTTCCACTCACAAAACAAAATATATTTTATTTTGTGAGGGTTATTAACACTTGATCATAAATAACTATTACATCTATTTGTTCAACTTTTTCCATTTAATGTTCTTATTTTTATTTGTATGCGCTGAGTATATATTGTTTTTATATTACATTATTTTGTATTATGAATAAAAACTTTGAAAGCATTTTGAAAGTTTTGTAGTGGGGGGGCGCTATAATATAGTTGCCTATGGGCGAAAAAAGTCATAATCCGGCCCTGCCCCCAGCTTATTGTGTTATGCCAACAATTGGACGGGGGTGTTGCAATTTTTAACAGGACGATGCACCACTATTTTATGCCTGTACTGTGTACTATGCAGTGGCTGAGTCTTCGCTAAGATACTGCATAACAATATGGGGTGGCTTATACGAGAACAAAATAAAAAGTTTGCAAGTAATCCAAAACACACTATTAAAAATTTTATTTAGAAAAAGCAACCGATATCCATCAGCACTTCTTTACACAGAATTAAATATGTTTAACGTAAGAAAGCTATATACATACCACACTATGCTATGGGTGCACAAATTACAGCCGGACGTTGTCAAACATGAGTATCAAACCAGGAGCCAGACTGAAATGGCAGTTCAGGTACCTCTTTATCGAAAATCTCATACCCAGAGGTTTATATTTTACTATGGATCGAAGTTATATAATCTGCGACCTGTAATGATAAAAGAAATTAGAAGTTTACATATATTCACAAAATGCTTAAAAAAAATTATAAATGAGAATTACATTAACATGCAAAACATATTTAAAAACTAACAATATTTTAACCTAACCTAACCTAACATCTGTTCAGTTCTTCATTCTCTCACTAAGACGTAAATATATGTCTGTACGTAAATGATCGATAAATATGTATGTACCACCTAAGCCTGCTTGCTACCGGTTCCTCATCCTCATTTGTTTCGCAAACAACATTGAATATCTTATATCTTATCAATTTTCAATTGCATTAAACATTGTTTGTATAATAATATTATGTATATCTATTCATGATAAATTTCCAATTAGTACAGATCACTCTTGTGAGCATTCTCACAACGCAAGTTACGTGTGTAACTTAGGTGAGTTGTTTAACATATTATTTTCCTTATGAATTATTTATGCAGTTATCTAATTGTAAACACTGTGATTTCTATTCAATAAATTTCTTTCTTCTTCTTCTTTTCTGTACGTGTATACGTTTTGAATTATTTTGAAATCGCTAGATTGGCAAGCGAGGATCAATTGAATGACCGGCCAAGTCACCAGACCTTACACTATTAGATTTCTATTTGTGGGTATATTCTCGTAACTTAGATGGACTAAAACAAGAAATTCGATAGGAGGTACGAATTACGCCAGATATAATTTTGAATGTCCAAAGAGAATTCACAAAAAAGTCCAATGGTGTTAGGTCGGGCACCTCGTTTTTTTAAAAAAATTTTTTTTTTATTTTTTTTTTTTTTAAAAAAAACTTCAAACCCCCTCTCCTGGGCTGTAACTGGTTATAGTTTACATTTGAAAAAGTGTACTTCATGTCAGATCTCGAAAACCATATCACAAGAATATTCGGACTACTCCAGTGGACTCCACGTAAAAATTAGTACAAATTGTTTTAAAACGTTTTTACAAATGTTGAGTATTTTCGAGATACAGCTCAAAATTAAATTCAGACATACTTCAATTTTAGCATTCGACCTGAAAATAATTGACGAAATTCTGTTTCCCTAGGCCTTGGCCCCGAAAAAAGGGCCCTTTCTGTTCGCTCATTTAAACCACAATAAACCCCCCCCCCCCATCCCCCCCACCACTTTTTTTTTTTTCCCCCCCTTTTTTCCCCCCCCTTGTATGTTTTTTTTTGTTTTACCGCTCTTAATGATTTTGACCCACTTTAAACGGCCCTGAAAAAAGAGCACTTTCTTTTCTAGCTATATTATAATATATTGGAAAGGTACCCTACAAACACTGTACAACAAAACGTATTTTTAAATACCACTTCATTTATTATTATATTTTTTTCTTGAAAACCCCTTTTGGAAATTAATTGTTTACGGTTTGATTTAAATTATTTCCAGTTTGATTGCAAACAAGTTTTTTATTTTTTAAACCTATTTTTTTAAAACCCCATCAATTAATTTTTTTTATTTTTCCCCCCAAACCCCAGGGGAGCTTTTGGGAAAAAAAAAAATGCGGAACGAAAATATCACATTTTGTATAACTATGTGGTTTTAAATTGAATATAAATAACAAATCCGATGAAATATGTAATAAATAATCACATTGTCTGGCAGCTGCATTTGTTTTGTTAATTTAAAATAATCATGCTCCACTGTTTGGTAGATTGGCTACAAATGGTAAATAAATCATGATGGAATCAATTCGCATAAAAATGTGAATTGGCTTAGTGAAAATTCCTTTAAATTAAACAAAATCCGAAAGAATCATGTAATTCGTATTGTTTTCAATACATTTTAACTAGCATGACATGATGTATAGATCTAATTTAAAGCCAATAAAATTTACGGTCTGAACTTTGTATATGAGAAGTGAGGGTTTTCATTTTATTTGAAAAACATAAAGCGGCATAATTGCCAGCATTCAAAGCGCTAATGAGGCAAAAAACAGAAAAACAACTGTTGTTTTATTAAAAGAACAAATGGTTCGATAAGAAAGCAGAATTATCACAAACCGTTGTGTCGTTTATATGTGCTTTGCATTTAATGAATTTGCAGGACATACATCCCGGTGACAAATACATTGGCCATATTAGGACTATGCCGGATTATATCATTGTCCTGAATAATTGGTATGTCAGCATAGTTCGTCTGAAATAAATCAGCACCTTCAATTATCGGCCAGTTAGGCCAAGAGGTCTCGGCTTTGAATCCTGGATAGGGCATGGATGTAGTAACGTTTTTAAATTACTGAGATGGTAACACAGTTGTACAGAACGTACTTCTGTGACAAAATACGGCTAGTCATTGTCTATCTCTTATGAGTTCAAGTCTTAGTTGCGGCATCTAGCAAATGTCGAAGGGAATAAATTCAGTCTCTTAATGAAACTGATAACTTTATTGGGCGAGAATGTGTCCAGATCCTCTGACAGCAGTTGCCCTTTTGCCAAATATTGAAAATCGTATCTTCTCCACAGCGGAATAGGTGCATAAGATGTGGTCTGCCTTCTCATCATCTTCCAGGCATAGACGGCACTCGGCGTTGTCCGCTAGGCCGAGTTTATGCAGATGATAGTTTAGTCGGCAGTGCCCGGTATATAGGCCTGTTAGAGTTTTCAGGTTTACCCTGTTTAACTTTAAAAGTTTCTTAGCTCTTGATTTCAAAGGGTATTTTATAAACGCCTTTGATTGAACTAATCCTGGTAACTCTTGCCAATACTGGAGAGTTTTCCTTTCAGTCCAGGTTGAGATAGCCACCTTGGCAGTACTTGAAGATATGGAATTGAATATAAGTAAGGCGTTAAAAATATATATTCCGTCTTAAGACGCAAAATAGGACAACTTTCGATTAATGTGACTAATTTGAAGCCGATGAAGTTTTATAAACTTTTTTATATGACCACATAACCTGACCTGGAAAGTGTTAGCCAATATCAGATGAAGTTGGGGCATTAAATAATTCCTATAACCTCACCTTTACTGTTTTTTTTTCCAGTTTAAACACTTTTACAAGTTTTTTTTTTTCTATCGCGTAATCACTTTCTTCTTCTTCTGTTTATAAGTTTTTCTATTCGAAGCCACCGTACTGTTGAAACAGATTTTCCAAATCGTCATCATAGCTGCATTTGATATCAATTTCTTCCCGTTTCTCTTCACTATTTGTCAGTTGTGGCTTTGTCTCATCGAGAAAATGGCAGTAGTAGTTTATAGCTTATCTGACAGAGCATCTCACAGCTTTCTATCCAACCGTGATTGTACCATCGCTTTGGAACATTTTGTAGTCATTGGTCAGCCGGTTATTACTTTGCTTATTATGCTCATGAGTAATGCCTTCAAAAGTGAAAATAATGTTATTGACAGACAAATCTTTGCTACGACATTTTGATTTTGTAATGAAAAGTTGAGGGTTGTTATGCTGCCTCATTTTGGACAAAAAAAGTATACAAACGATATGATTGTCCTCATTTGAATTAATTTTGAAATCGGCAGTGCCATTATATTATTTTTAAGACGGCTTGGACCTAAACCAATATAAACTCCATCTTTTCTAAAACCTTGAGATGGACAAAAATGCAATGATAACTTTTGAAGTAAATTTTCATCGTTCGTAATTAAAACATACCTAAAGCAATAATTATTTTATTAAGATTGATACATTAATTTCTTCGAAAGGTGTAATATTAAGCGATTTAGAATGATTATAAATCATACTTCGTAGTTTTTATCTACACTTCTGTGTCTACAAGTGATTCGCTGGTATTTATTTAATAGCAAGCCACAATATCCAACGTTTCAATAATTAAATGCTTAAATGCTTAACAGCATTGATATGATATATCATGGGAAAAATGTTTACAGAAGAGATAAAATAACTTGTCAACAAGATACTAAATAAACATACCTAGGTATAATAAATATTGTGTTTTGAGAAAGAAATCTGTAATAAACGTCTAAAGGAAATTGTTATTGATTTAATTTATATTTTATAAATAGAGATAAAATTGTTAAGAAAAAAGTGACCAAAGGTGTTTAAAGTCACAGCACAGCCTTAGTACTTAAATTATTTGTTTATGAGAGAGTTAAATATGTCGTGTTTCAAAAGCTCATAAAATCTATTTAGGAGCATGGACTTGAATTAGGTACTAATAATTAAAATCGTGCGTATTTTTATATTTGAATCTTAGGAAATTAATATATGGACACCTACGATTTTTATAATTCATGGCCATTTTGGCTAAGAATTTTAAAAAATGATAACAAAAGTTATTTGGAACACAGTTTCTATCTGTTTTCGTTTTCTTTGAAACCGTGTAATTTTCGAAGTATGGCTCTCTCCGTTAGCTTAGGGCACATGATTCTGGTATCTACCGTCACTAACCTTGGGGAGTGGCTGTATGTAATGCGAAGGGCGCAACTCCCGTGAAGCGTCGGAGTCTACGTCAGGGCTGTAGATTGTAAACAGTCATAGGGGTCGCAGATCGACAACGTCATCAAAAAGTCGACTACAACCTTCTGGCAATTGCGCCGAGCGGTAGGTAGGAACTGGGGCCTCAACCCACGGATCCTACATTGGCTGTACACGGCGGTCATCAGACTGAGGCTTCAGTATGCATCTGTGGTCTGGTGGCCGAGCGTGGACAGAGCGACCACGTCCCGAAAACTGGCAAAAGTCTAAAGACTAGCCTGCCTATGGATCACTGGCGCAATGGGGACGACACCGACAGTTGCTCTGGAGGTTCTGCTAGGCCTGCCAGAACTGCCCGCGTGGTTAAAGAGGGAGGCTATGGCGGCCTATCTGAGAATGCAGTATTCTGGGATATGGCAATGTTCAGGTAGAGCTAAAGGTCACGCAGTAATTGCTGGACGGGTGGAGAGGGAAATCCCCATCTCTGTCCTAAAGGTGAGAGAAGCGAAAGATCAGCTAAGGTTGGAAAGGAAATATACTCTCACTCTTCCCTGTAGGAAGGAGTGGAGTGAAGGCAGAATTGACTTCCTCCCGGACTCTCTGGTGTGCTACACAGACGGCTCTTGGGTGGACACCAGAACGGGGCGGGAATATATCTGGAAGGCAAAGGAGTGCAGGAGAGCTTTGCTCTATGTACATACACCACGGTCTTCCAGGCAGAGGTTTACGTCATCCTGATGGCTGGTATGGCTGAGGTTAGAAACAGGGCGGAACAGATGATATACATCTTCTCCGATAGCCAGGTTACCCTAAACACGGTGTGCTGACCTTTGTGACTAAGAGGACAGCTGGGGTTGGTAAAAAAGTGCCCATCTGCGGCCTATTTGCCAGGCGTCAGCCTCCTTCACCATTACCAACTGTCAATAACCAATTTTTCTTAAATTTTCCTCTGCATGTTTCTCTTATTGAAATATTGTCTATTAAATAAAGGGCTTGTTTTTGTATGATAAATATCTTATTTATATCTGTGGCGCCACTCCAGAATAACATTGAGGAATGTCTATTTTTGTATCTGATCCTAATGTTGTACAAATTGGTTACTGTTATGAAGATATGATAAAAAAGAAGAAGAATTAATTTTAATTAAAGTCCAAGGAAAATAATGTGTTTAATAAAATACCATGGTTTATTCTGTCGAATGTTTTAGAAAAATCCATATATGTCAACCTGTCCATGGCCATTTGTAATTTTCGCTAAGTACTGTGTTATGCAAATTAAGGTTCGTAATTATGGAACTACAAAAAAGAAATCCTGTCATCAAAAAAAAGGATTGATAAGATTCCTTTTTCATTTGCCTTACGAATCCGGATCATAAATCATTTTATATGAAAATATTTGAATACTGCTTTTGAATACTCAAAAAGAGTTATAATCCTGGATTCCAGTACTGAGTAATTCCAGCTCTGTGCTTTATACCCAGTGTATATGTTGTACCCGTTTAATGATGGTTTATTTTTAGACAAAACTGTTACAGAATGTCAGCAATTAAATAAAAAAATTATAATTGGAGTAGTGTTTGTTTTTTTTGCTGACGATAAATTTAGGCAAAATTTTGGGTGTCCGGTATTTTTTTTAACGTGAGTCTATAATTCATTTTAGCTGAATTTGTTATTGAAAACCGCTCCTCATTATGCACTAATTTTTCAGAAAATCATTTGATCAATCAACTAACTTCACTGTATATATGGTTTTCTGAATTATTAAATGTAGAGAAATAGAATTGTATATAACCTGGTATGCGTATTAATTTAATTAAACTTGTTATTTACCAAAAAGAAGAAAACCTTTATTCGATAAAACGTGCCATCTTCCTATCTAGGTATTGAACTTGTGTTTGTGGAATATATTAAATTCTGGGGAACTTTTAAATCGTGACAAGATAGAAAATTCGAGTAAAACCCGCCGAACAAGGAATGTTTCGTTTGTTAAACAGGAAATAAATGAAGATAACTTAAATTTAGTTCAATGTTTTCCCCTTAAAGCTGTTAAAATCGTAGTGAAATGCCCCACACGGCGTTTCTTTTCACGTTAAAACAAGGAAAGGAGTAAAAGTTTTCGCCGGACCGAGTTCCTGATTGCGTTTGTTTCCGCAAAGACAACACAAAATGCCAAAAATAGACATAAAAGAATTCGTTTCCTTCTAAAAATTGTTTTCTACTTTACCCTAAAACGGATACCTGTAATTCAATTTCTTTTATTTTCTTATTTCTGTCCCGTTCGTGTCATACAAAGAAATTACTTTGGATTTTCGTACAGTTTTCTTAATGTTCTGGGACTTTTTATGTACTTACCAGTATTTTTAGTACAGTGTTTGTTATTCTCTGAACGTATCGTGAGATATTATTGCATTGAAGCAGATAAGAAGATGATTCATTTTTTTACGATTTAAGAGATTATTTAATGGAACTTTCCTGTGTGAATATTGTTGAACAGTTATTTTCAGATATACTCTAGGAAAAGGAATTGTGTTTATACGTATATCTCAGAAATAGATTCAATTATAAAACAGCATCGAATTTCAGATATGTTTGCAAATTATTTTTAACGTTGAGTGGGACGGGGCCAATATTATAAAAAAAATTACATACTCTTCGTAATTATTTATCGGCATCATCAAAACAAATTTGTAATGTAATGTGTAATAGATTTATTAATGTAAACCTTATGAACCAGATAAATCACCTTATAAAAAAACAACGTGAATATTTTTTTGGTAAATTCAGGTAAGTGTAGAGTGATGTATTGGCTAGCTGAGGTTTCGATCAATCATATTTAAAGATAAATTAAAATCAAATTAAGCAATCGTGGTAGTTCTGATCCTAATGGAATCTCAATAACTTCAAACTTTATTGTAAGTTGTAGGCTTGTTCTATATCGAATGTTTTATCTATTTCAATAAGTCACTTTTCAGCTGTAGATTCCCGGAATCAATCAACTTTTCGGCAAGTGCAAAAGTTTTACTTGATTATAAGCACGATTCTGGTATGTATAGTCACTAACCCTGCGGGATGTGGGAGTGTCTGTAGTTAATGCGCGGGCGCGACTCGCGTTAGGCGGCGGAGGCCACAGGAGGACTGTCCGGCATCGGTTGTTCCGAAAAAAAAAAAAATAATAACCTCTTCGTGCCAACTAGACAGAGATAACCGTAAGATGATAAATATTTACAGAAGTATTCATCTTATATCGTTCGTTCCTAATGTGTACCTCCCACGTCAACGGAGGGGCCGAAGACTCTTGAGTCTGGAGTGTACGCATGGCAGAGTAGTACTGAGTATAGCATGTAACATTCTCAAGAGCTCATATCCCCTCTTACGGTTTGTAAAACATCACAAAACTGTAGGAGTGGAAGCAGGATTGTTCAAAGCAGCAAATAGAGCCACAGATGAACTCGGCCTCGCATTTGACATCAGGTGAGTCACTGAACTTTAGCCAAATCGTCTGAGAGCCGGAATCAGGGCTACTGAACAGGAAAAACTGTTTCGGCATTATGTCGAAAAACCCTAGCATGGTGACTTCTATAAGAACATAGAAACACTGGGTTTATCGACCAATAGGGCTTAAGTCAGGGACCGAGGACTGCATTATGGCCTGCCAAGATGGTGTTATCAACACCTTGGGCAACTGTAGTCGCGTGTGACGTGTAGAGGTTCAACTGCAGAAGCTGCCGTCAGACGCCGAAACCGCTCATGCACTTACTCTCTACATGCCCAATATATGTGACTTCGACATAACGTGGCGTTACGAGTGGTATATTACCACCTAAGGCACTAGTATGGGGTAGATCAGACATCAGTACTGCCTTACGTCCCCAAAAATATGAGTCCGTTGTCGAAAACGGTAAATGTCGTATTTATTGGAACTACTCCTTACCAACGTCAGGCTAATACAAGCTAACATGCCTGACATAGTCCTCCTCGGTTGTCAAACCACGGTGATATATGTCAACGATTTTGCCCGCTGAGTAGTTGTTTCCTTCAAATCATATTTAATAACAGTAGTTTAGTCCACCTGGGCTAGAGGTCGCCGCTCTCGGTACTTGCTTCGCAAGTCGCTATCCGCCACAGAGACATCTATGGTGTTGGTCGGATAGTAGCATTTAGACCATACGAGAAGTTTCGTACCTCTCACCACTAAATTTACCTTAGTATATGACTAGCAGGTTGGCCACTATGATTTGTCTGTTCCATAACCTATGGCATACTGAGGAGAACAAATAAGTTCGAAACCGGTCTATGTCTGGTTAGGACTTGACAAATGATATTGGCTATCGATCTATCATGATTTGAAGGTATAATCCAATGCAGGTCGGGGTATTTGCCCGTTGACTAGTTGTTTCCTTCAAATCATATTTAATATCATTAAAGTTAGGTTATATCGAGAATGAGTATGATGAAAACAACGAATGTACATGATTATTACTCACGGTTTTCTGTAGTAGGCTGCTTTGGTAATGCATAATCGTCAGGATTAAAATGTTTCTTACAAACACACGAATGTTTCGAGGGAGTAAATTTATCTCTATCAACCACCGTTTTAGGCGAGTTTTGTCTCTCGGAAACATATGTCCGCCTTTTGTTTCCGCAAAATGGAACTGCACAACACTGAGACACAATTAACAAGGTTTTTTATTTGCTGGTGTACGAAATAATTGTAATAAAACACTAACTTTTCCCGCGCCTAACAATAACTGGTGAGCCTGAAAACGTTAGTCCTCATTATCTTGATTCTAAAAAAAATATTTTTATTCCACAAACCTCCGTATTAAAATAAATCCTACCAGGTATACAAGATGCGCCGTCGTGGTGGATCTACTGTCCAATAATATTTATATTTCTTATGATGTTATATTCCTCTTCGTTTTTTTTTTTTTTGTTACAAATATTAAATAATTTTAACCCGTCACCTAACCTAACGATTGTTTTTACATTATTCTCGGTATTATCAGAACAGAACTGCTAGGTTAGCGATGTTTCCAGTTATACAGTTTGTTCATAATTTTCTTCACACCCAATTCGGGAAAACTGCCTTCCTGTAATTCGTTTTAAAGTTTTATATTCCTGTTCTTTATCTTTGTATACCTAATTATTTTCGTTTTTAATTTTTTCCTTGCCGCCCGAAAATGTGCTTAACCACTAAGTATATTTAAGATAAAAAATGGAGGGTAATCATACTAAATTTTTCAGCGTGGCTCTAAAATTGCGGAGGCAAAAGCACTATAGTGGAAATGTAATTTCATTATTTTTAATTTACTCTTGCAAAAATGATTAATTACTCTAGAACAAATTATTTCTTTTAATTAAAAAGTGGTGGTAATTCTTCGTACGGAGGTTCTTAATTAAGTATACTCTTTTTTAAAAGGTCTCATTTGATGAAATATTGTTCAGTTTGAAGTTTCTTCTAAGGGATATGGAAGGAAATATAAGTGATTGGCTCTTAGTAATTTTCAAATATAAAATATTATTTATAGCTTACAATTTCCGTTTCAAAAATTGATTTATATCCTTAAGTGCTAGCTCAGTAGGGAGACTAATGGAAGAAGTATTTTTCATTCATATTGTATCAAAAAAGTGAATATATGAGCAAAGATATATTTGTTTGTAAGTAAGCACACAGCAATCGTGCACTTTTAAAACGAAATTTCTAACATTGCTTCCGAATTTCAAAATTATTTTATAAATGCTGCTGGAGATTTGATCAAAAATTTAACTAATCATCACTCATCAATAGATTATCTGAAATAAAATAAATTTAACTTTAATTTAGTCTTTTGAATTGTAATTCTGATATTACTCATATAGAATTAAAAATAAATATAGTTTAAAAAAACTAAAAACACCTTTTAAAGAACGGTTGTAGATTCTATATGAGCACCACGCTTTTTCAAATACTAGTATTTTTCGTCATTATTGTTTTCAGTTTATATTAATAATTATTTTTCACTTTTTGTTGGGGCTTAAAGTTTTCAGTTTTTTAAACTATATTTATTTTTAACTTTTTAACCGATAAAATTACATTGTGCGCATATTACGACACGAAGAAAAAAATTTTTATTTCAGGGGTCTGCCTCAAGTGGAACCAATATTAAGCCTTGCTTACGAGGGATAGGAGGAAAGGAGGGACCGCAGGATAATGATATAAATATCAAATATTGATGTTACCGGTCTTGTAAGTTAAAAGTAATAATGTGTCGTTAGTGGTTAGAGAGAGGTAAGAAAAAGGTGTTAAAAAATCAACTGGTTGACCTGTGGAGAAGAATGTAAAAACCGATCCTTTATTTTGAGTTTAATTACCTACCCTATAAGTAGGTAACTAACCAAATAAGCTATTCCAAGAAACGTTTCTTGGAATTTCCCGGTATCGAGTGGAGGGGGGTTATTGGACAGAATCGAAGGTAATTTCAACATAGTGTATTACCTACTTGGTCAGTTGAAATTTTGCTTCACTTGTGAATAGTTGTGTATAAATTGCTATTTTGGTCATGGAGAATATAAATCCAGGTATGTTAACTATTTAAATAATATATAATGACCTCGATATTTGGCATTCTTCAACCTGTTAATTTGAATTTTATAAACGAGTGTAAAATTAGATTCTTATTGATTTTTTTAACAACTTCTGTAAGCTTTAAAAAAAGTATATAAAAGTATATATGCAACTTTCTGCTATTTTGTAGTTAATTTAGTTAAAGCTATAATATGATTTTGTGCAAATATTTGCAAATTTGTATAAAAAGCCTTTTTTCCTTTATAGGTCACCCTCTTGCGTATGGTGAATGTTTTGAAGATTGGGGTCAACAGTAGATAAAGACAAATTTACTGCAATAAAGCAATGTACTACGAACTCGTATAACATTACAAACCCTGACGCTCCAGAACTACTGAATGTTGCAAAATTAATATGTGCTAACTTAAAATCAAGGTGGACAAAGTACTCACGTTTAAGATCCCATTTATTAAAAAAAAAGTGGTTTTCTCGCCTCGAAAATTTCAATCCCTGAAAGTTTAAAAAAATCTACCAATATCAGTTCGACAACCTCAATGAGTGGCCGGGGCCGTCCACAAAAGCAGTTCGAAGAGTGTTCCGTCAAAACAAAAAAAACGTAAAGTGGAAACATTGGTAAAAAGCTTCGGTAGTGTGGAATTACAATTCGCTTCTAGTATCGCTGGTCCATCAACTTCAACAGGACTTTTAGAAGTAAAGAAATAATTGAGTTAGCAGCAAGCACTTGCTTCTTACTTAGATCTAGACTTATCTGAACGCAAATACAATTTATTAAGGACTGTGGTAAATATCGTACATAGAGATACTTTTCCTAGTTTATATAAACTTAATCTGTTCAAAAAAACACTCATATATTGAGATATCATCCGCTTCTGAGACAGCTGTTGAAGTTAATATTCAAAATATGTTATATAAAACTCTTAATAGTATTTGCAATCTTATTAATGTTGTAGATATACATAGCATTACTTCATTAAATTTAACTCTTGTCTGTAAATGGGGCATCGATGGAAGTTCCAGTCACAGTAAATACAAGCAAAAATTTTCAAAAGAATCTGAAACTGACGAATTTATGTTTTTTATAGGTTTTGACCCTATTATGCTCATGGACAAATCCTCTAAAACGGTGGTTTGGAAAAATCCCCGTTCGTCATCGTCGCTATATTGTGGACCACTTAAATTTATGTTTTCTAAGGAAAACGAGGAAATAATTAAACAAGAATACAATAAATGAAAAGATATTAAAAACATTAGCATGAGAATTGGCGAAAGAGAATTTAACGTAGATTTTGAATTTCACAAACAAAGTCTACTGCTACTTGTTATCTATGCGGAGCAAAACCGACTCAGATGAATAATACAGACTTGACTCAGTTTGTAGCGAATTCTGAAAAATATAAATAGGGATTGTCAACTTTGCATTGTTGGATTCGTTTCTTGGAATGTTGTTTAAAAATAGCATATCGCCTTCCTTTTAAAAAGTGGCGAGTTTCAAAGGAATTTAAGGATTTGAAAGAACAAACCAAAAAACGAATTCAAAGTGAGTTTAAAAAATAGTTAGGGCTCAATATAGACAAACCAAAACAAGGTTATGGTAGTTCCAATGACGGAAATACAGCTAGAAAATTTTTTGAGCAATATAAAATAAGTGCCAAAATTACCGGCCTAACGAGACACTACTTTATAAATTTTACCTAATTTTGAGAATTTTGAACTGTAAGGAAAAAATTTATGTAAATAAATTTAACAATCTTGCCATGAACGCTAGGAAATTGTATCTGCAAGAGTACTCGTGGTATAATATGCCTATGACTATCCATAAAATACTGGTTCACGGTTATGAAGTCATCTCTCAATTCAATATACCGATTGGTGAAATGTCAGAAGAGTGCCTAGATGCTCGACATAAAGAAATTAGAAAAGAAAGATTGGCACACACTCGAAAAAAGTCGCGACCGGAATCAAACATTGATTTGATGAATCGTTTGATCATAACGTCAGATCCTTTACTAGCTTTCCACAGAAAAAATCTCCAAAAAAAGGAAAAAATATGGCTGATGACAGTAGCATTAAAGAGTATTTCGTGTTAACTGATGAAGTAGAGCCTTTAACAGCATATAATATCAAAACTCCTCTTGAAGTTAGCGATGACAGTGAAAGTGATTCAGGGGCAGAATATACATGGGACATTTTTTTGTTTATATTATGTAAATATTTCTGGATCCTAAGTATACTTTTACATCTCTTTCTCTGTCAACATTTTAAAAATAAACTATAATTTATAATATTTTATGGTATTATATACATGCACTATTTTTTTACTAACCTCAATAATTTGTGGATGTAAATGTAGACTAATGTCGGACAATTTTATGGTAAATAAATCATATTATACCACTGATTTTTTTGGAGTTCTGCTTTTTGTCCATTTGCCCCATAAGATCGCTGCACTGTGCGACGTTCCGATTGTAATTGTAAAAGAAATTAGCGATATCTTAAACAAACCCCTTACGTTTTTGGTTAAACTTTTTATTAACTTTCCGGACTGTTTTAAATACACTATTATAAAACCATTATATAAAAAAGGTGATAAAACGTTAATTTCAAATTATAGACCTATTTCTCTAATACCCACACCCTCAAAAATACTAGAAGCAGTCCCTAAGGAGTAACTTTTAAGCTATCTAGAAAGTAAAAACATCCTTGCAGACTTTTAGTATGGTTTTCACAAAAATTGCAGCACATCAGATGCTACGTTTGAACTTCTAGATAATAATAATATAATAGAAGTTAAACAACTACTGCTTCTTGGAATATTCTGTGATTTATCTAAGGCGTTTGACTGTGTGGATCATTTTATACTATTAAATAAACTGAATTATTGTGGAATTAGAAGAATAACAAACAACTGGTTTAAATCATACCTCAAAAAACCGTAAAATATTAGCAGAGGGTTGCTTGCATACTTCGAGCACAAAATATTACTCCCTGCAAGAGAACATCAAATATGGAGTGCCCCAGGATTCCCTTCTGAGACCACTATTATTTCTAGTATATATTAATGTTTGTAAAATTTTCACTATATGCAGATGACACAAGTGTTTTACTTAGCAACTCACATATCGATAATTTAATCACAACAGCACAAATGAAAATCACCGATATATCTGACTGTCTCATATCTAACAAATTATCATTTAACCTTGAAAAGACCGTCAACATGTTATTTCAACCCAACAAAAATATACCGCAAAATACATCGATCTCAAATATAAGAAATAACGAACCCGTTTGCTGTACAAAATTTCTAGGTCTACATATTGATGAAAAACTGGATTGGAAACTCACATAAATATAATCAATAAGAAATTATGTAGTGCAGTCTTTGCCATAGGAATTATGAAAAATTGTATCGGTTTTGATTGAGCCAAGACAATAGGCTATGCGTAATTCTATTCCATTTTGCAGTATGTGTCAGATTTGCATGCATATATGAAAAGATATCTTACCTTGAAATTTTTTTTAGCGAATTCCGTATTATCCAAAGTTGATAAAGTCAATTTATTATAAACACTCGCTCAAATAGAACTGGAGGTATAGGGGGGATGTACTTAACAGTAAACTATACATACACAAGTAATTTTCACTGCCGGTTACAAGAACAATATTATTAATATTTGTTCTAAATGTTTTCTAGTTAAACTTCGGCGCCTTTCGTTGAAAATCCATTTATATTGCGAGAAGGACCGCTCGACGTCGACAGATGTAACTGGAGCATACTTAAAATATGTAAACGTTCACGTCACCACATTCATTCCCGGTGTAGCAAAGTCTACAGCTTTGCCGTTTAAAAGGTCTATTACACCTGTCATTGTAACAAATCCGGGATTTTTTTTAAACAATTTTATTCATACCCTCGCAGCAATTTCTCCCTGTAATTGAAAAATATATTGTCGAAGATCGAACACAACGTTTATTGCATCAACTGTAGTAAATTCTGATGTTGGCTGTTATTGAAGTCCCGTACGGCTAGAGGAATTCGCTTGTGAAATAGCAACTACGTCATTCAGATTTAACTGCTATATTAGAGATATCACATTTTCAAAATGGCATTAATGGTATGATGCTGCCTCTAACCGAGTTCCCTATCATGTTATAATGGGCTGTGGAGGTAATCGGTATTTGGTAGAATTTCATGAAATAACCGTACACGACTTGGTGCTTTAAGAAGACTTTCTTTACACTAGATATCAAAATATTAACATTAGGGTAGCACCCCCTTATAGCTTTAGCAGTCCTATGAAGCCCATGTGCTAAACATGTTACATGAAGTATATTCTGATATGTTTCCTTCAAAATTCTTCCAGCAGCTTTCATATAATTCACTCCATCGGTAACAAATAATAACAACTTGCCCTTATTTTCTGCATATGTCACCCCAAAGCTCTTGTAGACTGAATTCACTACCTCCGCTATAGTGCGAGAATTTGTAGCTTCTAAAACTTTAGAGGCAATCAAATGCCCGCTCGCTGAACAATTTTCCCCCCAATGCACCCACTAAAATATACGCTACCTGAAACCCGCAAGCATTATAATATGGCTCCGTGGTCTAGAGGTAACGTACTTGCCTCGAAACCTCAGGGTCCCGGGTTCCATTCCCGGCCGTGGCACTGGGATTTATCTGTGAGAGAGATTAATCGTAGTATACACAGATATTGAATGTATGTCCGTTGTCTCAATGTGTTTGAGAGTAAATTCTATTCTATTCTATTAATAAATACTTTAGGTATCTTTTCATCAAGGAATCTCAAAAATGTTGAATTGTGCCATTTTGCACATACAGATTTTTCAACAACTTTGCATAGATCGACGTTTTCCTCCACGAGAGCACCGCAATAATGTTTTTATAGATGTGACCACCACCCAAAATTATTCAAAAAAAGTCAATGCGGCTGTTTGTTAGGCATTAAAAAATGCAAATTCTTACGCAGCCGACAATGCTCGAGGTTTATTTTTAGATCGCCCAGCTTATCAATTATGTGTAAAAATAAGAACAAAATCTAATGAGCTTTAAATGTTACGCCGCGCAACACTAAGTTTAATTGTTTTTAATTTTCATCACGTCATTAAAACAAACGACCTCTAATTATAAGAAATTACCTAATTAATGATATTGTTCCAAAACTATGCTGGCCCTAATAAATTGAAAGTGTTCTCATTTAATTAAACTTTTAAGTTATCTAAATCGTAATCATAAAATTAAATATTTTACAATTATAACTCATCGGAGTGACTAAATATTTTACAATTATAACTCATCGGAATGACCCTCCTACTACTTCTACCTCACAGAAGTTATTTATGAAAGGCCGTCTACATTATTTATGATCTGTTGACTCTCGCTTGTTATTGGTCGGTACGGAGCAACACCTGTAAATCTTGGCGTGGAGCAACGGTCATGGAATACTGGATGTACTTGGCAAGAATGTGAACTGATTTCTGATTGTTCTAAACGTTGTCACCTTGTCAACTACTTTTACGGGCGATTAATAGCACTGCAATATCAAAATGATTTATTTAATGTCTAATTCATAAATAAAGTAGATATTTTATTATTTGTATTAATTATAAAATACTTTACTATAGTTTGCTTTTTATAGGAGAGTAAAAGTACGGGAGTTTTTAGAACGCAATAAAAAAGTAATTAATTGCAATATTTATTAAGCCTGTTTTTTATGTTTCATTGTTATCTTTTTACATTATTTGTTTTGTCTGTATCATATTCTATAATAGGATACGAGGTATGTGTATATCTCTATTGCTATAGGTCAGTAAAAATTCAGTTATTTAGTGCATTGTAATGTGCTGATTAACACATCCAAAGTTGAGTGTAGAACTAACGTCTGTGTTGGAAAAACAGGGTTTTCCATTTTTGCCCTGCTCCTCGCCTGCATTTTTTTCTCTACTTTAAAATAAAATTCCATAAATATTTATACAAAATGATCTTATTAGTTATTTAGTAGAGGAATCACTTACGAAGAATTATTACACTGACGTAGTTTTCCACGAAAAACCAAAACACTATATACTGCATTCTACGCGCGTTTCGCCAATCAAGTTGGTATCATCTGGAGATGATTAAAACTAAACTTATACTAACAATCTACCCTATTTATACCTAAACTATTGTCAACCGTGACCGTTCGGTGAACCGTGACCCACTAACCAATAAGGCGGGCTATTTGGAATAGGCCCTCTGTCACTATTCATACTATTTTTACACTTTATGATTTCCAAGCTTTCAAATGCATCCAGCTGTCTAGTATTTGTTACATTCCTAATTAATCTTAAATTGCTGATATTTATTTTATTGTTGTTCTCAAACACATTGTGGGCAACACTAGACTTATCTGTTCTACCATATTTGAGATGGGCCATATGCTCTTTGAATCTAGTTTGAATTGATCGTCTAGTCTGTCCAACATATTTTTGTTTACATTCCTTACAGCTAATTTCGTAAATCCCGACTTTTCGTTTGTGTCAATTTTGTCTTTTGGATTGCCTAAAAGTTGTTGTAGTTTGTTTCCCGATGAATGAATACCTACATCTTTAAAAATTTTACCAATACCACGGGTGAATCGAAGATCGAATGGAATCGATACAAATTAATTAACTATAATGGAACTACTTTTTAATGCGGTAAATTTGTGGGCAAAAGTCATTTCCTGATGGGGAAAAAAATTCAGCATGCAATCACGCTAAATCGACCATTTCATATCATTTGAGATTCAACAGTGACTGGCAGACAGTGTTCATTGTTGAATGATGTGGAATGGTGTATTTTCTCCTCCCTATCTAATTGTTTGTTTCTTTATATTTACTTTTTTGTGCTAACAAAAGAAAACTGACTCAGATAGCCCTGAAGATATCATTAAATATTGGCGAAACGTCGACTAAAGGAGATTTATTTTTGTTCCCTTGACCTTATCCCACTAACCGTAACATCAATAATAGAGCAGACACACTAAAGACATAAAAAAAGCCTCGTCTGATTAATTTTTTTAAAGAAGCATTGTGCACAAAACTATGACCACAACCCAGTCGTAAAAATATGCGACATAATAGCATTTTCCAGAACATTATTGCTATTTTTATGTAGAATGTATAAAGTGACTATAAAAGATTATAGAATATATTCGTTACATCGATTAATTTAATTCTGGATTTAGTGATATCAAAATAATAAATAACCATTTTATTTTAGCTAAATTGATGTAGGGAATTAGTAGCATTCTATTATTAATTATTATAATAATAAAGTAAATAAAAATAAATACATCTATAATATGTGGCAACAAAGAAAAATAATTGAGTAAATAATCGAATTAAGAATTTTCTTATGTTTCTGAATCTTTGAGTGAACTTATGAAGCAATTATTACAAACCTTACAGATTACATTCACTGTACTCATTTACATTTATTATTGATAAATTAACTCCTATATGAAAAAGTCTATCTGACAGCACATTTTTGTCACTTTGACAGCGATAAAAAAGGGGCATCGTTTTTTTATCACCGATAAAAATGCTTGTTCCTCAAAATCATAGTACATCTAGTAGTCGCACGTCACTTTAAAATCTGTCCTGTCAGCTATAATTTTTAAGTATTGTTGAAACTATACTGTACAATATGAGTCGTTTTGGGAAAATTTCGACTGAACAAATTGCAAAAAACATAGAAAAATCAATTCCGCAATCCACAAAGAACACGAAATCGTCAATATGGAGACAATTTATGAACTTTTGTCAAATCCGAAATTACGAACTGTCAGAAATAACTCCATTACAAAATATAGCAGATCATTATGTTAAAGGATTGGGCTTATAATATGAGAAAGAAAAGTGGAGAAGATTACAAAGAATATGCAGTTAAAACAATTTGGAATTCAACTGCGAAGATGATTCAAGAAAAATATTTCAGTGAGTACAATATTAAATTTGATCCTTTTACCGACATAACTTTTAAAGAAGCACGTGATGCAAGGAACAGTAAACGAAAGGAATTACAAGCTATTCCAGAAAAAAGAAAGGCATGTTCTGTAGCAATAGGCAAAAAAAGATATACTTAAGATGGCAAAATTGTGGAATATAGACGAACCAGAGGGATTACAAAAGAGATTCTTTCATATAGCTTCTTATGAATTAGCTTGGAGAGGAGGAGAAGCAGTAAACTGTAAAATTTACCATTTTAATGAGGAAAAAAAATCAAGATGGAACTCCAACAGGGAGAATTGAATACAATTCAATATTTTCAAAGACGGCACAAGGAGGGTCTAAGAAATTGGCAGACAGCAAATGGATGAGAAAAAATGACGCGGATAAAAGTATTTGTCCTGTTACATTGTTAAAATTACTCTTAGGAAAAAGAAACGAATACATAACATCTGAACGACTTCTTTTAACTCCAAATCCTTTTTGGAAAAACACAAATTCTAAAGGTTGGTATAAAAATGTCCCATTGGGAATTAATACGATATCTACTTGGATCAAAAATTCTGCAGCTAAAATTGGACTGAACATCACAAATAAGAAAATTACGAATCATTCAAGCCGTGCCATTACAGTTTCCCATTTAGCCAAAGCAGGGGTAAGTGACCAACAACTTATAAAGATAACCGGACACATCATCATCATCCATTAAACCCTACCTCCAAATTGACCCTGGACATCACGAAAATCTTGTTAGTAACTTACGAGCCTCGAATAAAACAAGTCAAAACGAATATTCGACATGTGTGGAAACTAGAGAAGAGATTGAAATAAGTACACCAAACCAAACAATTTATAACAACTGTATTTTTAATAACTGTTCCTTTAAATAATTGTATAAATAAAGATAATTTTGTTGTTGTTCGTTCACATATTCTGTCGTTAATTTATCTTGCCAAAAAACACTCGAGCTTTTCTTTTATGGATAAATTTCTTTTTAACTCAAAATTTTGCCAATCAGTAATTTTGCTCGAAAAACTGACATTTGACAAAATCGCTCGACCTGCGGTCTCACGATTTTTTCGTGTCAGATTTTCTTATAAAATTACTGATTGGCAAAATTATTTCGTTACAAAGAGAAATTTATCCGATAAAAAAAAGCTCTTGTGCTTTTACTGTTGATAAAATTTCTTCTTCGTTAACTTGTAAAGTAAATCGATAATACTTTTTTTTACTGTTTCTGATACAGGGTGTTTAGCCGTTCGCTACTTATTTTCGAGGATCCATTCATATATATTTGCGCTCTCAAAATTAACATTTAGAAGATATATTAAAATACCGATTTTTAATCGACGAAAAGTTAGTGTCAAGAAAAGTGCACTGTAAATCATTTACATTGAAGTAAGATTATTTATTTAGTGTTTATTATTACTATTTTTTTAAAAATCAGAATATCGCAAGAGAAATATATGTAAATGATGTGAAACAGAAATATTTTGTCAAATGTAAGACGTGCAGTATGGATGGATCACTACAATATAAGAAAAATAGATGTAAAAATCATAAAACAACATTGAATTTAGTCTAGTCTCTTAGAGAACAGAAACTTTTTACAACACTTCAGTGGTCCTAAGACAGGATGATGTGAGGTATAAAAAGAATCGGGCAATCGATATTTGTTATATGAGGATAAGCTGTACTTGGATCTCTATCTATCTGCCTCCTCGTTCGCAATATATGCCTCCTTCTGCGTATTTCTATACACAGTGGAATCCCAAAAGTTACTAATCATCAAATATTTTCCATTTCATTATAGCCAGTATATTTTTCTGTTCATTTTCTTCCGTGGTTTTAGTTCACTTGACTTCGGTGTTTAAAATATATATTAGTGATAAAAAAAGTACAAAGTAGTTGGAACTCCTTTAGCTTCTGCCAGATATAGTAACAGAGATTAATCGATTTAGTAATTTCTAACCCAATCGAATTGGCTTTTTTGAACAAGTTTTAGTATATCATTATTGTTACGGTTCAATACAGGTAATAATTATAAGAACTTGCTGCTTTCGGCCTGTGTTAGATGTTGCAGACAATAAGTCGTTTATGTAAAGAATAAACTGATTGGGCTATGAGAAGGAACCTTGGGGAATACCACAGGTAGTAGAAAATATTCCCGAAGAGACTACCAACCACAGCTTTAAGAGAGTGAATAAAGTATGAACTGGAAATATGTCCACTTTTTATATTAAGATGATGGATATAAACTCATTGGCACTACTGGATTCTGCAAGGAATAACATCACATGACATGACCAATACTCGGATCAATATTGGTAAAAATTATTATGGATTAAATGAGTCAAAGCGCCATCCCTAAGAGATTATTCAAGACAGTTTCAAATGTGTACGTTTTACTGGTTGCAGCACATTCAGATAAAAAATCTGAAAATAGCGATGGCAGATGAACAAGTTGTGCGAAACGTTATTGGTAAAACAAGAAACCTCAAAGCCAATCGCCTATACAAACACATATCTATCGCACTTGATCGAACCAACAGTCCTGTTACAAAACTATTAAAAAAGAAAATCGAACGACAAAATTTAGGAGGAAATAACTGTAGAATCAAATACGTAAATGGCATCCCAAAAATTTGTACCGATCATTTAAACCAATAACGTTAAAAAACACCTAAGAACTGACTTGTAGTTACCAAAATGCAAGAGGACTTAACAGCAAAATCCAGCAATTCTACCCATCTGTTGCACAAGACGAATTTGACTTGATAGCCATAACCGAAACCTGGATACGGGAGGAAGTGTTAAGTACTGAACTTTTCCCTGAAATATACAGTGTATACAGAAGTGACAGGAAATTACAGATCACAGAGTATACAACAGGTGGAGGTGTATTTCTAGCATGTAAAAATGAATTAAGGTCGAAAAAAATTACCATATTTTTCAGCTTTATTTCCTACAATCGATATTTTGTGCAGTATATGTCAATTTAAATTTATAATTATTTATTATTTTTGTTGTGAGATTTCTCGAAGCCTATAACTTTAAAAAAGCTAATTATCCAGCCCCATATAATGCTCTTTTAGAAACGGATTGGTACTATTTACAAAATTTCTCAGATGTTAATTTAGGCGTTGAATCATTTTACATTAAATTGTACAGTATTTTGGACCAGTATGTACCTCAAATAAAATTTTATAAAAAGGACATCCAAAATGGTACACTAGCGAAATAATAAATAACATTAAATAAAAAGATAATCATTTCCGTAAGTACAAAAACAAACTATTATCACCATTCAAAACAGTTAAAAAGACTTAGAACTTTATTAAAACAACAGACAGATTTAGAATGTCAAAGGTACCTCTCTAATATTCAGTCCTCAATATCATCGGATCCAAAGATATTTTGGTCATTTCCACAATCAAAACGGCAACAGACACGAATACCTGGTAAAATGTCATATAAGGATAATAACTACAATAATTCACAAGATATTGTAAACATATTTGCAGAGTTTTTTAGTTCAGTATATACCGTTCCATGTGATACACAAGACAATCACATGACTGTAGGCAATAATAATAACTTTAAACTTTTCAGTATTACAAACATCTGGATGTTAGAAATTCAAAATGCTATAAAAAAGTTAAAGAACAAAATTGCATCTGGCCCAGACCTTATACCATCCTTTTTAGTGACAGATTGTACCAATGCATTCTTAACACCGCTTTTTATTTTGTTTAATATTTCAATAAAAACATCAATTTTTCCCAACAGATGGAAGGTGGCAAAGGCGTTTCCGATTTTTAAAGCAGGCGATACGTCAAGTATAAGCAATTACATAGATATGCGGACCTAAAGAAATCAGCAAACGCGTTTGCAATATCTTCAGGGTTATCTAGATTGTTATTGTTGTTGGTCATGATGTGGGGTATTGAACTAGATTGTCTTTTACTATTGACGTAGGTCCAGAAACCCTTTGGGTTCGATGCTAGGTTGCTTTCCAGTGTCCTTCTTAATTTTACTCCTCAGTGACATAAAATTTTCTTGATTGACAGGAGTTTTGCATTTTTTGTAACTACGCAAAGCAATCGCTTTAAATCCTATGTCAGTAATTTTGTTTTTTAGTGAACCAAGGAGGATATTTTTTTTTTCGACGGATAAGATTTTCTTATTTGCTTCAAAGTGTAACTCGATAATTAGCGGTGGGTGATGCGTGTGTTTTCTAAAGACACATACATATATCTTATTTTATAACAGAACCGAAGATCAGTATTTCTGTGCCATAAATGCTATTAAATGTAGATTAGCCAAACAGACAAAGATTGAATTATATATTTGGGTGTTTAATTTGATGGCACATAAATTACGAAAACGGTAAGTATTGTGGCTCCTAATATTATTTTTATACCAACAATATCCATACTAGGAAAATTTATATAAATGTGGTCTAAATTTATTACGTTGGCTTTGTACAGTTTGTTGAGTAAAACAAGGCAACCACCACCTCTAGTTAAACCTAATCGTTTGAATTTGTGGTCAAACCGGAAAACGTACGTATCTGAACAAAGTTCAACATTGAAGATATGCACATCGAACCAGGTCTCTGTAAAGCACAACATATCAAAGTCGCAGTTTGTTGCGAAATTATATAGCTCAATTATTTTGGTATTTAAACCTCTCACATTCATATCGAAAATATTAAGTTTGTGTGTATTCTGATATTCGGGAGGAGAGGACGGGAGATCGCTAGTTTTAGATGTATTTGCATTTAAGTCATGACGGCAGGTATTATTGTCCGATTCGGACACTAATAATTGCTACTGAGGTCCAAATATTGAGGTCCTTAAAGATATTAATTTTTGCTTATAAACAAAACAATTTTCTTTATCCAAAGCTGAGCGATTGTAATATAGAGGATTATTCTCATTACTCCTTAGTTTAGACAGTTTATGCATATGGTTTTCGGTTTTACAGTCCGTTAAGTCGTGTTCTAAGGAGCAGCGAGGACATGCGAGCTTACATTTACAGTTCGTAGAAGAATGATTAAAACTACTATATTTAAAACATCTTACCACCTCAATCCCGTGATAAAATGGACAACGCTTTAGCCCAACTATTAAAATCTTTTCCTCCTATGACATTATATTTTTGTAAGCTGCAATATCTATATGAACAATAGCCTGCAGTATGTCGTTCCTTTTCTTAGTAATCCAGCGATTTATAACCTTACACTCTGATTCATCCTTAATTTTATCCGCATTTTGCAATTTTAAACACGATCAACTTTTTCGGCCGATATGGGGATTCCAACAATTTTAATTCTTGGTTTAGGATTTTTAACTTCGTTAATTTTATAATTGTTTGAAAGCTTTTCGTTGACCACCCTTTTTAATTTTAAATTTTCCTCATCTGTGTTACAGCCCTTATTGATATGGTTTACCTTAGTGATTGTTGTATTAACATTTCTGATATTTTCCAGGACATCGGATTTTGTTATGCTAACGGTTTGTTCTTTGTTCTTTGGTTTAATAATTACAGAAGTTTTGTTTCTTTTTACAGCCTCAGAAAATGTGGGAATCGTAGCCGCGGGAAAATTATTAAGCTTCGAATCGATTGAATCGATTAAATTAATTTTCATAGACAAGAACGCCGTTTCTAGTATTTTCAAAGCATCTTGTACAGAGTTATGAATAGGGCTGTCAAAAATGTTCCGTGGGACAGTGGCGTACGCGAAATTAACTAATACGAGAAACAATAAACTGTTACAATTTATAACAATGTCTGTAAAACTTACCCTCTTAACTAGCTTGATGAACTAGCTTGCTTATCACAAACTGGAGAAGATGTGTAGTCATTTTGCAGCATCAGGTATATTTCTATGGTTGTCTCCATGAGTAATGTTCGCTTTGGTGAAAATATATTCTTATATTTTGAAAACGACCGTTCGACATCTACTGATGTAATACACGCATACGTAAAATAGTCTTTGAACGCACTTAACGGATCTGGGCCTGCACCATCACATATTTGTCTTAATTTGGTAAAACCGGTGTCTTTATTTAACACACTTGCGAACTTTTCTTTCTCTCATTTGTTGCGTCACCTAGTAGATTTACGTCGTCCACTATTTGCAGTGACTCCGCTAACGACAACGCACTATTTTCTAATTTTTTTATGCTTTCATGTAATGGTTTATAGTTCTTCACAATATTTTTTAAAGCTGTTTCAACGGAAATATCTTTGAATTTTGTCTGGCTTTCCTTAATAACTGCAGCCTCATCTGGATTGAATTGTAGTATCACAGCTTTTATTTGTTGGAAATATTCAGCATAATAAAAAGCTGCCTGCAACCATGTTCCCCAACGTGTAAGAATCGGTTGTGGTGGTTCGGGAATACCAGGATACTTGCTATGAAATGCACGGAGACGTTTAAGAGATTTAAGAAACACTTTTTTTGTACTTGCTATTAATGCATCCACCTCTGGAAAACCTTTTCGAATAGTTTCTGCCACAAGATGTAAAGCATGCACTTTACACGTAACATGTATAAACGTACAACCTTGTTCTTGCAAAGAACGGCCTACCGAACGCATTGTCACGGCGCCATCAGTCACAAACGTCAACACTTGACTTTTTGACCGTTCAAATTTTCTAACGTTTCCAGCACCACCCTGGTAATTGTTTCGCTAGTACACTGACTTAGTCTTTTGCTAGCTAGTAACAGTGGAACTCTCGGTTTAAGAGGGTCCAGTACTCGTACTATAACATTTAAAATAGAATTTTTTTACAATCTGTTGTCTCATCAACAGATAACCACAGCCGTGTATCTTTTAATTCACATTTCATCTTATTTACCATGTCTACGTGTACAGTTGGTAGATAGTTACATAACGTAGTGCGACTTGGTAACTCCACCTGGGCATTATATTTATTCCAGAACTCTCGAAATGGTTGTTTATCGAGTATGTGCAGCGGAACATCACAGGCAATCAGCATTAATAGTAAATCAAACACAAACATAGCTGTGTTGTCGAAGGCACGCCATTTTTTTTTATTTTTATGGTGTACACTATTTACGTGAAGTCCACACCCACGCTTATCCCAGCACATCAAATCTTTCTCGCACACTTTACAAATTATTTTAGCACCATCATAGAATAAATCCGGGAATTCACCTATGAATTTATTCACTTTGTCAGCAAATGGCCGTTTTCTACCCCTGCGTACGTCTGCCATGCTTTATTATTAAATTAATATCAACAATACAGTACAACAAATAAAATAAAAACACAAAAACAATATGCAATACGTCCAAGTCACTTAACGTGTACACAATTCGAAAGCGAATAATAGACTGGACTGGAGAAAGAGTTTCGCGGTCAAGGTGAATGCCGGCGACAGTAAGTACATCTGTACTCTACGACCATGATACACAGAAACGATTTGCAGCTTTAGTTATGAATCATTTCTTGATATTGTTTTGCATTGTTTTCAAATTTAAACACTTTTGGCAGAACCATAGACATCCAGCGTGTTCTTGAAATTTTACAGTATCCGCCGATAAGGTTACGCAGCTTAGATGATAGTTATTTCCACAGAAACCATCGCAAGATATGCCGGGTTTTCGACCCTCTGATATTAACAAATTACATTTGTTACAGTTTGTACCCATTATTATTTACTATTATTATTGTTAATGTAAGATAAATGAAATTAATATTGTTAATGAAAATTGCTTGTTCCAAATTGGATATGAAGATGAGGAGCACTGAATATGCTCCAAGCCGAGACCGGTTTTTCTTTTATGCGAAAATATATCGATAGAAACGATAGTTACGAAACCATAAAATGAAATGGCCCGTCCCGTCACTATCCCGGAGGCCTCAGGCTTAAAACGGCTGGATTTAAACGAATCCTGGTTTAGAAATAACCTCGTAACTTCCACAACCAATTTGGGTTCCCCAATCATTTGCACTTCCTTTTATACATGCGAGCTTAACGTTACTTTAGCGAACTTTCTTAATATGTTGAATAAGGGTTGTGAATTACTTGAACTCTCTTCTATAGTTTCATCAGCAGTATTTTGTGGTGGCAAAAGCCATATCTATAATGATACGCCAAAATACCGCGCACTCGACAACGTCTATTTCAAACTCGAACTCGATTTCATACAATAGAATATAGCAGTAGATTCGAATTTCCTGCGCCATTATTTTAAGAGTTTCATTTTAGCTTAACTTTATAATAGCTTCTGACTCCAATCTTTTAACGTTGTTTTTTTGTTGTAGGTATGTTCAACGTCTAAAAGTAAAATGCTAGATGGTATAATAATGTGGTAAGAAATATAATTGTATTCATGTACAGGGTTATTCATTATAAATTACCCACCCCTTATCATCGTTATTATCGCCTATAGAAAAAAAGTTTTAAATAATAGTTGTGTGTTTATGACTAAATTTTGTTAAAATGCTATCAGAAGTACAGTAGCGTGCAGATTTCAGGGGAAACAAAAATATATATATATATTTTTTTTAAATAAACATGCAGCAAAAAGAATTGTATCCAAACCGTCCAACACCATCAGAAAATACGTTCAAAAATATTTACTGAAAGGTGAATAATACCTTCAGTTTTTGTAGAAAAAAGTGTGTAGTTCAAGCAAACCAGAAAGAACAGCTAGATATACTACTTCATTTCGAAGGTAATCCCATCCATATTTATTCGCGAATTGACTTTTTTGAAACATTGTATTATTGTTTAGAAAATTCTGAATGTAGTATAAATAATTCAGTCGATCAATTGGGTAAAAGTTATTCCAAAATCGAAATTGCGTTAAAAAATAACAGCTACACACCATATAAAATTTTACCCGTATAAGTTTTAACAGGGGCTCATAAAAGGAAAAGGCTGAACTTTTGCCGCCAGATGTTTTAGAAGTTAGATGAAGATCCGGATTTTTTTTATTAAAATATTATGGACTGATGATCATCCTCTTCTACGGCAGGAGTTTTTAAAAGAAAAAATCGAAGGTCGTGGGAAAACAAGCACAACAGAAAAAGATTAGTAAAACAAATAAAAAAGCCAAGAAGAAAAACTGTTAGCGTTTGGTGTGGAATTTTCAGAAACAAAATTGCTGGGCCTATATCTTATGATTATTTTTTAATTGGAGTTACCTATCAGAAAATAATTGTCCCAGAAGCAGAAAGTATTATTTTGCAGAATTTTCCGGAAGCCGAACTTGATGTTATGATTTAGGATGGGGAAACTCTTATTAAATGACCACCTAACAGTCCGGATTTGACCCCTATGGGGGATTTCTAAAAGACTTTGTCAATAATAATAATAATAATAGTTTCATTATCCTACTTCAACTGTGCTCTTACGTGAATTCGAGGAGTGTGAAATACTAGCTGTTTTAAAGAAAATAAAACCGAAAATGACAACCGACCCAGACGGTGTTCCTGCATTCTTACTTAAGAACTGTGCATACGTGCTGGCTTATCCCCTAAAAATTATTTTTAATATGTGTTTAATGAACGGTGAGTTGCCTGACTTGTGGAAACAGTCGAAAGTCTGTCCCATACACAAAAAAAGTGATAAATCTGATGTTAGTAATTTTCGACCAATTTCCATTATATGTAATTTCTCTAAAGCTTTAGAAACGATACTTCATGATTATATTTATTTCCATGTTTCCAACAAAATGTCGGTATTTCAACATGGTTTTATAAAAGGACGCTCCACAGTGACAAACCTGGTTTGTGTTACACAGTTTATAACTGAAGCAATTGACAGTCAGACACAAACAGATGTAATCTACACCGATTTCTCTAAGGCATTTGACAGACTTGACCACAATATACTACTTCATAAACTGAGTAACTTTGGTTTATCTGATCATTTAGTTACATTTTTCAAGTCGTACCTACATAATAGGACTCAATATGTAATATTTAATGGGTTCAAGTCTGTTGAATACTTAGCAACATCAGATGTCCCCCAAGGATCCATCCTTGGACCCTTGTGATTCATAATTTTTATAAATGACATTGTAAACGTTTTGGACGTGAATTGCCTTCTTTATGCCGATGATTTAAACATTTACTCAGTTGTTAACAGTTTTAGTGATTGCCTCCACCTTCAGAGTAATCTAAATAATGTAAATATCTGGTGTCAAGAAAACAAATTGCCTTTAAATGTTAACAAATACAACATAATGTCATTTTCAACGAAGCCAACACATATTATCCTCGATTATAATCTTGATAATATCACTCTAAATCGTCCAGTAACATTCCGTGATCTTGGTGCTATCTTTGACAATAAACTTGCCTTTGTTACACATATAGACTCCATAGTCTTAGAAGCAGGAAGGACGTATGGATTTATAGCTCGAAATTGTCGTGATTCCACCAACACAAACACAGTTAAATTATTATACTTTACATTTGTCAGAACTAAGCTGGAGTATGCTTCTCTTGTATGGTCCCCCTCACTACGGTGCACACATCGATATTTTGAAATCTGTTCAACGTCGAGTTTTAAAACTTTTAAGCTTTAAAACTGACGGTACTTACCCTCCTATTGGCTTTCCTCAAAGTGAGTTATTAGAAAAACATTCTCTGGCAAGTCTTGATACAAGGCGTAAATATTTCTTTCAGGTATTTTTATTTAAGATTATTCACAATATTACCGATTGTCAAGATATTTTATCTAAATTAAACTTTATTGTGCCTAGAATGACCTCTAGAGATAACTTGACATTCTATCTCCCGACACCTCGTACAAATATTCTGAAACATTCTCCGCTACATACTATTTGTAATAACTGTAATGCCGCTGGCATCCATTTAGATATATTTAATTGCAGCCTTAATAACATAAAAATGTTGTATCTCTAAGTAATAACTTGTTTTTCCATATAATCATTGTATATTTGTCAAAATCCTTAAGGTCATTTTGGTTTGTCTATTCAGGTTAATTGTGTTCTTTCCTTCTTTTTTCCCCTTTTATTTTATGTTTTAATTATCTTATTTTTGTAATATTTTATAATTAGTATTTTGTAATTATCTCAGTACCTATGAACATATTATATTTTTTCTATCTGTACTTTGCCTACTCCCCTGTTCTGTAATTGGGTTATTTACCTATTGAACAGTGTAATCTAAATAAATAAATAAATAAATAAATAAATAACGAATAACCTTGTATATGTAGTTCTGTTAAAAATCTCCACCGATCTTTCATTTTATAATATTTTTTTTAGCAACTTTTAATTGCATTGCTAAATACAAAAGGATTCTTAATTACTCACCTCATTTTCTTATTAATAATATGACTGGCATGGGAACACCAAGAGAATCAGATCACTCTATTAATTGAAAACTAATCTATTTTTGCAACAGAAAATAGCTTGGATTTAAGTTTTGTCCGCAATCTGCAATATTTCTATAATTATGTTTGTGTATATATTTACGAGATTAGAATGTACATTGTGATCATCCATGACTTTACCTCCCATAACTTCGTTATTTATAAACGTATTTCGAACTTTCAAAAACATAATGGTCAAGTGCTGGAACTTATCTTTATGCATATATTTGTGCTAGTGGGTCAGAGAGTTAAGTGACAAGTGACTCCGGGGTTCAAATCTCGGTTTCGATTCTGGTAAAATCGAAGGGTTTGGTTGTGTGTGTCCACGTTTTCTTCAACTGTGTAACCCCTGTCCGAGCAGCATCGGCTTTGGTTTGGGGGTTGTCTAATTTATGTAGAGTGTTTTATTTTTATTAACTTACGCAGATTTAAAATAACATAGTAGTTTCTGTTTTGGATTATGATGAATACAACAGGAGCGATTTATGATGAAAACACCACCTTAATCACGATTTCGTGCGTGAACCCAATAAAGTTAGTCAAATAAATTAATCACAGCCGACAAATCTGAAGTGCCATTATTGGTAGTATACAAATACTGTGACCCAAGCATCATAATCCTGCACCTTATAAATGTGTCACACGAGCAGAGAATATAGCTGAAAATATAAGACGTCATGATTTTTCGTCGACACAATTCGATATGATTTTGATAAAAGACGTGAATATAAATTTCTATTCTTGGGGTTCGCAAAATCGCCTTAATGCAGTTATCCCTCACAGCGCTGTTTAAATCAGAAAGTCTGAAGCAGGCTGTGACTGAAGCTAAATATTACAAACATAAAGCATTCTTTCAGTCAGATTAACGGGGGGAATTGGTATATCGACTGATACGAAGTTATTTTGTTTGGGAAATTTATGTACTTTTTTGGAGGTGCGTTATGCTTTATGTAGGGCTGTATTTATTTATATGATTTATGTTTGCAAAACAAGCGATATTGAAATTAAATTTTTCTTGTATAAAAATTATTGAATTTATAAAAAAAGAGAGATTTGAAAGACCAATCTGTTCGTTTGTTATTGAATCTAGGAAACAATCTAACTCTTTAGGGACTAGCTATACCTTATGGCCAATCTCTTGTAACTTTTAATTGCCCAAAACTATATGTATATAAAAAATTAAAGTTGGTTAGAACGCTGATTTTTTTACTTCGTCCAAGAGGCTAATAAAGAATACAATCTGAAATTATTGCAAAAAAAAATACACCAAAAAAAAATTGGGAAACGTTTGTACGCAGTGTAATAATTGTTAACATTACTGCCCCCCCCCCTCGCTCGTCAAATTGCATTTAAGAATCTTAGCTTTTTAATCAAAATCAAGAAGTTTAGTACTACTACTACTGGTATTTTAAATTACATGTGCATTAACCAGTGAAGCCATACTTAATGTTTCCACAAATGTCTTCCTTATACTGTATTTAACTTCTGGCTAAAAGCCCAGAAATTTCAGTGGTGGAACATTTCGAAAATCGAGCAGTCATGTTGGATTTTTTGTTCTTGGTCGATAACTCCTTTATTCAGAATTTTGTCAGAAATTAAGAGAGACACACCGACATTTTAGTGTCAAGATTTTGAAAATCCCATGATAACTAGCGCATTTATGAATTTTTTAAATTCCGAATATTTCAAAAAATTTAAAAATTTTTTCATAAATAATTACGAATATCACTCGTATTTGGAACTGCATTAACAACGATCAAGTACTTTTACTCCACTCTACTGACTGGAGTAAAAGACCTTTGCCTTACGAAAGGTGGAGTAGAAAACATTTTGATGTATGTTGTTTAGGTCGGGACCTTGGTGAAAAATTCAAATTACTTGGGGTGGGGCGAGCCGCCATCTTGGATGAGAGGTGCAAAAATTTGTTTTTTTTTCAAAATAATCCACAACGGTTTATCCCACGACAAAAGTTAAAGAAGCCAAAATTCCTTACATTTTTTGTATATCCATTTTTTTTGTAAGTCTAATATGTAACGAGAGTTGCAGCGGCGGAAAGATGGTCATTTTCCAAAACGTCAAACTCCATTTTTGTTGGTAAATTTTTAAGAACAAATTACACAATATTACTTTTAACGTCTTTCCACACAACAATAAAATTGTATAGAGAAATTTATTTCAAATTACAGTGGTTTTTCTTGTTACATATAAATTTTCTTACTAACGCGCCGATCGCGATGGCGGAAATTAGTACAGAATATTAATATTAATGTAACGACTAAATTCAAACCTCAAAAAATGGAATCCAATATGTTAAGTTCTCTAAAATTATTGTCCCTAGATTTTTGAGGAAATGTTAAATAAAAAATTATTGCCCAGAAACTAGCTCGTTTTTCGAATAGTCCGCCATTATGATTTTTTTTGTAAATTTTAGTCAGAAATTACTTAGCCATAAAGACATTTGTGAAAAAAATTAGCTTGGCACGAATTTGTTCCAGGTTGAACCTTAATTTGAATTATATTTCAGCTTCGTCTCGTAAATAAGACTAAGTGTAATAAAATTTGATTAGAATTTCTAATAGGGCTATTAAATTATTTATGGAAAATATCCTATGAGTACCTACATATATTTATTTTTATTAAAATTGGGTCAATGAGTACCCATAATAATTATAAAGTGGGGCGATAAGTACCTATATACATATGTTCATTAAAATTGGGTCAATGAGTACTCATAATTATAAAGTGGGGTAATGAAAACCCATTGCAAAGTGGGGCAATGAGAACCCATAAACGAGAAAGCACACATTTTATTTCATTATAAGGGTGCATTTTTTCGTGAGCCTTTAGTGTAATTTCACTAGTTGCTTAGTTAGTTTTAGGAGCTGGTATCAATGAGAATACCAAATTCCACTTGCAGATACTTAATTAAAAAATGCAAGAAAGTTAATGTAATTACTAATTTTCAACAAATTAATTAGTCATGATAAGACAAACAGAAAATTCTCATAAAATTCCTTTATTGGTGTGACCTTCTGAACAAGTAAATTTACTTCACATCATCAGACACAGGAATGTGAAGTAAATTTACTTGTTCACGAAACCGGTCACACCAATAAAGGAATTTTATGAGAATTTTTCTGTTTGTCTTATCATGAATAATTACTCATATGGGATTAACCTACCTACGTTAAATTAATTAGTGTCCCAATATTTCCGATAATTCCGAAAATCAGCGAGAACATTCTCTGACAATTTCTGGGTCGAATGCCCTGAGTGAGGACAAATATTAGGAAAAAAGCGGTTTACCTCAAAAATATACGGGCCGAACTTACACGAGAACTTAGTTCCTCGTTAGGAGGACGTTTTAGCCTCGGGTCTGTCAGATGATGACAGAAATAAAATAATTAGCAAAATATCTTACGCCTGAAAATTTTCGAAATATGACTACCTTAAAACTCAATCCAATATTAGAAAGAGCCATGTATCCTTCCAATTTATCACGAGATGGACGATTAGCAAAGCTACAAAGCCAAGTTGCTGTAAGCCTCGCAGCAAATTGACAAGTGTGTAGCATGACTTTGTCATGCGGGTGGGGGGGAGATAATAGGCAACACATAGAAATGCTGAATGACGCGGACCGGATACTCCTAGACGTCTGACATTCCCAAACCCTTATACGCACGGTTCTTATCTCTATTAATTTAAATAAAGATTTTCAAGGGGCCAATAAGGTAATACTACTCGACAACTTCCTATTCGGAGAAAATTTAGAGGAACGTCTCAAGGCCACTAAAAACATAGAAAAATTGTGGCAATACAATTAGATTAAAACCATCGAAGCCCATAAATAAGATTTCCTCTAACCTCGTAATTTAAACCTCAGAGCTCAAGCTCGGCATCAGTGGAGAACACGCCTGGAAGGGACCCAGTATTACCAACTAGTTCCTCCCCAATCCAAGTACAGGAAACAACAGCCGAGACAATAGCGAAGTAAAATGAATAGAACAGGTTAGCGTCCTAGCTTAGATTTTCGTCACAGGTGGAAATCTTATTCTAAAGATATTGTAAAAACTGGATTACGGGTCTAGAAATTCCTTTTATGCGTTACCCAAAGCAATAACTGCACGTAACAGATATTGAACAAATATCTCAGCAGTGGTCAACTAACGAAAAAGCATCTATAAGAGCTTGTGTTGACAAACTTTTCGCTAGTGGCGCAATTAGTATATTACAACCCATGTCATGGCCAATTTTTGTCTAACATATTTTTAAGACCTAAAAGCGATGGATCTAACCGCCTCATTTTAAATCTTAAAAAATTGAATAAGTTTATATCCTGCAGACATTTCAAATTAGAAGACCAATGCACAATAGCGAAGTTAATGTCAGACAATTGTTTCATGCGTACTATTGATTTCTCATCCCAATACACAAAACCACAAAAAATACTTACGGTTTGAATTTGAAACAAAGATCTATGAATACAACTGCATGCTTTTTGGGTTGAACGTTGCCCCTTTTGTATTCACTAAACTAATGAAACCTGTAATAACTTCCCCTAAGAGAACAAGGTTTTTTATCAGTAATATATCAGGACGATTTGCTTCTATTCGGTGACACATATTAAATGTGCACCTCAAAATTCTGGAAATTTCTTCAAATTCAGGAGAAATCTCAATAAATATATAAGGTTAAGTAATTTTGACGTTGTCACCTGGAAATTATGCTACAATTTTAAATGTTCAAAATAAACAAGTGAGGTACATTCACCGCTGCGGTGAAGATGCCATATAGATTTTCAAAAAACGGAAAAGTACATCGGATCGGTTCCAGAATGATTCCAATCGATTTCTTGGGTCCGATTACCTAGAAAACGATTCCCACAAGCCTCGCCCGCGCAAGGGTGCCTTTGGATATCTTCGGACCGAGTTCGGTTTTTTCGGTTAAAAGTGCGGCCTGGGTACGTGTCAACTCCCTCGGAAATTGAATTAGTTTTTCGGTTCCAGCAATCGTTGTTAAACTTGCCTAAAACGCATTCGGGAATCGGTTCCTCGTATTCGGTTTTATTAAAAATGATACCCCGCCTTCGGGTATCGTCGGGTGACTTCGGAAAGGTTCGGGTTCAGTTCGTGTTTTGCGATTAAAACTGTAACCTCGGTAGCTGTTAACACCTTTGAAACTCGTTTGCCCTTTTTAATTTCTTAAAACGCTATTAAAAGTGCTTATAACGCCTTCGGGAATGATCGGAGCGGTTCGTGAATAGTCGGAATCGGTTCCTTGTGATCCATTTTATTGATTCTTATGCTAATATTGCCAATATTTGTTCCAATTCGGTCAATATTTGGGGCATTTATTGCATTTCCAAAAAAAAAATCAAAATTCTTAATTTTTTTTGCCCCACTTCCCGTTTTCAGAACCGGATTAAAATCAACAGGCATATGTATACCGTAAAGGTCTACCCCTGTTGCAAATTTCAAGTCGATCGGTGAATATTTTGAACAGATATCGCATTTAAAAAAAAAAAGAAATAAAAATGGCTTTTAGGCCGTTTTGCCCCACTATGCGTTTTCGAAACCGGCTCCAAAACAATAGGCATATGTAGCCCTTAGAGGTCCACCCCTGTTCCAAATTTGAAGTCGATCGGTTAATATTTAGGACAGTTATCGCATTTCAAAGGAAGGTAAAAAAATTGGTTGTTAGGCCGTTTTTGCCCCACTTGCCGTTTTCGCAACCGGCTCAAAATCAATAGGCATATGTAGACCATGGTGGTCTACCTCTGGTAAAAATTTGAAATCGATCGGTCAATATTTGGGACAGTTATCGCATTTCAAAGAAAAGTTTCCGGACTACCGGAGTTCCGGAGTTCCGGACAGTTTCTGGAAATCTCGAGATTCGGATAGATCCCAAATTTGAGGTCGATCCGATCAGCCATTCTCGAGATACGGGGGCCCAAAGTCGCCGAGCACAAATGTATATATAGATTTTTTTAAGAAAATCTATATAACAAGAGAAAATTGTAGTAGATGTCGTTTGATAATACAGGAATATATCCTGAAAGAGGTACACTATCGTATAATCACTTCTATTTGCATATAGAGTAGGAGAATAAATTGCTAACAATGCGTGTGAATCGGAGAAAAGCTTGGACGTAGTATACAAGACAAATTAACAATTTAAGTAAAATTTGTATAACTTTTTTACTTTTGATCATGGTGAAAGTTAAAAATATAACTGGAAAAAAATGGAATTTTCTTAATATTTAATGGTATAAGTCTATAAAATGGCAAAAAGATTGAAAGATAAAACTAAATAAATAAGTAGCAAATACTCTTAACAAATTTCGCCCAAAGAGATATAAGCACTCAAGATTCCAACTATTTTTCTTTCTAAGATTCTCTCTCTGTATTTCGCAGGACAATTGCAATCGATATGAGATATGTGATATGCCTACTATATTCTATACGTAGGCGGGTATTGTATATTCTATTTGATTTATAAGAACCAAGTCAATCCCTTTATTAATAACAAAAAAAGGCTATTGATACGAATTACGAATAGGTACATAAAGGACTTGGAAAATAAATGCGTTAGATTGACACGAACATGACCCTGGTTAATCCCAACACTGCGTGCAGGTGGCACACAATCTAATCCCTAAAGCGTACATTCAGGGACTTACTCCCACCTATGGGATTCGCAATGATTAGGACTGTCGGTGTTTTATTTATTTCAATACTGATGTAGCCGGTTGGACCGAAAAGTCAAACATTTCATTTGAAACCTGTTATCGCTAGAGGCCGATGATTTAAAGAAAAAGTGTCTGTTTCAAGTTATTTTTACTTCCCAAAGATACATCTCATGAGGTTAGTTAGGTATTTACTGTCTCGGGGTGTTTCACACAGGACTTTGAGTAGTCATATCTCAACTGCTACATAAAATAACCAAATGGAACTCAATTGACAGGAATTCGTGGAAATAGTAGAATTCGTTTTCCATCAAAAATCGTTTGATTACAAATTTAAACCGTTTGCAGTCAAGTTCTTGGGCCTCATTCAGCAGCACAGTAATAGTTATTTATGCACTAGTAAATATACATTAGGAAATAATTTATAATTTTCAAAATAATTAGTTATTTGTACCGCTGCACAGTGGAGTATTTGCCTGATCTAGCTGGCCAAAACTCAATTTCAAAAAAGTTATTATCAATGAAAATTAGGTACCGCCTCTTAAAGTTGAATAATGGGGGGGCATGAAACTACTACGATATGTGTTACATAAATGCAGCAATACTATCATAATACTTGTTTGAACTCGACGTTCGCTTGGATTACACATTTCTGCTGTTTGTGTAATTGAAAAGTGCGTGCAGTTAAAAGTTATTACAAAAAAGTTATATATTCTTGGAACCATGGAACATCTTACAGCAGGTAAGTAAGAATATATTTATACTATCTTTCTGGCATATAAGTTCTGTTTTCCATATTTATTGTGACATTAGATTAATTGAATTTATCGGATATTTTTAAAGCATTTTTTTGAAATTCAAAATTGTTTTTGTTATGGTTCCCGAGGAGTCCAGTGACTTTTGTTTTCATAAATGAATATTGAAATGCTTAATCTTTCAAAACCTGCTGAAAACGTTTCGGGATTCTTCCGATTTTTTATGTATTAGACCCTAAACTGTGCTCATGCTATACATGTATTTTTTAAAACGTTTTTATAACTTGACCTCTATAATAAGCAAATCTTGTATGCAAGTATAAGTCCGGTATCAATGCAATATAGCCTATCTAATATCATTTAAAATCCAATTTGCCGGACGGCTCAAAATGGCGGATTACCTTTTTCTTCCCCTTTCTACAGACATTTAAAAAAAAATTACTTTACTCTTTCTACTGTTAGAAAAACACATTTGTATTTATGATTTTACAGCAGCCGACTTGCAATTATCGGTCTCGCATAAAATGTTTATATTAAGCTAATTTATTTTATTTCAATGAACAATGACACCATTAATATTGCTTCTAAGAACAGAGACGTAAAATTGTGTCACTGTTATGAATTCAAATGTATAGGCATTTTTATATATCAAAAGCTGTATGCTAAATAAGTTAGTTGTCTTTAAACTCCTGTCATATTCATTTCGATTATTTTTGCCAAGTAATAATAAACCATTTAACACATTCTACCGTTTTATTTGAACATCTACCAAATTTATAAAAGCGTTTTACTTAAAAAATATATATTTAGGGTTTAATCCATGGACCCATTATTGTGAAGCATGCTATGCTGCCAATAGGTCTACTGTCGGAAGAGGCCGCAGAGGCTAGAAACAAACACTTTCGGCTTTGTCGACAGAACTTTTCGAGAAAGTTTTCCAGGATTGCTTGCAACCAAGATGTTTTTAATAGGTTACTCCTCACTTCGGATCCTCTCCTCACTGGAATGAGACAGATTCCAACAAAAGATCGAAGCCCTTTTTAAAGGAAACTTTGGATATGTTGCTTGAATTAGACATACCACCAAGTTCAAGATGTCTAATTGCTCCTCCAAGATCAGACGAAGAAGAAGAAGTACATTCAGATGAAGAAGGCATGCTCTCGGACAAAAACATTATTTCGGACGAAGAAAATATCCTCTCAGATGAAGAAGACATTTCATTACATTAATAATTATATGTATCATTATCAAGTCATTATTTTTTAAGCAAATTGATATATTGTTATAAGGTATTTCAGAAAAAAATAAATATTTCCATCGAATTTAGCTCATAATGACTTAAAAAAATCCACAAAAGAAATTATCTGCCCAATATGACCTCATTTGAAAACTCAAATAATTTTGACCAGCTACTTTGGCCAAATACTCCACTGTGCGCTGGGCCAAGTACTACACAAATAACCAGGGTGTTCACGCAAAATTGTGCACCTTTATTTTAGCCCATATTAGCAAATACGAAAAAACCATAAGTAGAAGAGTTGTAGAAAATTTTCTGTAGATTTAGATTATGCTATTGGAAAAACAATTGAACGTCGCATTAAATAGTTATTGACCACACTTATGTTTTTTTTTTAATAGGACATTATGTATAGGGTTATTCATTATAAATTACCCACCCCTTATCATCGTTTTATTGCCTATATAAAAAAAAGTTTTAAATTAAAGTTGTGTAAATATAACTGAATTTTGTTAAAATGCTATCAAAAGTACAGTATCGTGCAGATTTCAGGGGATACAAACAAATAATTTTTTTAATGGGTATTCCCTGTATATTATTAAATTTTTGGACTGATCCTTTGTTTCTGATTTCAAAAATATACCATATGTTACCCCAACTATATACCGTTCTTGAGTTATTAAACGTCGAATATCTTAGTTAAACTAGTTACTGTAAATATGGAAAAGTTAACATTATTAATGTGAGCTATAAAAATGACAACAATTATGTTTGTGACATTTCTTTAATGAAATAATCAAAATGGTTTACACTGAGGCAGAAAAACACAATTATTTATACGAAATACATAACAAAGATTTATTTAGGAAATTTAAATATAAATAAATGATCTCATAAAAGATGTTCGATGTGTCCACCATTATTGTCAATGCATAATTGATAACGTCTTATATTTATGATTGCACCAGAAGTGGTTTCATTATTTACAGTCAGATTGTTTATTTCAAGTCGAATCTTGTTTTTAATGACTTGAATACTATTATTATTATTATTATTACTGACAGTGTCTTTTTGAAATTTCAAAAAAATTAATCCATAGGAGTCAAATCCGGACTGTTAGGTGGCCATTTAATAGGTCTATTATTCCCTATCCATATTGGGACTACATTATTTAAATGATCTCGAACGAGTAGGACACTATGCGGAATTGCCCCATCCTGCATCCAAATCATATCATCAAGTTCGACTTCCGCAAAATTCTGCGAAAGAATTATTTTCTGCTTCTGGGATAATTATTTCCAGATAGGTAACTCCAGTTAAAGTATAATCATAAAATATAGGCCCACCAATTTTGTTTCTGAAAATTCTACACTAAACGCTAACAATTTTTCTTCTTGATTTTTTTATTTGTTTTACCAATCTTTTCTGTTGTGCTTGTCTTCCCACGACCTTCGTTTTCCTATTAAAAACTCCTGCCGTAGAAAAGAATCATTCATCAGTCCATAATATTTTAGTAAAAAAAATCAGGATCTTCATCCAACTTTTGATGTAAAATTTTATATGGTCTGCAGCTGTTATTTCTTAACGTACGTTGGATTTTGGAATAACTTTTACCTAATTGATCAACTGCATTATTTATACTACATTTAGAATTTTCTAAAAAATAATACAATGTTTCAAAAAAGTCTATCCGCGAATAAATATGGATTGGCTTACCTTCAAAATGAAGCAATATATCTAGCTGCTCTTCCTGGTTTGCTTGAACTTTATGCTCTTTTCTATTAAAACTGGAGGCATTATTCACCTCTCGGTAAATATTTTTGAACGTATTTTTTGATGGTGTTGGACGATTTGGATCATCACCCTATCTGCTCTTATTACTGCACGTTTATTTTTGTTATTTTGTATATAACAAGTAAATATTTGGACTTTTTCTTCCTTAGTGTAAACCATTTTGATTATTTCATTAAAGAAATGTCACTTATCAAACAATAGTTGTCATTTTCATGGCTCACTTTAATAAATGTTAACTTTTCCATATTTACAGTAACTAGTTTAACTAAGATATTCGACGCTTAATAATTCAAGAACAGTATATGGTAGTGGTAACATATGGTATACTTTTGAAATCAGGAAAAAAGGATTACTTCAAAAATTTAATATATAGGGTATCCCATTTAAAAAACAATAATTTTTTGTATCCCTTGAAATCTGCACGCTACTATACTTTTGATAGCATTTTAACAAAACAGTCATAACCACACAACTCTTATTTAAAACTTTTTTTTCTATAGGCAATAATAACGATAATGACATTTTCATATTTTCAAAATGTCCATTATTTTCAGATTTCGAAAATATATACTTGTGATATAATGCCTCTTGTAGTTTTGGAAATATTTAAAAAATATCTGCGGTCCACATTCATTTCAAATTCAAGTTAGCTGCTTTTCAGCACGAGCGTTTTTCAACTGTTTCAAATGACATTTCAGTAAATGACAATAATTGCAATTGTTTCGTTTGCAAGTGTTCGTTTACACAAAACAATGCAATTTTTTGAGGTTGAACGTTACGATGTATTGTCAATGTATTTTGAAAATAATAAAAATATGTTGCGTGCAAGACGAGAATAAGCTTAAAAATATCCTGATAGAAGATTTCCGTCAAGCATGAAGTTTTCAAAAAACTGAGAGAAACTAGTTTCCTCTCAAAAACTTAAAAAGAAGGAGTTCAAACCGTGAAGAAAGAGATTTGAAAATTTTTCTCTATTTTCAAAAAAAAACCATTTCTTCTATAACTACCGCCCATAGAGATTTAAGGTATTTGCTTGGACTGATCTAAAAGAGTTTAAAAAAGAATAAATTTAAAGCGTATAGAAGTTTGCCCAAAAAAAAAACAAGGAGCCTTTTCAAAATAATGATAAATGTGAATAATGATCCTAATTTTTTTTTATAAAATTTTGGATGGATAAGGTATCATTCACCACATCCGGTATGACAGAGAACAAAATCTTGGAGAGATCCCCATATTTTCAGAAGGGAATCTGAATGGTAAAATGTATTATCAGTTTCTATTGAACGAAATAGAAAATATCTTTCTGCAACCGATTCCTGAATATGACAATGCCATAATATGGCAGCAAGACGGAGCACCACTCCATAATATTGCTTCAGTTAGAATTTTTTTAAAATAATAGATAAGAAGAGTGGGTAGGCAGACAAGGGACAATAAGATGGCCTGCAAATAGCCCAAACCTAACTATCTTGGACACATTCTTAATCGAATACGCATTATCTGAGTAGTCGTCTCCTCGATAAAATTGTTTCTTCCATAATACATGTTTCTGATTTTATTTGAACTTTTTTTTCTTTTGGACCATTTTTTAACGATACTCTATAGATATTGGCAACTTTGCATAATTCATGTCTTTGTTAATATCTCATTTTGCTCTTTTTGGTCCAGCTTAGTTAGTTCCTAAGGCAGCTGACAAGTAATCCCATTCTTTTGAGGTTTTTAATATGTTTTGTATGAAATTCTGTCCTGACTGGTAATGCTACTGTTCTGTAGTAATCATTCTTTAATTTTATTTGCCCTTTAGTTTTTAGAGCTAAATTGTATGAAAATCTTCTATTGTAAATCATAATTATTTTATCACACATTAATCCTACCATCTTTTAACACGCCTGGAAACATTTAGTTATTTTTTTATGGCGGTATTAATCTTACCAGCCTATAACACCCCTGGAATTATTCCGTTATTCAGTATTTTGTTTCTTAGTGTAACAAAATTGTAATGAAATGTTTTGGTTTTATCAAATTTTGTAATTTAGGAATTGTTTAATAATAATTTCAACCGTTTCCCAGACTGCTTAAATAAACTTCTCTGTTTATTTTAAAATAAAAAGTACATTTAATTTATATTCCCAGAAACCCGTAAAATGTGGTATTTCACAAAAGAAACGAAATTGTATATTCCCTTGAATAAACCGACTCATTAAAACACAATTTAAGGTGGTAATAAATTCAAAAAATGAATATTTCGCAAATACTGAAACCAGTTACCAGATAATTTGGGATCAAGGTTACTTTTGAAATCATTCATTGCGAACAAAATTCATTCATAATATTCCAGCCAATTTCTAGTCTGTGTAATTACCTGATATCTTTCAATTTAATTGAACAAATTAAGCACATTTCCTGTTTTAAGTGAGGCGCTCGTTAAATCCGGCGCAGATGGCCTGTAACACTTAATGTCCGAGTTTAAAATTTAAGAAAATTTTCTTCAGCAGTAGTTGAATCGTTTATGGACTATAATTTCCTGAGCTAATACGTGTTAAAATGCCACTATTAAAGTGTACCATGCGGTTCTGGATAGTTTCCCACACCTGGGCCTTGCCTCTAACAAACTACGCAGGTTTCTCCCTATAAACAATTGCATTCTCATTAAACACGCCTAGAAAACCAGTGCCAAGTATCTGAAATATAATGAAAGGTTTATTAATTAGGATATAACTTGATGTCTCTTTCATAAACTAGTTGTCAGCAAAAGCCGTCACATCTATTTAATATAATATCTTTCAGGAATAATACTCACTCAGTTAATATTATTCATAGAGTGCTGTCGACGACGCACGGTTACTTTTAGTATAACTACTTTTTTCCCGAATTTTTAATATAATTTGTCGAAATCATCTAGTGTGGTTTACATGATTATTTCTCTCATCATAAATCTAACCAATAAGAAACATGAAATTTGTACCACGTGACTTGTTTAAATAAGTGATTATTTTGCAAAAAATATTCGGTTATTTTTCACCTAGCTGTACATTTATTTTTGACATGTAAAGTAAGCTTTGGTCTGTCGTTCTATGCGATACTCACCGAATTAACAATTCTGATAGTTTGAATTGTCAGTGTCATTTATACTTAACTACATCGTCAAATGGAAGTAAATAAAGAAAGCACTCGTTTCAGAAATGTTTCACTTTCCGAAGTTGACAAAGAAATCGTAAGAAGCGTTCCTATTAACACAACAAAAACGCACAAATCGGTATGGGGCCAATTTACTGATTTTTGTAATGAAACAGGATACCAATTTGAAGCCACTACAACTATAGATTATATTGCATTGGTACTTAAAGACTGTGCTTTCAATGTGAGACGGATATATGGTAAAGATTATAAGGAAAATGTGATAAAAACCATGTGGAACATAACTGCAAAAATGATTTAAGAAATGTATTTTTTAAAATACGTCATTTTCGATCCATTTAAGGATATTCAATTTAAGTGCGCTAGGGATGCTCGTAATGCTAAAAGAAGATATTTACAGAAAAATATCACGAAAAGAAAAGTCTCATCAGTTGCATTAGATTCAGAAGATCGTAATAAAATGATAATGCTTTGAAATGAAAACACTCCTGAAGGATTGCAAAAAAATTTGTCCATATTATCGCAGTTGAGCTCGTCGGGAGAGGCGGAGAAACCGCAAATTGCGTAACAAATCACTTTAAAGAATAAATTGATAACAGAGGACATACAACAGGTAGAAAACGGCTCACTTTTTTTTACGACCGTTTAACTAAGTCTTTTTTTGCCATTTAAGGACTATTAGAATATAACCCTATCACAGGGAGGTGACAAGAAATGCGCCGATATTAAATAGTTAATGCCTATTGAAATTAATCTCGATCTATGTCCAGGCTATATAAACAACTATTATCCAAGAGGGGTTCCAATATTACAACAAATCATTTATTTCTGACATGCAATAGGTACTAGAATAAATACGACTAGAAGAAATTAACTGTCCAAATGGACAACGGAATCAGCTGCAAAAATCGGTTTAGATACAACAACTGTAAAAATAACTAATCATTCCTATCGAGCCACAGCTCTCAGTAACTTAAAGAATCGATCACAGGAGCAGAGCTTATCAAAATAACCGGCCATGGAAGTGCAAATTCCATAAAACCGTATTTGTAAATAGATGCCCTACGTCATTTAAACGTGATAAATAAATTAAGATGTAATCCAAATGAAATACAAAATGAACCAAGCACTTCTAAGGCAACATCAGAACATACTACTATTCAAAACATTAATGAAGAAAAACTAGCTCAAATTGTATATCAAAAATGTAATTTTTTTTATCAGTTGTACTACGCAACGAAAAATTTGAAATGTCTCCTTATTAAAATATCTGATGTATAACTTTCTTATACCAGCATTTATCATCCTGATCTAAAAAAAATCATTCTATTTAATTCTTCACTTACCTCAATTAAATTTTATTATCGTACCTTGAAATATTAAAATTTTTAAATAACTAATTATCAACGTAGTTCGATACTGTCCATAATAATTTATGTCATATATTTTAATAATTTCTTCTTATTGACTGACATTTTTGTAACTAAATTAGACATTTCAAATGTTAAACTGTCAAATTTACCCTAACCCTCTTTTATGAGGTCAAATGTGTAAAAAATTTCAGTTTACATCAGCTTTATTTAAGTACTTGGAAAATATATTTTATTGGCTTGAAACTGTAGACACGATTTATAATCTTTCATTAAGAATATATTTTTTTGTAAAGACAAATACAAAACAGTTTGGATCCCGTGGCTGGTAAATTTTGCTCATCGCCGAATTTTCCATTGTCTTTGGCCTTTAGAACAAGTGTACTAAATTTGAAAGCTTTATCTCAAAAACTGTGGTAGCTATCGCGGTACTACAGACATGTAGACAGATTCTTTCCATAAAGTTGTGTTTTTTCAGTATAATTCGTGGATATTCGTTCAGAAAGAAATTTTGTATGACGTTCGGCTGAATATTCTCCCATTCTGCGATAACGGCATCTTCCAATTCTCTAAGGCTCCTAGATGCAGATGTATGACGTTACATGTCACCAATGTTTTAAGTAGCCCACAGATGCTCTATGGGATTCAGATCTGGACTTCTTGTTGGCCATTGTATAACTGAAATATACACATGATTAAGGTAGATTAGCACTTACTTCTCTGGCCACATGAGGCTGAACGTTGTTGTAATTCAATCTCTAATTGTTCTATCCAGTTGCAATGGAAAAATCGTACAGTGGCCTAAAACAAAAGTATTTTTTTATTTGTGAAGCCCTTGAGATTAAATTTATGGGGGAGATAGACTCAGTGACTAGTTTGTTCTGCAGTGGTCGTGGTTTGTAATGGTTTAAGAGTAATAATAATTGTAATTGTAATTTCCACGGTTTATTAGAGAAGTGTAAAATATGGCTTTGTATGACGCATGTATGAAAAATACAATTCAGAATAGATATAATCTGAGAACTTGAATTGCTTATAATTCGATGTAAATGTATAAATCGAAAAAAGAAAACTGTTCCTGATCACCAATTTCACCATAAATTCTCAAACTAGGTGAGTAAAAGAAATACAGACATGGTGAAAAGTCTTACTTATTTTCACAGTCGGTCGAAAAGTAGACGTTTTAATAAAATGAAAAGAAAAAAAACTAAAAGACACTAAATCATTCACAAGAAAGTCATCGGGGGCACTCCAATAGGTACTGCTCAATCAAGGCAATTGAAATTGAGACAACCAGCAATATTCCCTTTTGTAATTAATATCGACGTATACTAATTTTTGCCACACTACGTGGAAGCTCTATTCTCAAGTAAATCTTTACATTTAATTTCAAGTTACATTGTCATGCATCAATAAGAAATTGTCACCCACAGAAGCCATAACATCTTCCTGTACAATGTTCTCGATAGAAATATACATTCGTGGATCTTTTACACGAATACTAACTCTGTGCGAGTGGCAAAGCAGATCCCTCCAGAACATTATTGAGCCACCACCAAATGGGATTCTTGGGGCCATATTGCAACAACTAGCAACACCCTGTCTTGGTCTTCGCCAGATTCGGCCCCGACCATCACAAGATTTTAGGCTCATTCCAGTTTTATCAGTACAAAAACTGTTACCACTGATCCACAGACCAATTAGCTTGATCCATGGCAAACCGCAAACTGGAAACTCTCTTCCTTCTGGTAACCAGTGCTGATCTTCTACTTTCTGCCTTCACGTTTTAAGTTCCTAATATTTCTAACTGAATATTTTGAATGATCAATCAAAAGCAAGGAACTAATGAAATCATATGTTAATCGCTTAAAATGGGCTCCATTCACAGTCTGGCAATGTGCCAGTGATCTTAAATACCTCTCAAATATTTATCTAGGTCTGTGTAGGATATTTGATAATTGTTCCAGCTCGGCTCTTATTTGAGCTCTCAAGTCCTCCAAACTTTATAGCCTGTTCCTGTACGCCTTATTTTTTAGATGTTCCCATAAAAAGATATCGAGAGGGGTTAAATCGGGGAACCTAACAGGCCATTTTAAGGGTCCCTGTCTACCGGTCTATCTGAAACACCTTATATTTGAAGCGTACAGTTCGGGGTAGGGAAAATTTCGATTCTTTCTCTTTTATTTAATTGGTGCATTTTGTATAATTTAACTGTTTTAACGCTTACACTTGCACACTTTTAAACTTTCCTCAATTTTCCAATATCATTAAAAAAATATTAAACATTTTTTTATATAGAGTTTTTCTTATCCCATGTTGTATAATATAACTGTATCATCCTCCAGAAACGTGTCTTGTGTTAATAATCATGTTTGACGTTATATATGGCTACACAATTGTGGATAGGTTATTACCTATAAAGTTACGAGTGAAATCCGGTAGTAAAATATGAGTTTTAATAAAAGGAACAAATATAAATTCTGTTTAACAGCACGTAAAGCAAGGGTGGATGGTGTAAGAAACGGCCGTTTATAGAATTCACTGCCAGTTATGCCAGAACCGCGTGGTGATACTAACTTTTACGCGGTCCAGCAAAATGAAAACCAAGAAAACACGGTTAAATATGAAGTAACACCTACTAGCTCCACTAGACAATTTCGGGAAAAGAGAATATGTTTTAGGAATTACAGATACAAATTACATTTTTAGTTTTCATTTTATACGTATAAAATACAAGCCTGAAATATATTCGATAAAATGGCGGCAATTTATTTCGGATACATCAAGCTATTTGAGAGTACAATTTTTAATACAGCCTGCACAATTTTTTTGCCATTTAAAAGGATTATACGAGACATTAATGTACTGAACCAAAAATCAAAATATTTCTGGACGTCTAAAGAATAGTCAGCTTGCGGCATATCTACAAAATAAATTAAATAAATAGCCTGCGTCACCTTTGCAATTATTCCGTCAGTTGATTGTCGTTTGCCGATAACAAGCGATTTAAATTTATGACTTTATTTCTTATATCATGTGTTGTATTAAAACATTTAACAATAAGTCGACTCCATATACCGGATGTAACAGGATTATGGTACACCCCCCTTTTCTCCTTTGGTTTTGAAGATAATTGATTGAAATTTGGGATATCCTATATACATAATAACCGGCACTTTTTGACATACAAGTGATTCTTTTTTGACACTAACTTTCGATTTTTAAATGGAATGAGTTAAATAACTTGATTGGAGAATTCCGTTTTTAAAAAATATTTATTTTTAAACGACAAATTTCACAATACAAAAGTTACAAATGAAAAATACTATAGCCTCCGGCTGCAAGTCTAATAGTAAAAGTTTTATTATATATTATGAGTTTTTATACATTATTTTAAGTATTGTCAGCAGTTGTTTATCACCATGTGGGTTTGGCGTATCTAACTCCTCCCTTCTAAGTTTTTTGACGTCCTCGTCAAGGGATGTTTTGGCGTCCTCCTCAAGGGTTGTTTTGACGTCTTGAGCGTCTGTAGTTCCCTGGAGTTGACCTGGAGGATATGTCTCCTAGCACAGAATAATTGGTATATTCTTTGTCTAAAAATACATGAAAAGATAATAATGCAGATACATAATATAATTATAATTAATGTCGTTGTGACGTGGGCGGCGTTTAATTGGGGGTTGTCCAGAATACTTTCTTCTCGCAGGGGCTGTAGGTCGTCTTTGAGTTTGGAGATGTCTTCTAGGTGGTAGGACTGAAGATTTATTGATTGCCCTGGTTCCTTGTTGGAAATAACTAATAGAATTAGTTATAGGTATATCCGAGGTGTTGTTGGTATTCATTGTGATTAAATTATTGTCAATTATTATTGAACAAGTGGATAATATTATATTGTTGTTGGTCACCGAGTGTCTGGTTACGATGTTTTGGCATTTTTCAATTATTTCTTTGGGTTTTGAGAAGGTAGTGAGTAATCCATGAGATATTAGCTTGTATGCTTCTGCTCCTGAGGTTTTTTGTTAAGTCACATCCGGTAGTTGCTTGTAGATCGCATTTGTTTAGTTGAAACGATTGACATATGTACAGTCCTATAGTGGGTTGACATCTGTCTGTCCATCTGTTTTCCATACCATTTTCTAGGTAATACTGCGTCGGGGGTATTAGTGCAATGGAATCTTGGTTAGGAATAGGATATATCCTGGAAATGTTGTAGTAGGTAGGATTAAGGATGGGTACCTTAAGAGCCATAACTATTAAATTATTGATAGATATTATTCCTAATTTGGTGCTTTGCAAAATTTCGAATGGGTGCAACGAATCGTGTGTAATCAGAGTATTTTTTTCATAATCTGAAAGTAGTTCGTTTTGAATTTCTTTTAGTTCAGAAAAGGTAATAATTTCTAAGTTCGGTATTTCGTCATTAGTAAGAGTAATAGTTCGAGTAATTACATCTAGTTGTTTTTCAAATGCTTCCAAATAATCTTTATGAGTTTGCAGAAAATAAAGCTGTTCAAACTGGTTATTGTATAGATGTAACATTGACACAGTATAGTTTTGATTTATTTCTATTGCTTTTAGTTCGTCATATAATTTTTCGGTTATTTTAGAAAATATTGTGACACTTTGCGATATCTTTTTGTTGAGCTTGTTCTGATTTTTTGTGAGAATGTCAATATTTTTATTTATATCATTAAGATCATCTTGATCTAGGTTACCCGTGATAAATTTTACAATATTTCCTAGGCCATTAATTAGTCCTCTTTTTGTTCTGGAGGGATTTATGATTTTGTGAAGTTTGTGTTCGGTTGCTTCGATTTTACTTTCAATTTGGTTTATTGCTATCTTATTGAGGAACCCGAGTGATTTTTTACTAATTTGTAAAGTTTTTTCTGTGTTGTGTTTAATTTGATAAAAGTAGTTATTCAAAGTATCTAGGTTATAGGACTCTTTCAACTTTAACAATAAATAACGGGAGATTCGAAGTTATCACTTTATTTGCATATATACTATATTTCTAAAAAAACGAATGTTAGGTTTCCTATTAGGTCTTGCTATGAATTCACTAATTACAAAGCAATTAGATATGTCCTACGTAAATAGCATTCTAAATTATGGACCCTAATTTGGAATCCTCATTATGATGTATATATTGAGAAACTGGAGAGTTCAGGATAAATTTATAAGTAGGGCTGTAAAAAATGTTCCGTGGGACAGTGTCGTACGCGAAAATAACTAATACGAGAAACAATAAACTGTTACAATTTATAACAATGTTTTGTCAAATCCGAAATTACGAACTGTCAGAAATAACTCCATTACAAAATATAGCAGATATGTTAAAGGATCGGGCTTTTATAATATGAGATAGAAAAGTGGAGAAGATTACAAAGAATATGCAGTTAAAACAATTTGGAATTCAACTGTGAAGATGATTCAAGAAAAATATTTCAGTGAGTACAATATTAAATTTGATCCTTTTACCGACATAACTTTTAAAGAAGCACGTGATGCAAGGAACAGTAAACGAAAGGAATTACAAGCTATTCCAGAAAAAAGAAAGGCATGTTCTGTAGCAATAGACAAAAAAGATGTACTTAAGATGGCAAAATTGTGGAATATAGACGAACCAGAGGGATTACAAAAGAGATTCTTTCATATAGCTTCTTATGAATTAGCTTGGCGAGGAGGAGAAGCAGTAACCTGTAAAATTTACCATTTTGATGAGGAAAAAAATCAAGATGGAACTCCAACAGGGAGAATTGAATACAATTCAATATTTTCAAAGACGGCACAAGGGGGGGTCTAAAAAATTGGCAGACAGCAAATGGATGAGAAAAAATGACACGGATAAAAGTATTTGTCCCGTTACATTGTTAAAATTACTCTTAGGAAAAAGAAACAAATACATAACATCTGAACGACTTCTTTTAACTCCAAATCTCTTTTGGAAAAACACAAATTCTAAAGGTTGGTATAAAAATGTTCCATTGGGAATTAATACGATATCTACTTGGACCAAAAAATTCTGCAGCTAAAATTGGACTGGACATCACATATAATAAAATTACGAATCATTCAAACCGTGCCAGTACAGTTTCCCATTTAGCCAAAGCAGGGGTAAGTGACCAACAACTTATAAAGATAACCGGACACTCATCATCATCATCAATTAAACCCTACCTCCAAATTGACCCTGAACATCACGAAAATCTTGTTAGTAACTTACGAGCCTCGAATAAAACAAGTCAAAACGAATATTCGACATGTATGGAAACTAGAGAAGAGATTGAAATAAGTACACCAAACCAAACAATTTATAACAACTGTATTTTTAATAACTGTTCCTTTAAATAATTGTATAAATAAAGATAATTATTGTTGTTGTTCGTTCACATATTCTGTCGTTAATTTATCTTGACAAAAAACACTCGAGCTTTTCTTTTATGGATAAATTTCGTTTTAACTCAAAATTTTGCCAATCAGTAATTTTTCTCAAAAAACTGACATTTGACAAAATCGACCTGCGGTCTCGCAATTTTTTCATGTCGGTTTTTCTTATAAAATTACTCATTGACAAAATTATTTCGTTACAAAGAGAAATTTATCCGATAAAAAAAAGCTCTTGTGCTTTTACTGTTGAAAATAAAAGTTAATTGACTGTAAATTTAAGGTTAGCTTGGTTAGTTAGTTCTAAATTATTTTCTCTCGTAATAATCGTAACGGCATCTGCAGAAGTGCTGGAAAAATGGACAAAATCGAGATTAAATCATTGATATAAAGTAGGAAGTACAACGGCCCAAGAACAGTCACTTGCGGTACTCCACTATCACTCGTTAACACTATTGACCTTTTCCCCAAAGTACTACAAATTGTCTTCTGTTCGCAAGATAGGATGAAACTGATGAAAGGAGGAGGACCACGTAAACCATAATGTTCAATACCATTTAGTAGAATATTGTGGTCTACGCAATCAAAAGCTTTAGAAAGGTCAATACAAATTGTCATACTTTTTTCCTGCATCTAGGTTTTTATAGAGGAAATGTAAAATGTCTATTAAGGTGAATATAGTAGACCTGTGTCCTTTAAACCCGTATTAGTTAGAAGAGTGTAATTGTGTTGACTGATTAATCTGTTAATGTGTCATTTAAAAAATGTTGTCCCAAATTTTAGTAATCGACAATTTATTTCTGTCTAGACATTAACTTTTTGTGATTATTTAATATGCAAATTAAGTTGTTATAATATTGACTAATTTTTTGTAAATATTTTTTCTAAAAGTCAACTTCTCCAACAATTTTGGGAAAAAGTTTACCCGCAATTTTATGTGTTAGACTATGTATAAGCTACCGACAATTGAAAGCTTTTTTTTGTCTTATTAACAAAATGTTTCTAGACTAAATTTGTTCAGTGTATAAGAGGTAGAAATATTTATCATTAAAACTGGAATTTTGACCATTCTGGACTACAGAAAAAATATGGCATCGTTCTCGTCCTGCTGAAAGTGGTAAAATGTCTTCGTGCTGAACTTGACATTTGAAATATTTATAGAGGCTCTAACTCTTTCCTAGTAGACTTCATTCCAACTTGGCGAATAAGTTTTCTCCACAAAACAAAGTAATACATGATGTAGGGAACTATATATTAGGTGTTGAACATACATAGGGATTGGTATGAGAAATTTATCGCCGGTTTTTGTAATATACTTTCTTAAAAAAAACTTCAAATTTATTTAAGTATAAAGGTTGTTGTCGTGCGAAAAGTTATAATTCATGGTTTTCCTTGCCGCAAGATTGTATACCAACTAATATTTTTTTCTTAAAAAATATTGATGGGGTGTGGGATATTTTCGGACACAAACGAAAATTTAGGTTCCGCCTTATGGTTATCGTATGCATTAATGTTTTTATGTATAATATGTAATCAATGATAACTTATTGTTATTATTTAACTTATTGCAACATATTACGCTAAATTAGGACATTACCGACAAACTTCCATTAAAGTAACTATTTTTTATTACCCATATATACATTACGGTTCATATCTATGGAATAAATTCATTTTAAGCGTAATTGTGAACTCGTAAGAAAAATCCTAAAACAGGTCTAAATTATACAATCTATTCGTTTCTGACTTTCCGAAATTCCCAAACACCAAGCTGGCTATGTATGCCGACGATATGGCCTTGTACTGTTATAGCCACCATTCTTAGGGGGCTGGTCAGTTGTCGAAAGCACATAACATGGTACATACGTCGGAGTACTATAGGCGTTGGAAGGTGAAAGTGAATGCCGAGAAGTCAGAAACGATAGTATTTATAAAAAATGTTACAAGGAATAAAATCATAACAGCCATTTCCATCAGGGAAACCCAAATTCAGGCGAAACAGGATGTAAAATATTTAAGAGTCGTTTTGGAGGAAGGACTAACATTTTGAAACCACATTAACGAGACCATGCGAAAAGTCTATTCCTTCTCGAGGTATCCCTACCCTCTCATGGCAAGGATTAACAGACTAAATAGGACAAACAAAAAATGAATATACACCACTATAGTGAGACCGGCCCTAATATATGCGGTGCCCGTTTGGTGTTCTGCGTGTGCATACATTGATTTAATTGTGTTATATACGCATTAAGAGGGCTAATCGAACCAGTGTTTGTAAGGTAATTTTTCAAAATTTATTTCTTCCATACGGTTTGGTCAAATTACACCAAATTTGGAGGATCAATAGTTGAAAGTGTATTAGAGGGTACATGTATATCTATTTTAATTAATTTTCACTTTATGTAGGGAAAATTTATACTGTAAATATAAGTGAAATTTGGACGTGATTAGCTCCTGAATTATGATATCAATCGGTAAAATTCATACATGTCGTCTAGAATGAATCTTCATAATTATGCTCAGCAAGTTTCAAACTTTTATTCCGTACTATTTGGTTAAAAAGAATTTTCTAAATAAGTATCTTTGTCACTACAAATGGAGCAAAGAAGTGTTACCTCTATCGGGAATCGCACCTCAATGAAGTCGGTGAATAAAACGTCCAGTGAAGGTATAGTCAAGAGCAAAATTATTCAGCGGCGCATGTATAAAAACTTTCTAGAGAGTGACACAGCTATCCGAAGCTTTTTCCCGACTAGGCCCCTTAACGTATTTACGCGTTTTATTGGTATTGGTTAACGGATTAAATATACGTTAATACGTGTGTAAATATATTAAAAACAAAAATTAAACAGCCCAGGTTTATTAAAACCATTTGAACGAGTGTTATCTACTTTTTCGTCCAGAAATAAGAATTTGAAATTATATTCAATAAATTCAATTTCTTTCCCCATTCCCTAATCCACCCCTGACTGATTGCATGATAATTTTGTATGGGACCTATGTTCACTCAGTGCAATCCTCTTATTTATCGAATTATACAATTTCTAACCCCCATAAATTATTTTCGCAGTATGAGACTTCGTTTGAGAATGCTGAATTTTGTCGAATAACTAAGCTTCTTATGTTTAATGTTATTGAGAAGGCGGCATTGAGCAAGCGGACTAGGTCAAATGAAAATAATCTGTGGGGTAAGGTGTATTGCACGATGAGGTAAACCACGCCACGTCAAAGCTGAACCGACAGAAAAGAGCGTGTGACGACATCCGCAGAAAGGATATCCTCGTCTGTTTTAAGGATTTCATTATATCGTCTACGCTAAAATGGGACTAGAAAACAGATTAAGTCTTCAAAGACGTTGTATTAAGCACGAACCAGTTGAAACACAAAAGGGATTATTTTGGGGTCACCAAAAATTGTACATACACCCCATTCCTGTGTTTATTGTATTAGATTTTTTATAAAGCCTACTGTTTGTGGTTTAAAGACCTTACCGGCGGCGTATGAATTTGATTAATGCCTAAGAGCATTATTCTTTAATGTCTTCATAGAAATAATACTTGCTGTTAGTACTAGCAATGTAATTCTTCCATTGATTGATTGACATTCAAGAGAATATTTTTTCTATGAAATTAATTTATCTTTTATTCAAATGACGTTTTGAGATAATATATTCCTTGTGTAACAGAGGAATGTTTCAAAGAAATAATAACTTTATTTTACAGATATGTTATTGAAGAGGATGTAATGGCAGCCTAATATTTCACTTCGTTTAATAAACTTCAGCAAGGGCTACGTTCTCTGGATTCTGTTTTGCTTGTAATATTTTAATGAATTTATGATTAATTAATTAACAACTATTTCTTCAATAAAAAAACAGAAAAACTTATTTCCTATTTTTATTACTAGAGGACTTCCAGCCAAGTATATGAACAATTTGTCCTACGTTTCGTCCGAGTTTTCGGACTTTTTCAAGGTTAAAAGCTAAAAATAATTAAAAATAATGGTTTTACATAAGTCGTAAATTAGATTAGTGACAGAATGCATATCTAAAAAAGTGTTTTCTTACCTAATATAAATTTCCTATTTTAATTTCACTGTATGGGTGGGTTTTATTTTGTTTTTCATCATTTTTTTATTTGTTGGGTATGTGATGTACGTGTAGTTCGACGAGTTAGGCAGAGAATGGTCAGTATTTGGTGTGGTCGTTGATGTGTTTCTTTTTAAGAGTAGGTAATTATAACAGCTGAAGTATATTTATGGTCCGAGTGACAGAGTTATTGTAAACATTCACATGATATTGGATAGGAGTTGAGAAGAGGTTTTGCAGTTAGCACATATACAGGATGTTTAAAAATTGTTACTATTGAATAAGATTGCGATATATGCTACTTAGATTTTCTATATCTGTTTGATAATTTACTGTTTTTTTTGTTGTTTTGTATTTCGGCCATTTCCAAAAACATGCGTTTTTTGGTATTTCTTTCTTTATGCAGTATGGTTGTATCCGGAAAGTTAAAACTGTGTGAATTATTTATGGCGTGTTCTGTTAATGCTGTGCTACATGAATAATTAGGAGTTGTTATGGAATTTCTAATTGATAATTTATGTTGATTTATACGTTTATTTAAATATTGTTGGGTTTGTCCAATGTAACACCTATCGCAATCTGAGCAATCAATTTTATAAATAACATGGGTTTGATTTAATTTCTCTATTGGATCTTTTTAGTTTTGAATATAATTTATTTTTTTATGCTATTATCATTTCTGTATGCTAATTGTATGTTATATTTACCTAATTCTTTCTGAACTTTTTCTGATACTTGTGGTATGTATGGTGCCGATATGTATATTTTGTCTTTATTTGGATTGTTTTGATTTCTGTCCTGGTTGGTGTTGTTAAATATGGGTCCAAAGCAGTTAGGTTGTAAATCTATGTCAACTTGATTTTTATTGCTTTTGTTATTTATTATATGTATTCTCTTTTGAATATACTTATTCATAAACGGTGGCGGGTAAAAGTTATTTAAAAGAATGTTTTTGATTTTAATTATGTTTTCTTTGTGAAACAATTTATCTGATAGTAAAATGGCCCTGTCCACGAGGCTGTTTATAACGCTAATTTTGTATTTATTACTGGTTTTTGATTGGAAGTTGGTATATCGCCCCGAACTGATACTTTTTTTTGATACCAATTGGTTTTAATTCTACTGGTAGATCTAATTAAAGTCAGGTCTAAGAAGTTTATTTTATTTTCATTTTCTGTTTCTAATTGTATTTTATTTTCCTGTGTTGTTCATTGAATTTCTGTAATATGTACTGTATTTCATTTTTATTAACGCATAGTAGACAATCGTCTACGTATCGTTTATAAAATGCAATTTTATTTGAAAGTGTCGGTATTAGTTGGTTTTCTAGATATTCCAGAGTTAAATTTGCACATACAGCTGAAAGTGGTTGGCCCATAGCTAGTCCTTCTGTTTGTTTATAAAAGGTTTTATTGAATGAGAAGTATGTTGAATTTAATATAAATTTTATGGTAGAGATAAATTCTTTTTCCTCTATGCTTGTAAATTGTTTGATATCATTCCATTTATTTTGTATGGCTTCTATTGTTAAGTCTATTGGTATATTTGTATATAGTGATGTAATATCAAGAGAGATTAATATATAGTTTTCCGGGATGTTGATTTCATCAACAATTTTTTTTAACTCCCAGGAGTCTTTCAAGCTATAAATAGTTTTCCCTACTACATTTGTTAAGCTATTTGATAGAAATTTTGAAAAGTTCGTAGTTCGGTGCTTGTACGCAGCTACATATTGGTCTCATTGGTATATTAGGCTTGTGTACTTTTGGTAAACCATATAATTTTGGTGAGATTCCATTATGTGATATTAATCTGTTATATATTTTTTTATTAATAAAGCCTTTTTTACAGAGATCCTTAACTATTGTATTATTTTCTTGTTGGGTAATTCGCGTTTTATCCTTACATTTTTCATACGTGCTGTTATCACTTAATAAATCATTCATCTTATTTAGATATTGAGTTTGTGTCATGATGATTGTTTTATTAGTTTTATCGGCAGTTGTTATGATTAATTCTGAATTGTTTTTTAAAAATCTCCTAGTTTTATTTAAATTACTGTTTAAACTGCTATGTTTCTGATTAGGGTGTAATTTGTTTTTATAATTAGTTAAAATATTACAGGTACTGGCTCTGATGTTATTTCTTTCAGATGTATGTACATTTTCCAATGCATTCTCTATACTAGATACCATTTTAGTTATTTGTAGTTTCTTGTTATTTTTATTTGCGGTATCTATATTAAATTTCGGGTCGATACTAAGAAATTCCATGACATTGTCGGGGATATTAATATTGGAAATATTTTCAATCCAGTTTTTGTTATATATGTTAATTTGATTATTACCACATATACCATTGTTGCCTATTTTTGTAGGATTACTATTTGTACATTGGTAATTGTTAGTTTGTGTGTGAGATGATAGGTTTCTAATTTTTTTAACGTGCGTTGAATATATTGAATTTTTAAGTTTATTATTTTGATACAGTCTTGTTTGTAAAAAACAATATAATAGTTTGCTGAGGTAATACCTTTTCAATTTCAGTTTTTAATTTTTTTAATTTTAGAATGTAAAATGTTGAGTTCGGTGTATGCATCATTTATACATAAAGAAAGAATTTTTACTTGAAAATTTAGATATTGTATGTTAAAGGAATGCTGATTTCTCCATTTAACAAAGCCGAATTTTGCAGTTTTGAATACTATGAATTTAGGTATAATTTACGACTTATGTAAAACCATTATTTTTAATTATTTTTAGCTTTTAACCTTGAAAAAGTCCGAAAACTCGGACGAAACGTAGGACAAATTGTTCATATACTTGGCTGGAAGTCCTCTAGTAATAAAAATAGGAAATAAGTTTTTTCTGTTTTTTTATTGAAGAAATAATTTCTACCTTAACAGCCAACAACTTGTGTAAAATATCATCTTTAATTAACAACATTTTTTTTATTAGCCATGTGATTTGTTTTAATATGTTATGTTATATTTTAAATCAACTGTTTATTATAACAGGTATATCTATCTACATCTTTTATATACAGGGTGGGGCAATAGTGCGTCGGACTTCGATATTTCGAGTTTTAAAATATGAGTAAACTAGATAAAAAGTCGGTAACCGGAAATTATTTTGGAATATACAAGATGAAATTACAGGTCAAGTGCATTTTTTCTAAATGGAATGCTATGTATATCAGTAAATTTTTTGAAGCCTGTTTCTATACTCTATTCATTCCTGTATTATTATTCACCATCTCTCAACCACTTAGATGTAATAAATTTTTTTGTTGAAATAATGCCATCTGCAGATGCATATTGAAAAAAATCACCAAAGTCACAATTATGGAATTTAAGAAAAAATTTATGTGAATACTAGTTACGAGACATCTAATTAATGTTTTTGATTCATTTCTACTTCCTAAAAATGTACAGGGTGGCCAAAAATTATGTTTCAATTAAGAACTCTTTAAATTAAATTTTCTCAATATTTTCAAATAGAACACCCTGTATATTTTTCAACGATTTGATATAGAAATAAAAAGCGAACATTTTTTTTAAAGTACTTCCCTATGGCTAATTGCAACCATTTTCGTTTTATTGAGCAATAAGTACAAAATTCAAGAATAAACTTAAAAAATAGAGGATTCTTCAAATTATTCATTAGAAAAGATTATAATAAGTGATCCACATCTTGCCCATTTTGATTGACACACGTCTCTATGCGCTTTCCTAAAACTGCCAGTGTGATAGATCTAAAAGCAGTTATTATCCTTTCCTTCATATTTTGTACTGTTATTGGTGTGTCTTTATAAACAACTTCCTTCACGTATCCCCATAAAAAGAAATCCATTTTTGTAAGATCTGAGGATCTAGTAGGCCATTTAGTGTATCCATTTCTTCCAATCCATTGATGAGGGTAGGTATTATTTAAGTGGTCTCTAACTTCATTTAAATAATGTGGTGGAACACCATTTTGTTGAAACCACATCATATTTCGAATCCTTTCAGGAAAATTCACCAATAATTGTGGAAGATAGTTTTCCAGAAAGTGAAGATAAATAGCACCAGTCAATGTACCATCTAAGAAATGTGGACCTATGACATGTTCACCAATAATTCGTTCCCAAACGTTTATAGACCATCTGTGCTGGTTATCAACTTGCCTAAAAAAGTAAGGATTTTCCGAAGCATATTAATGGAAATTGTGCCTATTAACAAATCCATTTTTATGAAAAGTTGCCTCACCAATGAATAAGACATTACTGAAGAAGGTGCATTTTATCTCTGGCCCAATTACAAAACTAGATGCCTTTGAAAATCGTCATCAGATAGATCCTGGTGCATTTGATTATGATATGCATGAAACTTATTTGTTTTTAAGAATCGACCAACAGACTTATCTTACTGACTAATGAGATCATTTCTCTGTGACTAATATGGGGATTCTCAACCGTTGCCAGTACCACAGAAAACTCATTTTATTCGTTCACAACACGGTTTATTCTTTCACTTTTTTTATATTCGACATTTCCAGTTTCCACAAATCTATCGAGAAGGTTTTTTGAAGCTGATAACATCAGGAATCTTTCTTTCAGGATACCTTTGCTTATAAATTCTATTGGCAAGCAAACAATATCTGTCTGACTCGCCGAAAACAAAAGTCATGTCTACAAGTTCCGCTTTATTAAAATTCATTTTGTAAAATTCAAAATATTTTAAATTTAATACAAATGATAAGTGTCAACCGATAAGTGCAATAAATGTTCATTTATATAAGACAATTTATACTAAACTGAGGTCTATTGCTTGTCGAATAACAGACAGAAAAAAATTACAAAAAGATTATTACAGTAGGGGACCAGTTAAATACTATTTACCCACTGGATTGGAAGAAATGGTTCCACTAAATGGCCTCATTTCAAAAGCGCATGGAGACGTATCTTAATCAAAATGGGCAACATGTGGAACTTTTATTATAATTTTTTCTAATGAGTTATTTGAACAAACAATTTTTTAAGTTTATTCTTGAATTTTGTACTTATTGCTCAATAAAGCGAAAATGGTTGCAATTAGCCATAGGGAAGCACTTTCAAAAAGTGTTCGTTCTTCATTTCTATATCACATCGTTGAAAAATATACAGGGTGTTCTATTTGAAAATATTGAGAAAATTTAATTTAAAGAGTTGTTGATTAAAAAATAATTTTTGGGCACCCTGTACATTTTTAGGAAGGAAAAATGATTCAAAACCATTAACTAGATGACTCGTAACTAGTATTCACATAAGTTTTTCTTAAAATCCATAATTATGACTTTGGTGATTTTTTCAATATGCATCTGCAGATGGCATTATTTCAACAAAAAAAATCATTACATCCAAGTGGTTGGGAGATAGTTAATAATAATATACGAATGAATAAAGTCTAGAAAGAGACTTCAAAAAATGTACTAATATACATAGCATTCCGTTAAAAAAAGACACTTGGTCCTGTAATTTCGTCTTGGCTCGTCCTGTATATTTGAAAGTAATTTCCGGTTATAGACTTTTTTTATCTAATTTACTTGTTTTTTTTTTTTTGAATTTCTAGCAATCGTAGAACTTGATATATCGAACTCCGACGCACTATTGCCCCACCCTGTAATTCAATATTGCTTACTATGTGAATCAAATGTGTCAAGACCTCCCTTTGAATGCCAATTTCAAAAAAACTAAGGGGCTAACAATTTGGGAAAAATTAGGCTTTATTGCTTGGACATGTAGGGTGTCAATGGGATCATGTATTAACAAGCCATTTTTTTTTAATTGGAATAAAATTTTCAAATCTAAAATTCACGTGTGAGAAGTAAATGAGCTTATTTTGATGAACATATATTATCGATACCACTTTCGGTTTCACCGGAAGTGTCATCAATTTTGAATTTTTAAATGGAGCACCCTATGTCTTTTAATTTACTATAATTATGCATCAAATTTTCTATATATTGATTCGAAATTTTTGACATTACTTTTAAATATGGGGCACTTATTTAATTTTTTTTATGAAATTTAAAATTAATAATTGAAACTCTTTGGTTTTCTTTCTCTTTTTTAGGACTTACTACCACATGAATAATTCTTCGTTATCTAAGAAATATAGTTAGTTACCCAGTATGTTACTGGAATAATAAACCTCTGCGCTTGTGACTACGTCAAAAGATTAGTCAAAGGTTGTTTTTTGACAAATAATATGAGACACAAAAATAATAATATAATTCTTTAACGATTCGGAAAACGAATCTGTTTCCTTTTTCAAAGTTATTTACCTTTTTATGTCAAGCGTAAAACTTGATAGTATATTATTTGTATATGTAATATCCATAGGTGCTTACATAGAACTGTTGACAATTAAAAATTATACAATATTAATTTTATTCAATTCTTCTTTTAACATCGGTAACCAGGTTATATGAAAATCCACAGAGCAATGGGACAAACATTTTTCTTCATTCAATAATATTATTGCCGATTCCTTATTTTTCTTTTTTTGCTGTCCGCTTCTTTCATTAAGTTTTTTTTGCTGAATTTCAGTTTATTCTATGTCCATTTTCCCAAGCATGGTAGCAAATTTTCGATTTTTCAACTTTACGCTGAGACGTCACAATGTTTATTACACTCACACGGAATACTGTAAATACAGTTTTTGCTCACAATTTACCGGTTTTGTTTTTGTTAAAATAGATATCAAAGTATTACTCGTTTGAAATACTATACAGTAAGTGTATTGTAGGTGACTGGTGAGGCACAGACTGAGTCTGTCCGTCCGTTCGCTGGGTATGTCATATTCCATCTCATTTCTTCCTCGTTCGTAGCCAGCGCTCGTATTCTGTTTCTAACTGGCCACACTTGGCGCTCTACATAGTACTACAGATTATTCAAAAATTATTCATTAATTCTTTTATCTTTAATAATGAAATGTAGAGATCAAATATAAACCACTATATTTTAACTTAGTAGGATTCTCCGAGTTTAAACAGATAAAGTAAAGTCCACTCGAGTTAATCCTGGTTTGCTTTAAATCTACATACAGTAGTATGAGTCTGGAGTGCTGCAAATATTACCCGGATAATAGAATGTTATCAACGCCAGCGTTAATGGAAACTGCATACTCCTTGAGCGGCCTCATGATTATCTTGTGAAGCGCTTCTCCTTACCGCTAACAGTCATGTATGGTTCATATTTAATGGATTAATATGTGAATTAAACCAGGGAACCATACGGGCAATGTATATTCTCTAAAATAGAAAGAACGTTTAGCTAAAACAGTTTTTCATCGAAGAGTCACACTAGTCAAATATTTTATATAAAGTTTGTCTGAACTGGAAATTAAGTAAAGCATAAATTCAGTAATTCCGTTGATATTAATTTTTTTGGAAAAAAATCTCGAAGGGGTATAGCGATTTTAACTTCAGCAAATATTTTCAGTCTATTTTCAGTTTCTCATGTCATTTATTTTTTAAGTTATGACGTCATCGACTTTTTTTTAAATGACAACCTATATTTTTTATTATTGATTTTGATAGTAGTTTTTATTCCGGTTCCGACCTTATAAAATTTTCAATATGTTATTATTTGAAAAAATCGAGAAACACAGTCCTAAAGTTCAAATAACAATAATTCATTAAATTGGGAAAATGTATCTAGTTGCCTAAGTTTGACGGAAAGTTATCGATGGCACATTCGTTTTTATTTTGAAATTATATAAATAGTTGAAAAATCGAACTAGAAATTTATAATCTGCTCAATTCAATGTAATAACGATAACTTCGTGAGGCAAACATTGGCATAAAAAGAAACTAAATTGATTAACCAGAAAAAACTCTAACAATATCATCAAACACAAAAATAAGTACAGAAATAACAGTTGTTAAATTACATTTACACTAAATGTTCAAATTGACGACCCTGTACCATTTGACAATACCCAAGACGATTATAAAATTTATTTTTCACATTCTGAATAGTTTGAGGCGATATTAACCTAATCTCATGTTGAATTCTTTGCCTGAGATCATCTAAATTATTGGGTCGATTGTTGTACAGTTTACTTTTTTAAGTACCCCCATAAAAAGAAGTTTAATGGCGTTAGATCAGGAGACCTAGGCGGCCATTCTATCTGACCTCTTCTCCCTATCCATCTTGCTGGGAGAACTTGGTAGGTCAGGGTTATTTGCATTGGGGAATAATGCAGCTAATGCAGGCATCAATTCCAACTGTAAAAATTGCAGGTATCTCTCTCCAGTCAAATTGTTTTTAAAAAGAATGGACCTGTAATTCTGTCACCAATAATTCCTGTCCAAACATTAACTTTCTGAGGATATTGGGTATGACTTTCTTGCATCTAATGGGGATAGTCCCTAGCCCAATATCTACAATTCTGTATATTGACATGGCCATTTAAACAAAATGTTGCTTCATCCGAAAATAAAACACGCTGGGAAAACATTGGATCGCGATTGCAAATTTCCATCATTTGTTCACAAAACTCTTGCCTACGATCAAAGTCATCTTCTGTCAACTCATGAACCAAGTGCACTTTATATGGGTGGAATTATTTAACTTTCAAAAGTTTTAGAACTGTAGTGTGGCTTATATTGTGGTTCAAAGCAATGCTTCTACTAGTTGAATGTGGATTGTTTTCAATTTCTAGTAGCACATCAAGTCGTGCATCTTCATTTAATGTCGCCGGACGTCCAGATTTTGGAAGATTCTTTACAACGCCATGTTCCCGACATTTTTTTTCAATCCTTCTAATTGTTGATTGATTTATGGGCTGATCCTGGTATTTTTCTCTAAAAATATGACACACTTCTTGATGTGTTCTAGCTCTGTCGGCATAACCAATCATTATTAACACTTTAGTTCTCTGTTTGTCGCTCAATTGTACCATTTTTATTAATAAAATAGTTTTTCTAATTTAGAAAAAGCAAAATAATAACACTTATTCTATTGTGACATTTACAAATTGTGTAACTCTGACAGCCGTAACTAATATAATACACCGGCAACTAGATACATTTACCCAATTTAATGAATTTTTATTATTTGAACTTTAAGACTGTATTTCTTGATTTTTTTCAAATAATAACATATTGAAAATTTTATACGGTCAGAACCGGAATAAAAACTGCTACCAAAATCAATAATAAAAAATATAGATTGTCATTTAAAAAGAAAGTCGATGACGTCATAACTTAAAAAATAAATGACATGAGAAACTGAAAATAGACTGAAAATATTACCTTCGAGATTTTTTCCAAAAAATTAATATCAAATAATTTTCGTTACTTAATTTCAAAATGTATCTTTTTCAAAATTTTTATGATTTGTTCCACATGAGAAAAATATTGGATTAGAAATCGAAAGCTTGAAAATTAAAACGGGAATACTCTGTTTTTTAAATTAATTTCAAAATATTAATATAAAACTAAAATGAATTAAAAAATATTGTAGATATATTTCTCGAAGTCCTTGTTACCAGTTCGTACTAAGTTAGAAAATTTTCTTGTCAAAAAAAATATCAATTGGATGTTTAAAAATGGATGACTTTGTACACCTTTGAAAAAAAAGATTCTACCTTTGGAAATAGCCTTAGTCAGTGACTTGTAGGGTTTCTCCTAAATATTCTTTTAATTTAACGGAGGTAAGTGACTATATTTCACTTAGAACCGATTCTAAAATAAAATGGCCGTTAGTGACTAGGGTTTCTCAATAGTGGTTCATTGTTCTTAAATGTTTTTGTAAAAAATACCCCAAAGATAACATTTCAAATTATTGAATAAATATTGTAGGTTCAATAGTATCAAATATTTGTCATTTAAAAACTTAAGTTCCCCTTCTTGATAGAAGTTAAAATATAAGTGGAATGAAAAATAATTTAGAAAATTTTTGTTAATTATTATTTCTTTTTACAAATTTATACATAAGTTAACTTTAAGAAGGGGAATTAATTTGTTTTTAAATTATTTATGACCTAAGGGTATTTCCAATATAATTTTTTCTGTCTCTAAGATAATGTTTATTACTTGGGGTTTAAAGTTTCCTTACTTGATTCTTTAAATGTTGTACAATGTATAAAGAAACTTCAGTAGATATTTTAAAGTTTTTAAATAGTTTAAATACCTTTTTTTATTATTTTAGTTTTACTAGACAGAATAGTTGAAATTAAAAATATTATTGAGTCAGTTGTATAATAATTTATTATTTTTTTTATCAATTTCAGGTTTTGGCAAATAGGAAAATAATTGTTTAAAAGATATATGTTATATTTATCTGTATAAATTTGTAAAAGTTAGTAAATAATAATTAACAAAAATTTTCAGTTAATTTTTTTTCATCATTATATTTTTTATAAAGGAGAACTTAATTTGTTTTTAAATTATTATTGACCTAAGGGGTATTTCCACTATAATTCAATTATTCGTCTTAAGGTATGTTTATTACATTAAGGTTTACAAGTTTTTAATTAAATTAAAAGAAAATATTAGATATTTTAAAGTTTTTAAAGTGAGTGTACTTAGACTTTTTATTTATTTGGTAAGACAGAATAGTTGAAATGAAATAATTATTGAGTCAGTAGTACTAACATAATGTGATATTGTTTTTTGTAATCCAAGTTTCAGCGTTTTGGCAAATAGCCGGGAAAATAATTGTTTAAAAAGATATATGTTATACTTATCTGTGATAAGATTTGTAAAAGTTAGTAAATAATAATTAACAAAAAATTTTCAGTTAATATTATTTTTCATTCGACTAAATATTTGTCACTGTTTTGATTAGACGTAAATGAAATATATAACCAAATGTTACAAAACTCTTTCATATTACAATCCTTAGTATTTCTACAGTTTTATCTTCTACTGCTGAATTATATGAAGAGTCAAAAAAATATTAAGTATTGCACGATGATAATAGTATCCTTCAATGGATTGTGTAATAATGTAATTGCTGGTTGTGAACATTTGAATACATAAATTTTTCACTAATTTTCAAAATTGCATTAACAAATTCAGAAATAAACTGCGCTTTTATTTTTGTTGCTATATTATTCGCATCTTTGATTACCATGAAACAATTTCACTGGTACAGTGGCGGAAATTACAGCATTTGAATTATAAAAATTTTATCAAAAATGGACCAGCGTAATCGATTCAGGTGTTTCCCATAATAAGTTTGACACATTAGGCTCAAAATTTATGACACTTTACATATGCAATGTTATAATTTTGACTTGTTATTGTATCAATTTTTGTCAAGTTTCCGAGTTCCGTTATTGATAAATAGAAGGTCAGCAACTTCTTTCTTACTGATTGTAGTTGCATCATTTGCATATATATAAAATAATTGTTTATAAAGATATATGTTGTACTTATCTGTGCTAAATTTTGTAAAAGTTAGAAAATAATAAACAGCAAACAATTTTTAGCGTTAATATGTTTCCATTTCATTCCATATAAAATGTTATTTGGGAACTGATAAAAATTAAATTGTTAATAAATGTAAATAAGAGAGTCCTCAAGACAGATCCTTGAGGTAACCCAAGATCTCTTGTTTTTAATTCAAATTCAGTAAATGAACATTATTCACATATATTTAAGTACGCTCATAATGATTTGTCTCTAATACCATGAAAGTTCAATTTTTGTATTAGTAGGTAATGTCAATAATTGTTTGCCTCCGGCAATGAAATGTGATACGTCTTTTTTCTACGCCCTTATAACTGAGACGCTAATATGTCATCATTAGATAAATAGCCCGAAGCTTTCCAAATATTTGTTCGAGTGTTATTTAATCAAAAATGTTAGCTCATATCAGTTCTAATTAGTGCATGTACTTCAGCCACTGTAGACAAACAATTAAAATGTGTGTTATTAATTAACCATCTAACAAACAAAAAATGTTAGTTAACTATGCTTAAATAAGTAAAAACAAAATAGAATTTCCATAATTAAAATGAAATACATAAATAATCACCGGCACACAAGAAAAAAGTTGTTTGTACATTTGACGCCACCTACCTTCCGACATGTATTTCGACCCGCTGAATCCGAATTTGAAGTCAGTTTGGACCGTACACCCTCAAATATCGAGTAAATTGAAGAACCGTAAAAAATAGCGAAAATTGGGTGTTTCGGTAATAAAAAAAATTTTGTGGATCTAAACCAAGCTTAATTTTTATGTATTTCGATCCGCTGAATACGAGTCTAAAGTATATTTAGACCATAAGCCGTTTTAAATCTAAGTAAATTGTAAAAAACCCTCGAAAATTGCCAAAAATGGCAAAAAATTGTGATTATGTTGATGAAAAAAATTTTGTAGACCCGGATCGAAGAGGATTTTTATGTAATTTGATCTGCTGAATCCGAATCTGAAACATATTTGGCCCATTAATTCCTCAAAATCTCAAAAAATCGCAAAAAAAACGATAAAATAGCAAAACATTGCAGTTGAAAAAATTGAAAAAAATCTATGAAACACAATTAAATATTCTTGCATTTTTTATACATATGCAGTTTAGAATCTGAAAATGTGAAAAATTGTAAAATCTATAAAAAATGACGTATAAACAGAATGAAAATTTTTTGCCATTTTTAGCAATTTTCGAGGGTTTTTTACAATTTACTTAGATTTAAAACGGCTTATGGTCTAAATATACTTTAGATTCGTCTTCAGCGGATCGAATTACATAAAAATTAGGCTTGGTTTAGATCCATAAAAAAATTTTTATTACCGAAACACCCAATTTTCGCTATTTTTTACGGTTTTTCAATTTACTCGATATTTGAGGGTGTACGGTCCAAACTGATTTCAAATCCGGATTCAGCGGGTCGAAATACATGTCGGGAGGTAGGTGGCGTCAAATGTACAAACAACTTTTTTTTGTGTGTTCCGGTGTAATTATTGTAACTAAGCGGAAAAAATTCCTCACTGTATGCCACGCTCTACCCAAGTGTTTTTGTGCTATAAAAGTATACTCTCCACGCAGACTATCATAGATTAGAGCTATTTTCTATTGTATCATGGCAAAATCTTAAATTTCCATTTTAAATATGGATGCTTTAATTGTATAAAAGTAAAACAAATTATATTACACGTTATACTTACAGTTTATTTCAGAGACAAATGAGCCACCCGGCGACATCTTTGTTAATGATTTAATAGCTTTTTTTATATTCTTTATATCTCTGAAATAAACCATGCGTATATCAAATATTTTTTAAATAAAATAAATCTTAATCAATAAGATGCGGGTTAAAAAAATGCATATTTCATCAATTTGCGTTTAGTTATGGTAATTACTATTCATTTAAAATTTGAAACGTATATAGTATCAAATTCCTCCCAAGCTACTAGGTAAACTGTATTTAAACTTGTGGCGAAGACCTAAATTGAGTTCTTTGACAGAAGCATAACCCTCTATGGTAACTACATTCCTATATAACAGGAGTATGTAACTTACTGTAGTGGAAATTCTAAGCAAGCAGTTCGTTGTTGTAAGAGATAAGCCATCAAACACTACAATAACCAATTATAATATGAAGCATACTTATGCAATTACGCATGGAAACGGGAGCAAATTACCACTCTATATTCCTTGGCAGTGCCGTATCCAGGGTTAGAACATTTTGGGTAAAGTATTACATACTGCTAATTAGCTGGGAGTCTCAAATTTTACTTACACAGTCTACAATAAGGACAAGTTGTTAAACGGTATCAAAAGAAGAAGCTAGCACTTATGGGAGGCGGTGTTTCGGATTTAGTGTTCCTCTTCGGCGCAGCTGAAGCTCCGCTACTCTGCGCCTCAGTTTCAAAACCAAGCACAATAAGTATTCGTGATAGCACCTCAAAAATAATCAACTATACTTTGATTAACCGTGAAATTCTATATTATGAGTTTTTGAAATATTTTGTGGCAATAAAAAAATTTATATATATTTTTTTAGATACTTTGCATTTTATTCTTTGTGGTCTAGATATAAAAATATACGATCGTAGATATGGTGTTTACTTACGAATATTAAAATAAATTAAAAAAAGAAACTTCTGCTATATAGACGCAAGCGCATGTTTATAAAATGATAGAAAGATATTTGAAAAAATAAATAGCATAGGCCCTTTATTAGACAATCTATAGGAACTCTACGTGATATAAGTAGTCTTTGAAGCGTTAATAGTCAGTACCTTTTTGAAATGGAATATCCCCCTATTCATATTATTACAGAGACAGATGATATCAACTTCTTCAAAGAAAAATCTTAATAACTCTGTCGCCTTTGACGTTTTCATAATAAGATCCTGTTGCTTGTACGCAACTTTATTAATTTTAATAACTCAATAAAATAAATATCGCTTTAAATCCGGCGTAAATTAAAATCGGGAAGCATTAATGCCGAAAAGTTCAAACGTCAATTACATTAATCCTTTGACAACTGAAATTCCCCGAAGGAAAATATCGGGAGTTGCCCGGATACCTCTGGGCTGGCTCTACACAAAAATCTAATAAAAACTTTCCTGTACGTCTTTCCCTACGTGACGCACCCATGCATAAATGAAATAGACACCTGTATCGTGAATATTTGATATCCCTATCGCCTTAAAAATACGTAATCGGATTTGAATCCCATTTATTTAATAGAACAATCTTTAAGTGTATGAGATCCTTCCCACAAAAATAAGGTTTCCTCGCTCCATTTGACGCTCCATTATTAGTATTTTGTATTAAAAATATTGTCATGGTTTTGACTGATTTAGCTATTATTTTTTATTTATTTATTTATTTATTTATTCAGGTATATCATCCAACAGTCATAATGACCAATTACTGGATGAGAATATCAACTTAAAAAAAATGTACATATGATTCAAGCAAGAAATATAAAAGGCAAAAAAAACATAAAAACAGTAGAAAATAATTACATTTTTAGTTTTTTATAGAGCCAACAGAATAATCAAAAATATCTAGCTTTTCTTACAGACACACACTGGTAGAAATTAACAATCTAACTGTGCAAAAGTCCAAAATTAAGTAGGTATATATTCCAATAATTTTATCATTTTCCAACCCTGAATGAACCGGTGATTACTGAGAAAACAATGGAAAAATTGCTTGATCTTTAGATAAGTGGGGATGCATTTATAAAAGAAGGGTTTTATGATGGGAATATTTTTATTACCTGAATTAGTATTGTGTTATGCGTTAAAGTGAATACACTGTTCCTAAAGTTCCTTAGTGTATTTTGTGGTTTAAAACTATGGAGATTTAATCTACAGGTATTTTTTTTTTTTTCATGATATTGGTTTAATATTGCTATTTTTTTAGTAGGAATATTGTTGATACAAAGTTTGGGTGTAATTTTTATAATTAATTTAACATATTTTGTATTTAAATGGACCGAAACTATGTATATTCGCATGTATTCACACTGGAACATTTTTTTATATAATAGTCATATTTTAGTATACAGCTAAAGTAAAATTAACTGCATGAAAATGCAGTCATGTAAAATATTGAATTATTTCAGATGCTCGGAGAGAGTTGTTTGATGTTTGGCGTAATGAAAAGACAGTAAGTGCTAAAAATTCAGCCGTATTTTCGTATATTTACAATAAACTAGGACTGGACAGGGAAATTGAGGATACGATTAAGCGACAAATTAATGATTTAAATAGCAAAATTTCCAAAAAATGGACAGAATCTTGCCGTTCAATGCATATAATGTTAACGCATGAATCTGAATGGCTAGATGAAAATGTCACCTTTTTTTCCTCAGCATATCAATATGCCGATTCAATACCAGGACCATCTAGCAGTAAAATGGGACGACCACCAAAAGAGTTTCAAGAACCGACAGCATCGTCAAAAAGAAAAAGTTTTACCTATAGTACAGAATTATCCCAAAGAAGAATTGATGTTTGCGGCAGAAACAAGTTTTCGTTTGGGTGGACAAAGAGATGCAGCAAATATAGTCCACGAAGTTTCTCAAACATCACCAAAAAGGGCTAGTAGAATTAAAAAAAAATGGAAATCTCCGACCGTAGATCCTATCAAATATACACCAGAGGTGGCACTTGCATTATTTGTTGACGGACATTTTACCAAACACGTATATTTTAATGCAATCTGGGGCCAAGATTCGTAATGCAGATATATATCCTTCGTACGACGCAATCTTAAAAGTAAAGAAGGAGTGCTATCCTAAAGCGAAATCAATAACGATTAGTGAAACATCTGCAGAAATAACGGTTCAGGCCCTTGTTGACCACACTATAACCAGACTAGCAACGGTTCAAGAGGAAGTGTTATCTCAAAAAATCGATGACTTATCAGACGGGCTAACAATAATTTTGAAGTGGGGATGTGATGGAAGTTCTGGGTTTATTTGCGGTTTGCATTATACCCTTGCACTTGCGAGCAAATAAATCTAATACCATCTTATGGCACAACCCGTCACCGTCTTCTACCAGGTTCTGCAGACCTATAAAATTTTTATTTGAGAAAGAAACTGCAGAATTAAATAAAGGAGAGATACAGAATATAGAAGAACAAATAGAAACTATATTGCCTACCAAAGTTTCTATTAGTGGACAGGAAATCGTCATTTCTCCTTGTTTCAAATTAACGATGATTGATGGAAAATGTTTGGAGTAATCAGTGATACGTCAAGTCAAACAGTCTTCCAGAATATTGACAACAGAAAAAGATCGACATGTAGCAAAGCATCAATATCCAGATCAACTATAAGATCATTAATAAATAATACAAACAACAGAGGACCCAAGGTGGAACTCTGAAGGACTCCCGAAATTGCAACAATTTCAGAGGATCAGAACTTCCTTACCGTAGTAAAACTCGACGTGTGGTGGAGTTTATAATAAAAATAATTTTTGACATTTCAAAAAAGTCACATTTTTGGACGTTTCAAAAAAGTCATATTTTGACGTTTCAAAAAAGCTCGATGTGTGGTGGAGTTTGTAACAAAAGTAATATTTGACGTTTCAAAAGAGTCACATTGGTGGAATGTCACTAATATTTTAAAATGTGAAATGTCCAAAAAAAATTTGACTAGAATGTGTGTACCAAATTTGAAAGCTTTATCTCAAAAACTGTAGCTGCTATCGCGAACCAGACAGACAGACACACAAACAGAAAATTTTTTTTGGCTGAAATTTTGTGTATCGTCATAATTCGTCGAGATTCGTGCAGAAATGCAATAAAAATTTTCAAAATTTTTTTCACGAATACATACCTTCCTCACTTTGAGGGGTAAGGAAGTAATGCCACATAAAAACATCGCATGATTTTTTTAAAAATATTTTTTGTGAGTGTATTTTAATAGAACAAAACTCATAAATTTAAACAAATCAAAACATTAGTGCTTTTTCTGTAAATGTGGTAGTTAGATAAAGTAATCTTAAGCATGTCAGCTATAGAACTTCTTCAGTTTTTGGAAATTCTTCTATTTCATATTACGTATGGGTAGAGCGTCTAGAAAAAAGAAATATTGATGTAAGAACACTAACAGGTAAAATTTATGTTAATTTTGCCGTTATATAAGTGATCAAGGAGTTCAAATTCGCCAGGACATGTGCTTCTCTAGCTGCCACTAGCATTTTTTGGAAGAGGCTCTTCAACCTCAATTAACTCCATTATCCTTTGTTTTTCGTTTTAACTGTATAGGGCCTAACTCTTGAGAGACATTAATATAAATAAATGTGTATTAATATAGCAGTGTTTATTTACCACATTCATATCGGCAGATTCCGCCTCGTAGGCTGCATGCAAAACATGAATTAGTGCCTTTGTAGCTCGGTTCGCGCGGACATATGTATCACCTTTTAGCCTGTATGGAGAAATTAAAATACGCTATTACTCCTGACTAAGGGCATATTTAGTAGTGATGTGTATATGTCATGATGGTTTACACTGTTGACTAATAGATGATGCAAGTTACTCATTTTCGGGAAAAGTTGCCATATCGCTAATTTTACCTGTACCAAATTTATGCTGTGTTTTCTGCACAATTTTTTAAAAACAAAATCGTATGTTTAGCGTTTAAAATAAAAAAGGGATTCTTGAATTAAATAAACTATACTGTTAATCAATCATACATTTCTAAATCGCTCTTTTCCCGCTGCCATGCGATGGTCGCAATGGTTTTTTCGTGTATTAACATTTGTGAATAAACATAACAGGATATTTGAGGCTCACTTTTTATGTTCAGCTTAATCTTCGGTTTTACATCAAAATCTCTGGTTTAATATTTGTTTGGTAAACGACCCTTCCCACGCATCGATGGCTAAACAAATACAAATATTTCAGAATATTAAATAACTTCATAGATGAAACATCGGAACGAAATTGCGGGTATATGAATAACAGCCGAATTGAAACTTTCTCTTGCCTTTTATTATGTTATTCAAATAAAAGAATAACTTTACATTATATTATATATTAACGAGATATTTTATTGCCAATGTCCGTAAAATTAAAATGTTTTTGTTAATATATTTTGTTTATAATAGAAATTTATTATTAAAATCAATTATAATCTGCGAAACCTATATTATGACGGGACGTGTATAACACATGACATCTTCCGTCCTTTACACTGCTTACATTAAAGCGAGAACGATGATTGTTGTTTTTGCTGGCACGCGACTGAGGCGGAGTGTAGCTTACATGCTGGGATACTTCAGAGCCGCACTTAATTTTGTTACCGAATCATTCTAGCAGTGCTGATATATTGTCAGTATAGTATTATAAGAAAAATAATAATTATTCAATATCTGTTTATTTGTTGGTGTGTTTTTGAAAATAATTTAAGAAGGTATTTGATGTAAAAATGTTTCGACCGTTGGAGGCCTCTACGTCTGCATCTCATTGTGTTTGTGAAAATGAAAGTGATAGTGGTTACAGTGATAAGAAAATCAAAGTTCATTAGTGTTTTTAGTAAGAGAAAAATCGGTTACATTTGAACGAGCAAGCGAAACCAATTTGCCTTAATATTGACAATAACCTTTTGAAGCGACGAGTTAATGACCCTAATTTGTATAATTTGGATGTACTAGGTGAAACAGCATCTCTCACTAACGTTCCACTAACGTAACAAAGTAAAAAAATAGTCTCGCCGTAAAAATCAGTAAAGCTATTTTGTAAAGACTGTAACATATAGTACGTACACCAAATTTTAATCAACTGTCTTTAAAAATACATAAAATATATGGAAAAAACAAAAAAATCATCACACTGTATCCCAGTAACGAAGCATTTGTCCCAAAATGTTTCGTTAATAGAAACTTTTCTTAAAATATTGTAAGGAATACCCACCTGAGGTTTAGGCATGTAATTTATTAACACCCTGTATATCTGGTAATTTCAGATATCGACATTAAGGTAATCTAGTTAATTTATTTTTATCATGTTCAAACCCACATCCATAATTTTATTATTTTGTAATATTAAAATTCCTTTTTATAAGAATATCTTATAAAAACCATCTAGACGAATACATTAAATTAAACAATATAACCTATACTATTCTTATTGCGTTATTTACTTAAATATTACGTAAAAAAATCGGGAAAATGCGTCTCGTTTGAAGTCCATTGTTAATTTAAGGAATTTCAATTTAAAATTAGACATTATCGTCACTAAAATTATAACAATGTTGTATTAAAATAAATTGAGGTGACATAACAAATCACTATTATTATTTTTTGTATTTTTTCGGTGTTGTCCAATCTACTATTGTTTAATTGACGTTTGTCCTCATTTTATATTCCTTTTAAATATTTATTATTCACAATTCCGTCATATTGGACAAGAAATTTGAAATAAAAAAACTGTTCGAAATAAAGACTGGAAATTTATATCTATAAACTTTTCATACACGTGTAAAATACATAAAGTATATCCCAGGAAAAGCCTTATCAGCGTTTATATCGACTAGACGTCATGTTATGTGTTTTTATTCGCCATATTTTTATTTTATGGGAATGGGTTCAAATGGGGCATTTCCTTCTAAGTCCCGCGGGGAATCCGAGGTACTTCCTAAAACTGGTATTTCCGTGTCATCTCTATTGGATGTCCCCAGGACGGCTGTCTGTTGCGCTACCTTAAGGGGCATTAATGTAAATTTGAGAATATTCTTACATATATTTTTTATTTATGTGGTAACTTATTTTGTTATTTAACAGGTTGATAGTGCTGGGAAGCTGCACGTCCTTTTCTCGCCAAAAAAATATTTGCACAAAAAAAAAAAGACAAAAGACAGTAAATAAATACACTGTACCGTAAGACGCATGATACATATATCTGAAACATTATATCAATTTGAATTTTTTATTTTGGTTTATATGTAGATTCATATCAGATATTCTAAGTACATAGTTCCCACAAACACCAAAATACTGCTTACTTTACTAAATGCATGTTTCATCAACTTAGTAGGCATCATCTGGAGATAATTAAAATTGAACTTAAGCTAAAAAGTTATACACTCAATCGCAAAATTAACCGGACGCTAGGTTTTTCAGGAAAATGTCAATTTGAATCAAATTCATTTTAATTGAATCTACAAGAATAAATATTACATTACAAAATGAACAAAAATTTCACTTTAATAACATAAAAAAACATTTTTGCAAATTTGAAAAAAAATTAAAGAACTGCGAACAAACATGCCTCAAATCGAGTATTTCCTCCACGAGCTTGAATGACAGCTCGCATTCTTTGTGACATGCTTTGTATCAAAGCAGCAAACTTATCCTGTGGGTATATGTTCCCATTCATTCATCAGCGCCTGTTCCAGCTGAAGTACTGTATGGAGCTCGCCGTAGTTCCGCCTAATCCATCTGCCTAAGTTGTCCCACATATGCTCTATCGGGTTTAAGTCAGGACTCCTGGGTGGCCACCCTAGGCATGAACATCTACTACTCTTCTCGTCAAAGCTGTACCAGGAAGCGTCCGTTCTCGCAGAACTTGGAGTTGAAGAAATCGGTCTTTAACTTCATTTGTTGCTCGTCGGCTCCCTTGTCCAGGTCGTCTTGAGTTAGAAACAGTTTCCCGAAACCTTTGTATTGCATCAAATATAGTCTCGAGGGATGCCCAGGGGTATAGGGGATACTGCGTTATTATCTAAAACAGCAGCTTCAGCTTCCTCAGGACTCAGTACGAAATTTCTCACAATAAAAATTTTCTCCTTTTTTCGGAAAACCTCAGAAACACACAAGAAACAGCAAAAGAAACAAATTAAAGGGCTGTGTAAAATAAGTAAGATATCTAAAAAATGGTAACAAAAAATTATTCTCGTGATGCGTAAAAGTCCAAAAAACTAACATTATTTCTTTCATGTGTTTACATGTGTGTATCCATGTTAAATCAGTATACAGGGCGTTTTCGCAAATTTGTCATAATAAAACCTAGTGTCCGGTTAATTTTGCGGTTGAGTGGATTTATACCTAATCAATACAACAAACATTGAACAGAATTATTCAGCATTGATTCTAATACTATTTTCACATTTTTTTAAATGTCTAAGCTTTCAAAGTCGTCTATTATTCATGTTGCTAATTTTAACTTTCTATTATCTATGCTACGGCTGTCCTCAAAATATTCTGGGCAATATTAGAATTATATCTTTGGACAAGAAAGGCAAACCAGAACTTTTTTTAATTACTATGGAGGGATCAATCTTTGCCTAATATTTCAAAGGTATTTGAAGGACTAAATAATATCAATTATACTACGATAAATAAGTTTCTGTCACATTATCAATATGGTTTTGCCAAGCAGATCTGGACACTGCCCTGTGTGAATGTGTAAATGAAGCAATTGTACCACTAGATTGTCAGTCTCAGATTGCTTTCTGGCTATTTGCAGACTTCTCCAGGGCATTTGATTGTGTTGATCATTTTATTTTATTATATGAACTGGCAAGATATACTGTTAGGGGGTAGGGCAAGGTTCCTTTTTGGGACCAACCTTGTTTTTGTTATATAAAAATGGCATGCTGCAATACATAAAACATCTGATAGTATCGTGCACCGATGATACAACTGTGTTAATTAGATATAGTTTAAAAGAAGCTGAAAATCTGGCTACTGATAGATTAATAGATTATTTGTCTTGGTGCATAAAAATAAACTTTGTTGCATAATTACAGATAAAACTACTTGCATTCTTCTTAGTAAGTCACAATCTAAACTACCTAAGTCACAATCTAAATTACTTAAGTCACAATCTAAATTACCTAAGTCACAATCTAAATTACCTGAGATAGATTCTATGATTAAGTGAAACATGTCTAATCAAATATAATGATGATACCAAAATGGCAAAATGTTGTGTATCATAATGGATTATAAGCTTAGATGGTTGAAGCTCCTTGACGCAGTAATATCAAAACAATGTAATAACTATACTCTAAGGCAACTATGTTTTGGATATTATTACAACACATTGAAATACGAAATTACTGGGGTGTGTGTACTGAGATTGACGAAGTATTCGTATTATAAAAGCGTACAAAACAATTTCCTGCGAATCTTAGTTGGTCATGTAGAGACATTTAAAAAATTAAATATTTGACATTGCCATGTGTATAACTACGAGACTGATTGTTTTGTCTTAAAAAATAAACATATCTTCGAAAAAAATCATGTTGACCATCAATATAATACCCGCAAAAAAAGATCCCCTTTTACTGAATAAACATGAAACTTCATTGTTTCAAAAAATATATATATGTACTATCTGCTTATGTGCTATATCAGCCAAATATAAATAGATTTAGATGTAAACTAAAATATTTGCTGATATCTAATGCAGCATTTCAGAGTTTTTAACTGACATGTGACTTAGTCACAATTATTTTTTCTAACTAATGTTGCGAGTTTTTAGCCAATCAACGTTTAGTGTTTTTTCAACGATATGTGTTACATCACAGTGGATTTACTAATGGATGGACTGGATTTACCTGTGACAGTCAAACCCCTACCCTATGCATATCAACACATAAAACATTGCAAACTGCATAGGGCAAGACAAACTGCATAGAGCAAGGATGCAAATTAAATAGTTGGACAATAAGCAGGTGCCTAGGGGCGCAAACAATATTCGTCTTTTGATATTACATAGTTTTTCGAAATATCGGTTTAAAAATCTGTCTCTGAGATGAAATCAAAACTCAAAGTCTTTAAAAATCAATATTATTCGCTTTACCACCGAACGCTGTATACTACGGAATGTCATTTAAAGGCCCTACCATTTACGAGATGACTTTTTCTTTACTTACAAATATGCATCTAAAAAGTTATGGGAAAAATAAAAATTATGTCTACTACACCGCTTTTCATTTATTTATGCTGAAGGAAATGTTACTTTATTATGTAAACTTAATGGTAAAATAGTGACAGGATTTTATTTCCACCATTTTTGCTTGCTTTTATTCTCTATGTATAATTTCATATTTAATACTCACTGGTAGCTAAAACTATCTGCGGGGATCTGAGTCGACATAGTCGGAATGCCGAAACAGGATATCCTGCCTATAGAATGTACCGGAAATCCGGCTATTTAGTAGAAAATATTTTAAATAGAAGAAAATAAGGAAAATGGAATAACGCTGCGAAAAAAGCGGTCATCATAATCGTACTCACAAATTTTTTTTACCAAAGAATAATAATGTCTAATCTGTATATTCCGGCAGGCAAAATATACGGGGGATAGCTAACTAATCTTTTAAATTCCAAATTGATAATTCGAGAAAATGTATTTATTAGCATTTGCAATATTCTATCGTACATATTAGGAGTTTATAGATTGACCGGCAGGACAATACATAGATATTGGTGGATTGCGTTGACCATCATGTTTACGCCTGCTGCCCCATGTTGAAATTGAATAATACACTTTAAATACGTAAAATTTTAAAATGTCTATGGGAATAAAACGTAGATACGTAAATAGTGCGTAATTATAGACAACGAGGGTTAATTTTTTTAAATGTCTCGTTCAATTAATTCCTTCAGAGCATAAAATTAACTTGAGGATATAGGGATTTCCCAGAGTTGCAATTTAATGGCACATAATTATATAACTTAAGACGTAAACAAGTGCTTACATGTAATATCAAAGCAAACATTAAAAGACACATCTCTGTAGACAGCCATATAAGTGTATAGTATTGCTGATGGTGACAGGCAAATAAATTTTAACTTTGATGATTTAGTGGAAGTGATGGATGTATTAGTAGGCAGTTCAAAAGACGGAACAGTTTCAGTTTTGGTGATATCTTCATGGAAAAGATGGTCCAATCCAACAATGATGAAAAGTTAGATATGATTGTTATGATCTACGGTGAATATGTCAGAAATTCAAGGGAGATTGAAAAGTCTACAGACCACGTTACCGAGACCAAAGGCTTACAGATCGGAAAATAAAACTTTATCAAATTAAAAGGAAACTTTGTTACAATATGAAGCTTCGAGAAAGTCAAAAGTGAGCATATATGCAAGCAATTAGGAACATATAATACAGCAGAGGTTTTACAGTGTTTTGAATAAACAATCCGCATATTGCAATAAGGAAGGTTAAATTGAAAATGGACTTTTGGTCAGAGCGTACTCGCAATACATATCTAGTGTTTCATATTATATTTAATTCCCCAGTAATCGGCCTGGGACTTTTAGTTCTTCGAAACACTCTGTAGACTTATATTTTATGTAAGATTAGACCCCATGAAATTCTCATGAAAAACCGTTGCTCCTAATTTTTGCTGTTTGCATACCATCGATATTAAAATATTCCAATATGAATTTTTGCCAGAGTATAAAAAATATGTTTGTGAATAGAAAAACCTTCTCATACCTTCGCCCTTGTTTTAAATCTCGCTTTAAAAAGGACGAGAGAAATCTAAGCCTATACCGGGAGATATTATCGAAGCATTACGGGGAGGTTGTCTGTATCAGTATTCAAACGAATAAAACAAAATAAGAAACAAATTTAAAACAAAAATTTACATAAATACATATTCTGATTTACTTCAGCCCAAGTAGTTATACATAAATATACATTTGTAAAGAACCTTATTGCCCTGTGTCTATCGGCTCATGGCATTAAATATTTAAATATATAAAAGCTATGGGATTATGTAAGGTTTTAGGAAAAAATAATAAAATAAATTATTTCTTTTTAGGCATCAGTATAAGTGGTTGTGAAATTTATGGGTGTCCATAAAAATAGATACTAAATAATTCAATAACATATTATATTTTAGAAGGAAAGAAAGTGGAGCAGGCGCAATCTCTGTTTATTATACCGGGTGTAACAGGATTATGGTACACCTCCGTTTCTCCTTTAGTTTTGAAGATAATTGATTGAAATTTGGGATATCTCATATACATAATAAGTGGCACTTTTTGATATACAAGTGATTTTTTTTTCACTTCCGTTTTCTCTGGAAGTGACACTAACTTTCGATTTTTAAATGGAACACCCTGTATATTATTGCATTTTTTGAATTGTGCATAATTTTCTGAATCCAACGATACCAAATAAGTGACATTTCAAACGTCAGTATTTTTTATATTATAATTTTTAGTTTTCCATATAAGTGTACCATGATGGTTTCGATTTATTCTAAATGACCCGTGTAATGCTAGAAAAATCGAAATCTCGTTAAAAATACTAAATTACGTGATTTATGAGCAAATAAAATGCTTTGCTTTGCAAATTAATAAATCTCTCTTCTATCGAAGGTTCTTTTCCGTCTTGCTTAAAAAACGCAATATTAATACCTATTCATAAAAAAAATGAAAAAAAATTGTTATCAAACTATAGAGCAATTTCGCTACTCTCTGTATTTTCCAAGCTTTTTGAATATGCATATGCTAGTCAACTAAAAACGTACCTTAATAAAAATAAACTTTTGTCAAGCAGTCAATTTGGTTTTAGGGGAAGGACACTCCACTCAGGATGCAATTACTTCACTTTACACATTCCTGCTACAAAATATTGATAATAATAAAAAGTGTGAATGTGTTTTTTTTTGATATGTCTAGAGCCTTTGACACGGTAAACCACGAGTTGTTGCTTAATAAAATGTTTGATTATGGTATAAGAGGAGTACCTAATTCTTGGACTAGATCCTATCTGAGTAATAGAACGCAAAGGGTTACACTAAATTTAGGTGGCAAAGTGTATCACTCAGATGCTAAGTTGGTACCAACTGGAGTTCCTCAAGGTAGCATCTTGGGACCTCTTCTTTTTTTTAATTTTCATAAATGATCTGCAAAGTCATTTAAAAGTAACAGAGGACTTTCATGTTACACAATTTGCCGATGATGTGGCAGTTGCTTCGATGGCAGATAATATACATGAGCTGTCAAGTAAGGCTAACATGTGTACTTCTCTAATGACCAATTACTGCAGCAAATTCGGATTGAAACTTAATGGGACTAAAACGCAAATGTTGATGTTTACTAACAACACTCCCGACCACAGTTTATTGGTAAAGATTGATAACTCATCAATAAGAAATAGTCAGTCTACAAAATTGTTAGGGTTAATTGTTGACAGCAAATTAAATTGGTTTGAACACATTGAAGACTTGACAAAAAAAATGTCTGCTAGATGCTACGTTGTCTGGCAACTTCGATCTTGTGTTAGCCTAGGAGTACTTAAAATATATTACTTTGCGCATGTACAGTCAATGTTAAATTATGGTATTCTCTGCTGGGGAAACTCTAGCAAAATCAATGATCTTTTTATTATGCAAAAAAAAAATAATTAGGACTATGCAGTTCAAACATTCAACGCATTCATGTAGAGAATTGTTTGTTGTACTTGGAATACTTACATTGCCTGCATTATACATTTTATCATGTTGCCTGTTTGTCAAAACCAACATACCAAACCAACAATTTACCCAGTTCTCTGATCGCAATATACGCTATAGCCTAAGACATATGAACAATGTATTGGTACCAAAACATAAACTCTCCCGTGTCAGTAATGGAGTCACGGTTATGCCCATTAAGATATACAATCATCTCCCTCGTTACCTTAAGGAAGTTACTAGCTTAAAATTGTTTAAAATAAAATTAAAAGAAATATTGCTACAAGAAGCGATTTATTCCTTGCAAGAATTTTTTTGACATGACCTTTTGAGTTTGGTGTATATATATATATATATAGTATTATGTTTGTATTTGTGTTTTTTTTTTATCTTTTATATATAACTATGTGTTTTATTAATCTGTTTTTCGTTGAATTTACACTTTATGTTGACTTGGTTATCAAATCATCTTTTGTTTGATAGCTCTTTATATCTGTATATTGACGACTTTTATATACATGTAATGCATGTCTACTTAAATAAAGAATATATTTATTATTATTATTCAAAATGGTTTTTGAGGGAAAACTCTATTTTTTCAAATGGAACCATATTGGTACCGTGGTACCATTTATTAGTATTATTAATAAGGAATTTATTCATATGTCGTACTAAAATGTGCGATAAATACAAAATAAAATTACAGCTAAAAGAAAATAAGAAAAATACAATTTAGTTCTAATTACCTTGTTATACATAAGGTGGCTTTGGAATACAAAAAATGAACACAAAACGTTACAACCTTAAAATAAAATTAAAAGAAATATTGCTACAAGAAGCGATTTATTCCTTGCAAGAATTTTTTGACATGACCTTTTGAGTTTGGTGTATATATATATATATAGTATTATGTTTGTATTTGTGTTTTTTTTTTATCTTTTATATATAACTATGTGTTTTATTAATCTGTTTTTCGTTGAATTTACACTTTATGTTGACTTGGTTATCAAATCATCTTTTGTTTGATAGCTCTTTATATCTGTATATTGACGACTTTTATATACATGTAATGCATGTCTACTTAAATAAAGAATATATTTATTATTATTATTCAAAATGGTTTTTTGAGGGAAAACTCTATTTTTTCAAATGGAACCATATTGGTACCGTGGTACCATTTATTAGTATTATTAATAAGGAATTTATTCATATGTCGTACTAAAATGTGCGATAAATACAAAATAAAATTACAGCTAAAAGAAAATAAGAAAATACAATTTAGTTCTAATTACCTTGTTATACATAAGGTGGCTTTGGAATACAAAAAATGAACACAAAACGTTACAACCTTAAAATAAAATTAAAAGAAATATTGCTACAAGAAGCGATTTATTCCTTGCAAGAATTTTTTGACATGACCTTTTGAGTTTGGTGTATATATATATATATATAGTATTATGTTTGTATTTGTGTTTTTTTTTTATCTTTTATATATAACTATGTGTTTTATTAATCTGTTTTTCGTTGAATTTACACTTTATGTTGACTTGGTTATCAAATCATCTTTTGTTTGATAGCTCTTTATATCTGTATATTGACGACTTTTATATACATGTAATGCATGTCTACTTAAATAAAGAATATATTTATTATTATTATTCAAAATGGTTTTTGAGGGAAAACTCTATTTTTTCAAATGGAACCATATTGGTACCGTGGTACCATTTATTAGTATTATTAATAAGGAATTTATTCATATGTCGTACTAAAATGTGCGATAAATACAAAATAAAATTACAGCTAAAAGAAAATAAGAAAATACAATTTAGTTCTAATTACCTTGTTATACATAAGGTGGCTTTGGAATACAAAAAATGAACACAAAACGTTACAACCTTAAAATAAAATTAAAAGAAATATTGCTACAAGAAGCGATTTATTCCTTGCAAGAATTTTTTGACATGACCTTTTGAGTTTGGTGTTATATATATATATAGTATTATGTTTGTATTTGTGTTTTTTTTTTTATCTTTTATATATAACTATGTGTTTTATTAATCTGTTTTTCGTTGAATTTACACTTTATGTTGACTTGGTTATCAAATCATCTTTTGTTTGATAGCTCTTTATATCTGTATATTGACGACTTTTATATACATGTAATGCATGTCTACTTAAATAAAGAATATATTTATTATTATTATTCAAAATGGTTTTTGAGGGAAAACTCTATTTTTTCAAATGGAACCATATTGGTACCGTGGTACCATTTATTAGTATTATTAATAAGGAATTTATTCATATGTCGTACTAAAATGTGCGATAAATACAAAATAAAATTACAGCTAAAAGAAAATAAGAAAATACAATTTAGTTCTAATTACCTTGTTATACATAAGGTGGCTTTGGAATACAAAAAATGAACACAAAACGTTACAACCTTAAAATAAAATTAAAAGAAATATTGCTACAAGAAGCGATTTATTCCTTGCAAGAATTTTTTGACATGACCTTTTGAGTTTGGTGTATATATATATATAGTATTATGTTTGTATTTGTGTTTTTTTTTTATCTTTTATATATAACTATGTGTTTTATTAATCTGTTTTTCGTTGAATTTACACTTTATGTTGACTTGGTTATCAAATCATCTTTTGTTTGATAGCTCTTTATATCTGTATATTGACGACTTTTATATACATGTAATGCATGTCTACTTAAATAAAGAATATATTTATTATTATTATTCAAAATGGTTTTTGAGGGAAAACTCTATTTTTTTCAAATGGAACCATATTGGTACCGTGGTACCATTTATTAGTATTATTAATAAGGAATTTATTCATATGTCGTACTAAAATGTGCGATAAATACAAAATAAAATTACAGCTAAAAGAAAATAAGAAAATACAATTTAGTTCTAATTACCTTGTTATACATAAGGTGGGTTTGGAATACAAAAAAATGAACACAAAACGTTACAACAGTTGTTGAAAATGCTGTCTGCTAACGTCAGTGTACTTCTGAACTCCCATAGCTGTTTCTCGAAGAACGTTCGCCAATTGTTGGGCCGTTATGCTATTAATTGCGCGTCTTACTCGTAGCTCCAGGTCATCACGGGTTGTAACAGCGGTTGCGTGGATAATATTTTTTAAATGACCCCAAACAAGGAAATCAAGAAGTGTTAAATCAGATGACCTTGGAGGCCACCTCACAGGACCATTTGTCGAAATTACGTTTTCTCCGAATCTCCGTTGAAGGTAATCAATTAATATCTTTGAATTATGGGGAGGAACGCCATCTTGTTAGAAATACATTCATTGCCGTAAATGGAAAGGTAATTTAGCTAAACTGTCCACAGCTTCATTTTGCAGAAATCCCAAGTATCTGGCACCCTTCAGAGGTCCCTCAAATATTATTGGACCAATTTCTACTACCGACTATTCCAAGCCAAACATTGAAACCGAACCGCACTTGAAAGTTATCCTCCCGTAATAAATTTTGATTTTTTTGTGACCAATATTTTGTATTTTGTCGGTTAAATAATCCCAAATTTGTAAACCTAGACCCGTCTGAAATAAAAATCATTCCCAAAAAATCATTGTTTGGCTGCACGTTATTCGGCAAAACTCAGTTGCAATATTCCATCCTACGTTCGTAATCATTTTCGTACAAGTGCTGATGCAATTGCTATTTAAAAGATTTATAGTGGTATTTGTGCAGAATTCGGTTTACTGTTTGGTGTCTGATTTCCAATTCAAACCCAATTTGCCTTAAAAAAAAACAGTCTTAACAACTTCTACTCGAGCCAAAACATTAATTTCCGTTCCTTCGTCAAGAATGAAATTTTCTTCGGGATCATTGTTGGGTTCACTTCGGAATTGAATTTTCAAGACGATTAAATAATTTCTCGCTGAAGATTGTCTATCAGAATATCATTCGGCATAAATGTGTCTAGCCGCAACGGCATTTTTTCTATATTCCCCATAAATAATTAACATGTCCACTTTCTCATCTCTTATATAAATTTGCTGCATTTTGAATACAATTAACAAGAATTTTAAACAATTTTTAAAGATACAATCAAAACACCGGTAAACTAACAAATGTTTGACAAGCTAAATATTTTATTGTTTTCAAAGCCATCTTAGTTAGTTACTTCTTAACATTTAATCAGAACAAAATTGCATTTTCTTATTTTCTTTTAGCTGTAATTTTGTTTATATTTATCGCACATTTTAATACGAATAAATTTCTTATTGATAGTACTAATAAATGGTACCACGGTACCAATATGGTTCCATTTGAAAAAAAAAGAGTTTGGTCCCAAAAATCATTTTGATGAACTTTATTTGCTCATAAATCACGTAGTTTAGTATTTTTGACGGGATTTCGATTTTTCTAGCATTACACGGGTAATTTAGAATAAATCGGACCGTCATGGCACACTTAAATAAAATATTAAAAATTATATTATAAAGAATATTGACGTTAGAAATGTCACTTATTTGATATCGTTAGATTCAGAAAATTATGCAAAATTCAAAAATGCAATAATATACAGGGTGTACCATTTAAAAATCGAAAGTTAGTGTCACATTCAGCGAAACCGGAAGTGAAAAAAAAATTACTTGTATGTTAAAAAGTGCCGCTTATTATGTATATTGGATATCCCAAATTTCAATCAATTATCTTCAAAACTAAAGGAGGAAAGGGTCCTGTCCATGATCCTGTTTTGTAATTTCCATTTGGAGACTTGTAAATACATGCAATGCACATATAGATAAGATGTTATTTTCTGATGAATCAACTTTTACTCCTCATGGATGTGTAAATCGTCATAATTACAGATACTGGTCTCTGGAAAGCCTCACTGGATGCTAGAATTACACACTCAAAAACCAGAAAAAAGTTTATATCTATGCAGACAATTGAAGCATACGTCATATATAGAACATTTGATAACAATTATTTTTATCCCAAGGTACACCAGAAACGAAATATTGCAAATAAAGTTGTTTTAAAAATAGTTTTTCTTTGCGCAGGCCGACGGCAATTCTACGAAGTTGCAAATTTATCATGTTATTAGGGACATTAAACTATACCAAAACACCAAATTTTAATACTTTCGAACTTTTTACTATAGGATTTGCTACTTTTTTAGCGGGAGTCCAGTTTGAGGATAATTTGTAGATGTTCATTTAAGGACCGCATAAAGTGAAACCTTTCATTTAATTTTCAGGTAGGTACATAATTTCTCCATAAATATCGTGTAATCGCACACATTTCATTTAGGCTATTTCCAGTGAGTAAGCCGTAGAATGCAAAATTCAATATGTCTGTAAGCGTGTCAAGACAGGCACTAAATGGGGACGTAAATCAGCACGCTAGTTAATAACAATGCAAATCAGGTGGCTTAAGAATGCTTCCCTTTCGAGGATCAAGTGTGCTCCGCCGCAAACATCTATATCCTGCATCGATCCTGTACAGCTGGCCAACCTGCTGGGTCCTTACCATAACTATTTTAATAAAGAATTTCCTGCGACAGTTATCCCGAGAAGTAATATGTGTCATACCAAACATTATGTTATACTACAATGAATACAATGTTTCTGTTACGCTTTCTGGCGATCTAAATTCTTTATTTTATTTAACCACAGACTTTACTGTATACAGGGCACACGATTCTGGAGTCTACAGTTACTAACCCTGCGAGATGTGGGGAGTGGATGTGGTTAATGTGCTGGCGCGATTCCCGCGAGGCGTCGGAGGCCACGGGAGCACTGTCTAGCGTCGGGAAACCGAGAAATAATAATAATAATAATAATAAGTTTATGGGGTGCAAAGGACCGGCAACCTCCACGTTGGTGCACCCTGGACAGGCAGAGGCAACTCTGCCTGACTAATGCCGGCCGGGAGTACCAGGGCTAACCACCCTGGTACTCTTACAGCTCGGGTTCCATATAACCTAAGAAGGGCCCCTCACAATCGACCTCAATCGGATAGAGGTCAAGGACAGATGGGAGGGGCCTTACCGGACGGTCCTAACGATGACGACAATGCTATTGCACATGGACGCGAGAGTAGCGAACCTGAGCGAAGGGGATACAAGGCGCGAATGCATGCACTTTGGTGCGAAATGCATCCAGAGCATCGCGCCTTCTCTCAACAACATCTGAGAGATCAAGTATCCTTTCTGCTCAGGACGGGGTTATTTTCTGATGAATCAACTTTTCCTCCTCATGGATGTGTAAATCGTCATAATTGCAAATACTGGTGTCTGGAAAAGCCTCATTGGATGCTAGAATTACACACTCAATAACCGGAAAAAGTTTATGTCTATGCAGACAATAGAAGCATACGCCATATATAGAACATTTGATAACAATTGCTTTTACCCCAAGGTACACTAGAGACGAAATATTGTAAATAAAGTTAAAAATAGTTTTTCTTTGCGCCTCCTTGCTTATATGGCAACGCCGCCGATGGTAACTCTACGAAGTTGCAAATTTATCATGTTATTAGGGACATTCAAATATACCAAAACACCAAATTTTAATACTTTCGAACTTTTTACTATAGGATTTGCTACTTATTTTAGCGGGAGTCCAGTTTGAGGATAATTTGTAGATATTCATTTAAGGACCGCATAAAGTGAAACCTTTCATTTAATTTTCAGGTAGGTATATAATTTCTCCATAAATATCGTGTAATCGCACACATTTCATTTAGGCTATTTCCAGTGAGTAAGCCGTAGAATGCAAAATTCAATATGTCTGTAAGCGTGTCAAGACAGGCACTAAATGGGGACGTAAATCAGCACGCTAGTTAATAACAATGCAAATCAGGTGGCTTAAGAATTCTTCCCTTTCGAGGATCAAGTGTGCTCCGCCGCAAACATCTATATCCTGCATCGATCCTGTACAGCTGGCCAACCTGCTGGGTCCTTACCATAACTATTTTAATAAAGAATTTCCTGCGACAGTTATCCCGAGAAGTAATATGTGTCATACCAAACATTATGTTATACTACAATGAATACAATGTTTCTGTTACGCTTTCTGGCGATCTAAATTCTTTATTTTATTTAACCACAGACTTTACTGTATACAGGGCACACGATTCTGGAGTCTACAGTTACTAACCCTGCGAGATGTGGGGAGTGGATGTGGTTAATGTGCTGGCGCGATTCCCGCGAGGCGTCGGAGGCCACGGGAGCACTGTCTAGCGTCGGGAAACCGAGAAATAATAATAATAATAATAATAATAAGTTTATTAATCAAGAATTATACAACTTAATAATTACAGGAAGTTTACACAGCTCCACAAAATGTTCATTACCATGAACCAAAATAGATGGTGTGTATTTTTCGACGTTGAATTCGAATCCGTAGTAAAAAAAAAGATTTATCGTGTCAGTTCCTTTTTGCCAAAAACATCCCTTGAAATGAGGTAAAACTATATTAATAATATAAGGACCAAAATACATGGATCCAGAATATTTTTCGACGCAAAATCGAATCCGTAGTTAAAAAAAAGATTTATCGTTTTTTTTGGCCAAAAACATCCCTTGAAATGGAGTAAAACTATAGTAATAATGTAATGACTCTTAATGAAATGTGAGAAATGATAGATATTTTATAGTCTAGAGAGGAGAATATGCATTCAAACCATACTAAGCGATTTCTATTAGTTATACCAAAATCCACCTATACGGAGGGTGAAAAGTTCCCCTCAGACTCAAATAACGCACGTTATTAAATAGCAACTACAAAGGACAAACTCTTGTAGCATGTGCATCATTAGAGCTTAGGGGTAGTACCTCCTAAGGGTAGTTTATAGTTATATATCGGTAGTTCAAACGAAACCACTCCATATTTGTTCGGCCTGCCTAAAACTACAAAAGCCTGAACTTTTTTCGTAGCTATTGAAACTTATGAGATACTTCCGTAGGTGGGGATGGTTTTTACAGCTTATAGGGGTGAGTCTCCACCCTTTAAGAGTAATGTCTGGTTGTCACACCAGATTCAGATATTTTATCCTAAGAGTTTTTACTCAATTTGTGCCCAAACAAAAAATGTCTAAAATAAATTAATAAATATTTATTTTAGTTTACCTTATGACACGGTCTTGTGAACGTAGAAAAGAGAAGATAACTTACTCAATCAGTCGAGCGTTTAGATTGCTTTTAAAATTTAGACGAAAACTTATTAACATTTCAACAATATGCACGATGACATTTTATAAGATATATGCGTGAGTTTTTAAATGATCCTAGATATTGGATTGGACGATGTGGTTCCATTAAATGGCCAGCACGTTCCTCTTATCTGACACCATTAGACTTCTTATGGAGTCATTTAAAATAAAAAGTTTTCAAATCACAATAAGAGATTTAGCTGATCCTAGAAAACAAACCATGGCAGAATATCAATTTCGGGAATCTTCATAAATTTTCAGAACAGACTTTATGTGTAGAACAGAATTGTGCTCATTTCCAACAATTCGTGTAATTTTGTGGGTAGTCATATTTTTTAATTTTTGTATTTTCGTACAATAAAAAATATGTGTTGGGTCTTATTATATTTTTGAATTGTTTCATAACATTCAACAGTTTGTTTTACAATGTACAAAACTTCAAAAGTTAATTACTCAAAAATGAACTGACACAATTAAAAACCGAGTAAATCACTAATTAGAGAATCAACCCTCAATTGCCATTTGAAATTTTGTAGGGGTGGTTGACACGGAAGTAGTTTAATGGGATTGATGTAAATTGTACTTTTGTGGTACAATTTGCTGTCTCGAAGAAATAAAAATATCAGGATTATGTAAAATAAATAATGCTATAATATAAATTATAACAAATAACTAATTTATAACTACAGCAATAATTGTAAAACTTTTGAGAAATGTCAAAAACTTCTAAGGATTCTATGGAATTTCAATGAATTTCACGAATTCAAAGAATTACACGGAATTCCAAGGAATTTTGCGGGATTCCATATGCTTATACACCAAACTTCCAAACAGGTTTACCACTCGGAATTTCGTATGCTTTTGCAAGGTTAATGGATTTAATCCAGCTAAAATAAAATAGTGGTGAGAGGTATGTGAAACTTCTCATATGGTCCAAATGCTACGATCCGACTGACATCATAGATGTCTCTGTGGCGGATAGCGACTTGCGAAGCAAGTACCAAGAGCGGCGACCCTCTAGCCCAGGTGGACTAAACTACTGGTTTTAAATATGATTTGAACGAAACAACTACTCAGCGGGCAAATACCCCGACCTGCATTGGATTATACCTTCAAATCATGATAGATCGGTAGCCAATATCATTTGTCAATTCCTGTTAAGACATAGACCGGTTTCGAATTTATTAGTTCTCCTCAGTATGCCATAGATTATGGAAAAGACAAATGATAGTGGCCAACCTGCTAGTCATATACTGACTAAGGTAAATTGAGTAGTGGTGAGAGGTATGTGAAACTTCTCATATGGTCCGACCGACATCATAGATGTCTCTGTGACGGATAGCGACTTGCGAAGCAAGTACCAAGAGCGGCGACCATCTGGCCAAGGTGGACTAAACTAGCAGATTGGCCACTATCAGTTGTCTGTTCCATAACCTATGGCATACTGAGGAGAACTAATAAGTTCGAAACCGGTCTATGTCTGGTTAGGAATTGACAAATGGTATTGGCTACCGATCTATCATGATTTGAAGGTATAATCCAATGCAGATCGGGGTATTTACCCACTGAGTAGTTTCGTTCAAATCATATTAAAAAAAAATCTGAAATAAAGTTGATTCATTTACTTCGGAATTTTCATCAACAATAGTATATTGACTGCATGCAACAATATCAAACAAAATGCAATGAAATGCCTGCTGTATTTTAAATTATAAATGAGAATTTAATACCAAATGCGAATGGTTTGTTTATAATGCGGCATACAAAATAACATTGTTCGTTAATAACCTGCAGTATATTTTAAAATATTAATGTATTGTGTTAAATGAACTTTAGTGAGGTTTTTTTATTGTTTTGAACTAATTCGAACAGTTATCGTAAAATATATTATTTTTTAGTTTCTGTTATATTTTATTAATACTATTATTTCACCTCGATCTATTAACTATATAGATTTTTAAGTATTTATAGATTATCTTAAATTGGGACCAATACCCAGCTTACTATGATTAAAAACAAGGAGCGAAAGTACAGAAAAATATGTGGCAAATTTTTTTAATGATAGAAATTATTTAGAAAAGTTGTTTGGAATCATTTGAAATACACAAATCCAAATTTTAGTTGCAATATTTTATACAGGGCATTGTCTGAACGTTATTTGTAACATTCTCTAAATTTTTCATTTTCTTTTTTGGAACTTACTACCACATGCATAATTCTTCGTTATCTAAAAAATATAGTTAGTTTAGTATGTTACTGGAAAAATAAACCTCTGCGCTTGTGACTTTACGTCAAAAGATTAGTCACAGGGTGTTCTTTGACAACTAATATGAGACAAAAAAAATAATAATATAATTCCTTAACGTTTCGAAAAACGAATCTCTTTCCTTTTTCACAGTTATTTGTTTATTTTTTTTTATATGTCGTGTGAAATTTGACATATATATTATTTGTTTTGTATACGCTATGTTTTTTTTTAATTCTCTCTTTTTCTGGTGGAAGTGTCTTTAATTAAGCCCTAAGCTGAAGAATTTTTCATCTAATATACAGGGTGGTGAACTAATACCGTCAAGACAAATTAATGCGGAGCTTTAATTATTATTATTATTTCATTTGCTAGAAAAACAATAAGTAGTATTTGTATTAGGGCTTCCCACGTCATTCTAATTAACTTTTATTTACTAATAATTCTCATTTTCCTGGATTTTGGTTTTCTAAATGCATAATATGACTATGCTATAACAACCAAAATATTTGGGTGTCTGAAGTAATCTAAACAACTTTTTTTAACTTTCATCACCACTAAAAATATTGCCACATATTTTTCTAACTTTCGCTCCTTTTTGTTTTTATTTACGGGTACAACTAATTTAGTAAATTTTCAATTTCATCTGAGTAATAAATAAAATAAAAAGCGTCGGGCATTACCAGACGATTTATTAGAAGTAGTCCTCCGGTTAAATAGACAGTCGAGTTAATTGAGATTAATTAATAAAATATCCCATTGCAGAAGTAAATTAAATGTCTAACGAACAAGTTTAATCACAAATTTTGGTACAATGTGCCACGCCCCTAAATTCAGTTACAAAAATATTCTCGACTAAAATAACAAAATAAGATAATTATCATAATTCAGCTGTCAAATTCCTTAAAAATGAGAAAAACAAAAAATACAATCAGCCACCTTTCTTCCTAACACTGATAGTGTCGCTGCTAGCTACAGTGGAGATGAGTTAAAACTATAGTTGAGGGCTATGACGTAACACATTGGACAAAACACAAAAAAAAATCTCTCTCTCAAAATGCACCTACGTCCGTTAAAGTTTCAAATTGAATGTTTATGAAGCATGCGCAATAATCGAGCGACTATTTCTAAATAAAACATCCGATAATGCTGGACAACTACTTTCAAATAATTTATCCGGTAGCCGGATGACTAGACTCCATTCATTAAAACCAATGTTATTAATCTGTGGCATTACCTTGCCATAACAAAATATCGAGCTATATTATAGGTTAACGTAACGAATAACCGTCAGTTCTAAACCCTGCCGGCCAGCGCGCATGATGCCTCCATGCCCGTGTGTTCTGTGGTGGCCCGTGCCCTAGTAGAGAGCAACGTGGCTCACTTATATAAACACTGGATGTTGATTCAATAACTGCTAATTACTAGACTGAACCAGTCAAATAACTGCCAAATATAATTCTGTTCATTATTTTTATTTAGTAGATTGTTTTTTAAATACTTTGTAGATAATAAATTACACTCCTTGATGCTGTGTAGCCGAAGGGATAGGGTAACTTTGTTATTTCAAATGAAACACCCTGTATATTTTTTCACAGATGGAAAGCCCATTGTTTGTCCTTTCCGAAAATTCCATATTTGTCATGGAAATTATACAGAGGGATGGTTTTATAAGCTTTTAAAGTGAATACTGCGTTTTATCGAAATGCTACAAAAAAAAATAATGATTCACAAAGTAGAGTAAGAAAATAAGAGACATCACTTAGTCTTGTAAACGACAAATTGGTTTATTAACAATTTCATGTTAGTTCAATTGCTAATATTGAAAATGTACGTATGAAACTCGATATAACAAAGTGTAACAGGATATTTATTAAACAAATAAGAAATAAACAAAATAATACACATTAATTATAAAATATGTTCAAAATGCTGCCCATCAACTTGGATACAGACATTTCGAATGTTTTCTTTAAGTTGCTCTAAATTTTATGGTATATGGGTATAACACCTGTCTTACGCATACCTCATATGAAAAAATCTGGAACTGTGAGTTCTGAGGATCGAGGGGGTCATGCTGTAAGACCGCCCCTCCCTCTATTCAACGATTTCCAAGGTGGCATTCAAGAAATATCTAGTTATCATAGCAGAATGAGGCGTAACACCGTCCTGTTGGAAATAGACTGTCTTCATCAAATTATCCTGTTCAAGTTGCGGATAAAAAAATTTCTAACATGTCCAAATATGACGGGACATTGGATTGTTAAAAAAAAGGACCGTCCATTTTTTGTTTTGATACCGCACACCAAACTGTAACTTATCAAGAAAATGACTATCTCTTCTCGTTTTGGAAAATCAGTTTCCTTTCTCTCTTGATCTGAATTTTATAGGCATTCAATTTTAGAACATTTTTCATAACAGTCTGAACATTAGTTTTCGGAATACCTGTTGCGGAGGAAATTTTCTTGTAGAAGGGGAAGGAACATTTTGTGTCATTTCCAAAATTTCAGTTGCATTATTAAGTATATTTTCATTAATAGGAGTTCTTTTTTTACGGTCAATACAACCCGAATTCCAGTAGTTTCTATACTATTTTCAAATTGAATTTTTTTATTGGCGGTTTCTTGTTAAACATAGTTCTAAGTCTTCTTGGTGTTATTTTGTAAGATTTAGTGTCGGCAAAAAAGATTACACACCTAGCTTTTTCACTTAACGTAAACATTTTTCTTAAAGTAACTCAGGTACCCAAGTTGTTAATAAACTAATTTGACGTTTACAAGTGATGTTGTCTTTTATTTCCATACTCTACTTTGTGAATCATTATGTAGCATTTCGATAAGATGCAGCATTCACTTCGAAAGCTTATAAAACCATCACTCTGTATAATTTCCATAACAAATGTGCAATTTTCGGAAAGGGGAAACAATGGGCTTTCCATCTGTGAAAAAATATACAGGGTGTTCTAACAAAGTTGCCCTATCCCCGAAAATACGCGATGTCATTTCCAGTTAAACCGGAAGTGTGCAAAGAGAAACGGATACTCAGGAAAAAAACTTATCAAAATTAGAAGAAGACTGGCGAAAACCACATTTCATTATCTCAACTAGTTCAAAAGTTATATAGGTTTAAAAATATTCAAAATATAATGGGGCACCCAGTAGTTTTTTTTTTTATAAATAAAATAGCATTTTAAGCATTGAGTTCAATTTTCATAGTGATTCATTGTAACTGAAAACAACTCATTTATTAGGAATTTTCAACATTTCAACTAATGATTATTTTGTTTATACAAATTTATTAACCTTGTTGAAGCATTTTTTTAATTCATGTCCTACTATTAATAAAAAATTTGTTTAAATTCCCAATACCTATCTCATACCATGTTATAAAATTTTCAAGTCGATATTATTCAAAAATGGTGCATTTTATCGATGTTCATCAGGAGTACCTTTTTTACGTATAAAATTTCATATTCTACCGTCAAAAATAGAAAGAAGTTAGACACAAAAAGTTGGAGTTATTTTAACCCCACAACCCCCAGTTTGGGACAGCCCTGGGTAAAATTTTCGAATTATTTCCATTTCATCTTATTACACATAAGAAGAGTAGCGGCTGTGTAGATTTTCAATATTTGACTTTGAGTGGTTTTGGAAATATTCGATAAAAACCTTTCTCAGGAGCCTGTACCTCCCTTAGGAAGCAGTTTGCGACCAATGTTTATATGAACTTCTTTCTTATTTATGGCCGTAGAAGCAGCTGGTAAAATATTGCACACTAATTTCGGGACACCCTGTATAAATCACTAACACTTGATTAAATTACAAATTGTAGTCAAAAAGTTTTTAATAAAATATCATTTTCGATCCGTAACTTTAATGGCCCATAACTCAGTAATGGAGAGTTGTAGGGAAATTTTTTATATGAACTACTGGTACTGTTTTGACTCATCTACACGCTTTTGAATTATTGGCACTGTTTGACTCATCTACGTGCTCCTGAATTATTGGCATGAAGCCCTGGGACACCCTGTACAAGCCTTGATTTTAAACCTTAGTTTTCCTTAACTGAATATTAAAAGTCAATGAAAAAACTCAAATATCCAGGATAGGGTGTGTCGAAAAGTCACATTTTTATTTACTATAAATTAAAATAAACTTGCATAGGCCATTCGAGACATTTTAACGTAGTTTAAAATGTTCGTTTAATTTAAATGATTTAAAACGACCTGTCAAGGACATGAGACTCATTTCCTACGGATAATATTTATTTATCGATCAACTGATTAATGTTTAAACTAGGAGTCAATTTTCTTGTTTACATCCGTTCTTTAATCTCTTCTTAATTAAAAAAAAAGGTAATTAATATTTTTAATGAATTTCTCTAAATTACTTTTCTTGGAGAGACTGCCTTTGTTTCATTATAAGGAATTTTGTTTATTAATTCTTATTCAAATAAGTATACAAGAAAAAAATTTAATTTTTATAATTTTTTTCTCAGAAAGACAATCTAATTTTATATTTTTCATTAAACAGGATGTCCTAGTTTTAAACCGACAAACTTTAACCATTGAGAGAAAATGTGGTTTTGAGAAAAAGTTCCTATGAACCTATACCAGCAAAACTGTGTAATCGGGATACGTGGTGGTTTTTTTTTAAGGTTTTCCACGCCACTGACTTATGTTTCAATTAAGTAGTTGGCATTAACTTGGTCAAAGATGATAAAAAAAAATAAGATACTTAAAATTTTGTTCATCAGGAATTTCTTTCGGCAGCTTGTGGATGCATCCAAATAATATTGAATTTTTTTCTCAAAATTTAACAAACTTATGAAGTTTTTACAAGAATCCTTTTTTACGTAAAATTGACTAGGGAATTGAAAAATATTAGATAATTTTATATAAATGCATTGGCGTCGAAGTTCTAGTTAAAATGGTCTCCGTTTATCCCTCTGTGAACAGAAATTGATTTTATTCATTATTTTCATTTAACCAGTTACTATTACAAATAGCATCAAATTGGGAGTCGATAGTAACCGTTCCGTTCACGTAATTAAGTGAAAACCTTAAAAAAAGAAACTTTAACGCCCTGTATCTCGGTTATAAAGCTTAGGAACTTTTTTCTCAAAATCATATTTTCTATCAATGATTACAGTTTGTCGGTTTAAAACCGCGCGCCAGTATCCATTTGGCATGATGACGGTCTCGGATGCTAGGGCCAGGCAGGACTATTGCCTTTTTACCCTAGTCATCGCTGTAGACCTGGACCGGCCTCGTGCAGGGCGGGTTAACTTACTTTACGAACGGCCCCACTCACAAATGTGAGCGGTGCCGAAGATTTCGGTCAACCTCCCTGGGTCCTGGCTGATGAACCCTGCTGGCTAGGGCCTCTTCTGGCGCTCTTCTGTCTTCGTCTTCTTTCTTCGCCAGCTTGTCACCCCCGGGGGTAGTCATCTGTCTGTCAGGGACTGTGTGGATATTCTGTGACTTGGGATTGACTGCCAGTACACAAAGTGTCAATTGACACATTGTCATCTGGATCATCGGACAAGGTGAGGATGAACTGTGTAGCTCTAGGAGGTGAAGGCCTAAGTGCTTTCTTAGCACTTTCGTCCTTCACGGAGCCAGGGGAAAACGGGCACCGGTTGGTTTACTGACCGGCGCCCGCAAGGTTTGTGGGAGGGTGGTTGGTCGTGTCATGTCTTTTCAGTGGGTTTGGTCCATCTGTAAGGAAAGGATTAGTTATACTTATCCGTTATCCAGTAACTGTACCTTCGGCCTCTTGTGCCTCGGTGCGTCGGCCGGATCATAGGAGGTGGCCTCCCTGATCAGCGGGTTCCTGTGCTCCTCAGCTAAGGTGTACAGTTTCTTCGCTCTATCCCGGATGATTTCGGTGACTGGTGTGTACTCCAGGTCCCTGAAGATGTCAGCGTTTCTAACGTACCATGGTGCGCCCACCGCTGTCCTGATGGCCACGTTTTCCACGGCTTGGATCTTCTTCAGATTAGTCTTCGCTTGGTATCCCCATGCTACGGAGGCGTAGGTCAACTGTGGTCTGATGAGTGCTTTGACTAGCAGAAGCTTGTTCCTCAGACTGAGCCTGCTCTGGTTCCCTACCATCGGGTAGATGAGAGCTCTCGTCCGCTTGGCCTTTACCACGATGGCTTCGGTGTTCTGTCTCCATGTCAGGCCTTTATCCATGATTACGCCAAGGTACTTGACGGAATCGTGCCATTGGATGTCCTCGCCGAACATGGAGACGTGTCCTGTGGGGGTTTCCTTACGTCCTTTCCTGAAGAGAATCGTCTGGCTTTTCTCCGTGTTGACTGCGACTTTCCACTTGATACACCATTCTTCCAGAAGAGAGGCTGCCTCTTGGAGTCTTCTGGTGGCTGTTCTCGCTCTCCAGGATCTGGCCGTGACGGCCGTGTCGTCCGCGTAGAGTGCCATTGCGGTGCCTTCGGCCCTTGGGAGATCAGAGGTGAAGACAGCGAACAGATGGGGTGACAGCACAGAGCCTTGGGGGACTCCGGCTTCCATCGGTCGATACGTGGACACACAGTCCCTGATCTTCACTCGCATCTGTCTCCCGTGCAGGTATGATCTAACTAGTTTGACGAGTGCAATGGGATAATCCATACTCATCATTTTAGCTAGTAGACCATCGTGCCAGACCCTGTCGAAATCCTTCGCAACGTCCAGGAGTAGTGCCGCCGTGACCTGTCTTTGGTTGAAACCTTCTGTAATATAAAAATAATTGGTGAATGTCACTAATAATTTTTTTAAACCGATTTTGCTCGTCAACGATCTCAGTCTCTTCCTTGACCTCTAGAATGTGTGTACCAAACTGGAAAGCTTTATCTCAAAAACTGTAGCTGCTATCGCGAACCATACAGACAGACACACACACAGACAGAAATTATTCGTCGAGATTCGTCCAGAGATGCAACAAAAATTTTAAAAAATTTTCTCACGAATGCACAACTTCCTCTCTATGAGGGGTGAGAAAGTAATTAAAGAAAGTTTTACTCTGGATGTTTTTTTAAACTAGAATAGTTTAGGAGTAAAATACCTGATCCTCTGTAGCTATCGTACTCTGTATACTGAATTTAGATGCATATTTTAATTAATCATGAGGAAAATCTGTAAAGTAATCTTTAGGCACTATGAAACTTGAATATTTTGGTATTCAGATGGCTCTCCGAATATAATTTTTATATACAATATAGTGAAATTAATCTTTTATTATATATCGTATCATTGAACGGAAAACCGACTCGTTGTCACATAAAGGAAGCTAATTTAAATCGAAATTGACTTTTTGGTCTAAAACCACCCTTCATATACGCCAGTGTACTGGCTGCTTCGTACGCCGGGGTGGTAATTAAACTGAGACATCTGCCAGGCATACCAGTAGCTAGAAATAACCCTCGATGTGTCCATGCTATCGGAGCAAACAGCTATTATGTCGATATTAGATTTCCATTTGACGGTGTCCGGGATCTGTTCTGTAAGTCTTTTGTTCTGACGCGACGCGCGACGTATGTTATCAAATTATTTACTAAGATATTTTGGTTGTGAGGAACTGAGAATAGCATTTTTTTATCTTAATGACAATATATTTATTTGACTGATACAAAAATTAAAAATCGAAATCTGAGTGATATATATGAGTAACAATTATCAGTGTTCAATTTCCTATTCCGTTTCATCCCTCTGATATTACACAAGCTGTATTTAATGCGCCGGCGCGACTCCCACGGCCACGGGAGGACTGTCCGGCATCGGATATCCGGAGAAAAAAATAATAATAATAATAATAATAATAGTAACCCAAAGGAAAGAAAACTGTAGAATGTATCATATATAAGTTATACATAATGCATAATACCAAACTAATAATAACAAATAAGTAGTAATAAAAAGAGAAAAGGTAGAAATCAATAAGCCGCAAAATTTTAATTTGATTTGTTTACTTAAAACATTTGGTGGAACAGCTCATTTTTTATAGTTATTTTTTCTTTCCTTAAATTATAAGTAAAACGACAACATGTATTTTGTGCTTTTTGCAGGCGATTTCTCATAGCAACATCTAGGTAGGGATAATAAACAATATTATAGTAATAAAAAATAGATAGAACATTTGATTGTCATAACTTTTTTCCTCAAATGAATATTTAATAATTTTTTGTTCGTGAAAATCAGTTGTAACGATAAATAAGATATTTAAATTAAGTTATTAACGTGTGGAATGATTCGTAAATGTATGTCAAAGAGAACTCGTAAGTTTTTTTGCTTGTTCGATGAAATATATTACTTCATTTTCAGTTTTAATTTTCATATTATTTTTGAGTTCTTCATATTTATATTTAGAACTAAACAGCATAACCTTAGATTTTTCTAGATTTAGCTTTAAGTTATGTTCATCACAATATTTATTAAGTAACTCCGTCATCATTAATTGCTTGCTGGTAACTTTCCGGTTCAAAACTAAGGATTAACTGGTTATCATCGGCATACGATTGCATATTACATGTTTCAATAAAATTGTATATATCGTTTGTGTATATTAAGAACAATAGTGGTCCTAAGATGGAGCCTTGTGGAACTCCTGATTTTATTATCTAAGTCGAAGAATACTCACCTGTCTGAATATTAATTCGTTGAGACCTTTCTTTTAAGTAAGGTTTAAATGCCACCTCATCAAGTCCATAAAAACCGAGTTTTGCATATAATGGTGAATGGTCTACTGTAGCGAACGCTTCTGAAAAGTCTAGTAACGTCAATACCGTAGCTTTATTATCATCTAACTTAGTTAAAATGTCATCTGTGAGATTGGCTAAGGCCATAGTAGTACTATGATTTCGACGAAACCCCGATTGATGCATCGGAAATAACTTGTTATCAGTAAAATATTTTTCTAATTGCATGTAAACACATCTTTTCAAAACTTTACTAGTTACACATAAGAGACTAATGGGTCTCAAGTAATTAAAATCGTTAGGATTAGACATCTTGGATAATGGTCTTATTATAGCTTCTTTCCATTTTTGTCGAAAGTACCCTTTTAAAAGGCAGCTATTTACAATATTTGTTATGTAAGGAGTAATCATTGGAAGACAGAGCTTTAGTATTTGTAGCGTTATAGTGTCATATCCGCCTACATTAGACTTAATATTTAGAATGACGTCATTAACCAATTCTGAATCAACGAAAGAAAAAGTGCAAGTCTTGCCGTCACTTATTATTTTTATAACGATTGATTACCTGTTTGTCAGCATCGTGATTGTTAAACGCTCTAAGAATGTGATTATTAAGTAACGTCAGATTTATTAGAGAATGTGGTAAATCGACAAATTTATTTAAACGTTGAATATTCATAGTTTTTATGGTTTTCCATAACAATAGGTACCGTATTATTTTCATCAAAATTTTTTAAATATGCCGCTTTTTGGTTTCTTATCGCATAAGTTGTAAAATTATGCAGTGTCTTATAACATTGCCAATTCTCTCGTATCTCGTTTTGGTTTTATTTTGACAAGGCTAAGTCCCTCTCTTTCATCATATGCCTAATAGCGTGTGTCATCCTAGGAGCTGGTGGTTTGTTAATGCGATATCTGATAAAACTGCCCGTATTTTTTTGTTTTGTGGTTTTTTTTCCTTTTGACTTTAAAATCATATCAAACAAGAATAACTTTTTTGAGAAATCTTATTCTAAAGTTAGAAAGAGAAAAAACCCCCAAAAATATCGGCACTTTTATCGGACGCCCCAAGCGTTTCGCACGACCATGATCGTTACTCCCCATTTTCATCACCACCAAAGAGTTTCTTGTTTCAAATTTACCCTATGTAGCAAATTTCACCCCTATGGTCCTATAGTAGTTTTTAAAATAACCAATAAAACACATTTTGGGTACCGTCTATGAAGAGGTATAGCGACCCCAGTAAGCATTTGCGGACCCATGTTCATTGGAACTTTTATACATATTCTTGGTAGTAAAATCACGTCCCGAAGTATACTAACGTCATTTTTGAACACTCTGTATAATAGTAAAATACTATTACTAATGACATTTAGCAAATTTAATGTTTAGCCCACAATCATGATTAATATTTTTTTCTGTATTAAGGTATGAAAAAGTTAAATGTAATACTGTAATTTGTTGGATATTAATAATCTTTATATTTCTAATGACAGCTTCTTTTTTGCAGGTATGTATGATCCAGTGATTATGCTCTCTCTATCGTCGTTTATTTTACAATAATTAGAAAGGTATGTAACAAACTCATGTTTTAATTAATAGTAAAGTTGATTAGTAAAATAATATTTGATATATCGAGCAGTTTGAACAACGTATGAACTTTAAAAATAAATATAAAGCTATTTGGGTTAAATGCAAAAATAATATAAACTAGGATAAAACACATTTATTTTTATAACTGTTTTTGTTTCTGGCCGGAACAAATTTTACAGTATCAAAATATGCAATATATCAATTGACTGTGTTTCAATGAAATGGTTCATAAAATCTGGATACACAAATAATTCCATTGAGCTGGTCTTCTCGCATTTGAATAGCTGAAAACTCGTTATAACAACGTTTAAATAGTCATTAACTGCATTCTGTATTCTTTCCAAACTATTTTTGTAACGACTCGACATTGTTACAGCCTATGTCAATATAATATCAAATATACAATTTATAGCCAGCGATTGTTCTGAAAATCTTCAGTTCACCAGCATTGGCAAAAATGTATAAACTTACGTTACAACATTGTGCTCTCTTTGGTTCTTTCTATTTTAGCCTTCATGGCTTCTAAATTAAACTTTTCACTGCATTTCTCCTTGCACAACAGTACCTGTTCTTCTTTTTCAGTATTCCAATTTGGGGAAGATAGTTTTCTCTGTCTCTTGCAATTGCTGGTCTTTTTCTATTGGTTCGGATTACGTAGCTTTTTTCTAGAAACTTTCTTTTTTAGATCAGAATCATTCATTGTGTGTGATAACCCTTTATTGATGGGTTTTTCATAAATTTCCTCATGAATTTTGATTCAACGCTCTTCCCTTCTTTATCAATTGAAGAAACATATTCATTATCAGAGGACAATTTTCATTATAATTTGAGTTCTACCAGAACCTATATTCATTCATACAAGGCCTTCTTTGAAAGTAATTTGAATCCAGTTTTATTTATAAGAAAGACTGATTTTGTTTTATTTTATTTTTAGAATCTGTTTTTAGAGTTTTTTTTATTAAATATACTATTTTCTCCCGTCTTTTTTTGTAATGAGCAGTATCTATTTTCATCTTAACATGATAATACTTATTAAGAATACTGTTTTTATTTGATTTTATTTTATTAACACGCTTTTATTAGCTTCACCTGTATGTTTGTTTGTTTGTTTGTTTGTTTGTTTGTTTGTAACCGACTCTTTGGACTCGATTTTGACCCACTTTAAACGGACAGATTTAATTGAAACTTTGTACACTTACGAAGAACCGGTAACAATACAATAATTTGATAAGTTTATATCATTATCCTGATCAGGATCGCCAGTTCTTTCCTCACGTATCCTCTGCGTGAGAGCAAGAGGCTTAATATTGTAAGTATATTCCCTGATTCTCAGTTCGGTCGTTGGCCGAGCGGGCAAGTCTTAGTCGACGCGAAACGACGGACTCCTCGGGCGTGAGTTCAAAACCCTTGGCTGAAATAAAAAAATATTTTTTTTTTTCAAAAATATCTGTTGGATCATAATATGTTATAATATCAGCATCAATAAGCAATATAAATATAGTTTAAAAAAAACTACAAAACACGCTTTCATAGCACATCAAACTAAAAAAGTGAAAAATAAATATAGTTTAAAAAAACTAAAAAACACGCTTTTAAAGCACATCAAACTAAAAAAGTGAAAAATAATTATTAATATAAACAGAAAACAATAATGAACGAAAAATACTAGTATTATTGTGAAAGAAAGCGTGGGTTGCTCGATATACGAAAAATATGGCACAAAGCGCCCCACGTTTTTTTCACAATAATACTAGTATTTTTCGTTCATTATTATTGTTTTCAGTTTATATTAATAATTATTTTTCACTTTTTAGTTTGATGTGCTTTAAAAGCGTGTTTTTTAGTTTTTTAAAACTATTTTTTTAGAACATTTTTATCACGCTTTTATTAGCTTCACCTGTATGTTTGTTAGTGAGTTTGTTTGTTTGTAACCGACTCTTTGGACTCGATTTTGACCCACTTTAAACGGACAGATTTAATTGAAACTTTGTACACTTACGAAGAACCGGTAACAATACAATAATTTGATAAGTTTATATCATTATCCTGATCAGGATCGCCAGAATACTAAAAAGTGAAAAATAAATATAGTTCAAAAAAACTAAAAAACACGCTTTTAAAGCACATCAAACTAAAAAGTGAAAAATAATTATTAATATAAACTGAAAACAGCAATGAAAGAAAAATACTAGTATTATTGTGAAAAAAAGCGTGGGGCGCTCGATATACGAAAGATATGGCACAAAGCGCCCCACGCTTTTTTTCACAATAATACTAGTATTTTTCGTTCATTATTGTTCTCAGTTTATATTAATAATTATTTTTCACTTTTTAGTTTGATGGGCTTTAAAAGCGTGTTTTTTAGTTTTTTTTAAATTATATTTATTTAAGTTCATAATAACGTCTTTTACAAATAATATTATTATAAATAGTTTTCGTACAATAAATGGTAAAAAATAACTATATTTCCATGCAAGAAAAATATATATTTGGAATTCCTTAAAATTTTCTAGAATTCCAGGAAATTTCATAAAACGACTTAGAATTCCTTTGGAAATCCTCGGTAATCCGTAGATTTCTTTGGAATTCCATTGAAGTACTTCGGAAAGAGAAGTTTGGTGTACGGATTTTTCTCGGCAGGTTTACGTCTCATATCATTAACTCAAGGAAAAATTTGGAACAATACTGATTGGCCATAAAAAAAATAATTTTTTAATTACGTATAATGCTTTTACCTGCTAACCAGTTTTAATTGTTATGAACGCAAATAACCCAGTTTTTTTTTTCATTTCCGAGGTCACATATGATGCTAAATTATACCCTGTATATGTAGGTCAATTATTTATTTTTTCAATATATTTTTCATGCTGAATTTATTTTTTTTTTAATTTGTAGATTCTCTTTTAAACCAGTTGATTGATTTTAATTAGTTTTTTTTTTTGATTTGAGGTGTTTATTTAAAGAAAACTATTTAATTAACTTATCAACGTTAAAATAAGTTAGTTTCTATTTTCACGAATATTTCGCTTCACTACGGAAAATATACATACTTAAAATGTTCAAAAAGAAACAACAGTTTAAAAAAGATGTTTGACAAAATCCAGTTTTTTACTTTAATTTGATAAAATCAAGAAGACAATATTTTTATAACAGTAATTTTGGACTATCTAACAGAATGTTCTAAATTCACGAATTAGAAACTTTATGGTTGTAACAATATTTAAAATTGTCCTTTTTCTGTTGTGGGTTAAGACGACTTTAAGAGTTTTTGTGAGGAGTGCACAAGTGAGCTCTTATTTGTCTCAATTAGACCTGTATTCAGGACACGAATAGCACTTCTAAATAAGGAATTGAGTAATTTGCCACAAAGAGAAATCTCCCACTAAATAAAGGGCTGTCTTTCTTTACTATAGAATACTGCTTTTATCTTTTTTTAGCTGCATTATAAATAAAAATTACTGTTCTTGTGATGTAAATTGATCTAATTTGTAATGAAAATATGCTTCGTAAGACGAGTTCGAGTTAATATCTGATATAATTCATCCGCGGATACCATATTGATTTACCTTTAAATAACTGTAAGTGAACTTACCAATATTAAGTACTAATGAGTACTAAACGCATTATGTCAAACTAATGATGGTGATCTTGAGCTGTTAAAATATTAATTGAATAAGATTTATAGGAAACAACTACTCAGCGGGCAACAGCTCCGACCTTCATTGAATTAAACCTGCAAATCTTGTTTGGTCCATTACTTATACATAAGTAATGGAAAAGACAAATAATGATAGCAAACCAGGCTAGCCAAAAGCAGACTAAGCAAGACAGACATAGTGAGTGATAAGTGTATCCCTCTGGTGGTCATGAGTGCTACTACCAGTCAGGCATCACTGATGTCTTAGTGACTGATAGCGACCTACAAAGTAGGCACCAAGAGCTGTGACCTCTAACCCTGGTGGGCTAAACTATGTACTGAATAAGATTTACAGGAAACAACTACCCAATGGACAAAAGCCCCGACCTGCATTGAATTAAACCTACAAATCTTGTTTGGTAGCTAAGATCATTTGTCAATTCCTTACTAGACATAGACCCGTTTCCAACTTGTTATGTTCTCGTCAGTATGCCATAGCACTATAGTAGCACTGACCACCAGAGGGATACACTTGTCACTCATTATTAGTCACTAAGATATCAGTGATGTCTAACGAGTAGCGATGTCCACTAGAGGGATATACTTATCACGTATTATGTTTGCCAAAATATTAATTGTTAAGATAAGATTTCACTTGATTTTCTGGTCGACCAGGTTAAACGTAGAGTCCTAGCATAACCTTCTTATTCTTTTTAATATTGCTAACTTTTGTTGACTTCTAGGTGATTTTTGTGGGTATTCACTATTAAATAAATGTTAAAGTTCCTTCCCATAATCATACCCATTAGAATACCGTTCCTTTTCAGTCGCGGTAATAAATAAAAATTTTTTAAATATTGTAATTGAATTTATGATCTACTTACTTCCACTCAAATAACAATAGTTCTAATTTACACGAAAATTACACTAAAAGTATCAGACAGCCAAATTAAGGGGAGCTAATAGGGCAGTTGCTGTGAACGCAAGTCGTAAGGGGCGCTATAACGCGTTTGTTTTGATCGCCTTACAGTTGGCATAAAAGAAAATTTAAATTTATTTATGACCCTATTAGTTAGGCAATTTCTGACTTACACAATTAAATAATAGGTTGTCTATAGTGCGATAGTTTTAAGGATTATCTCTAGACACAGGGGACGCGAAAAAAGCCGCAAAAATAGGCAAGATCGCGGGAGTTAGAAGTTCCCGGCTGGACTTGGCTGGGGCACAAGAATATGCTTACATTCTTGTGGCTGGGGTATGTTATTTCAGGTTAGGTATGTGAGTGCTGTTTTATTTTATACCTGAAATGGATTGATTATTATTATTACTTAATGTAAAATCAATATTGGTTAGTTTTATAGTGTGTGACTTGGTAGGCTCAGTGAAGTAATATAGATTTAAATAATTCTCCGTTATTAAACTTTTTTAGATAACCTAATGCTGTTAATAAAAATCACACCATAATATAATTTACTATCTTGAGAAACCCCTACATTTAAAGACATAACATCTGTACAAATTGGAATTATATGATCAACCATAAAGTGACCCATCCTTCTATTCAGTTCAGTTTGTATTTAAATGAAAATAAAATCTGTGTATAATTTAGTTTCCTTGAAAATGTCCGAATAGGATAAAACTAGTTGTAAAAATGAAAAATATAGTGAAAATTAGACAAGTAATAAAAATTGTTTATAATTTTTTAAATCAAAATGAATTTTCACAAAGTAACTTCATCTTCAATCAATTATTTGAATTGCATAAAAGCTCGATAAAGTTTTAAAATGTATAAAATTGTTAAAAGTAAATTATATCATATAAATACTTCAAATTATCTTAAAGAACATATACTCAAAAGTGAACAAACATTACAAAAACACAGAGACAAAAACAAATGAGCCTCTTTACGTAGCATATAGCATACTGGCTAAGAACATCATAGTTCGTATTGAATGAAATATATTTCAAATTTTTCATTTAAAAATAATAACTACGTCCATACTTTTTACCACACACCGTATATGCCGAAACGTGACTTAATAAAATATATTTTTTGTATGATCATTTGAACTTCAATAACTTTATATCAGATTCCGTTCATAGACTTGAATACTTCAAAGTGAAGCCTCCTACTTACAGTCTAATCTAAGGAGACAAATTGGTATTTTTGTCGTCTTTTTACGTTTTACGTGACAAAAAATATCTTCATATAACTAAAGCAGCACATTCAGCAATGATCCTCCACATATCGAATAAAAAGAGGCCGACTATAATTCCCGATAAAATCACTAAAAGTAATCTCGCTTTTCAATCTTAGTCACAGTAAGAAGTTTTGTTGGTTTCAACTTGGGAAAAACAAAAGTTGCTCTCCTGATATCTACTTATAAGTTGCGAAGAGGTATGCAATAATAGAGATTAAGTAGTATATCAGATTTATCAAAGCAGAAATCACGAAAATCTTTTAACTTGGGAACAGATATCCGGTCGTATATTATGTATTTTTGGTCTCTAAATATTTGAAAACAGTATATGAAATAAATGAAAAGTAGTAAAAATTGCTGTTCCAATGTTCTTAACACTCTATAAATAAAACTAAGTACATATGCGTAGAGCGTATTTACATTGTCAATGAATCTCATCATTCTACAAATACAGAAGCAGTGATTAACCGGTTTCGGGGTTATTACCTCTCATCGTTATGTCATAGGCAAGACAGTGCACCTACCAACAAAACGAGTCGAGCTCTAGGTAATCTGATCAATACACCACAGCAACTTGAAATTTTAAGACGTGTCTCCATCTAGTGGCAGTTTATTGTATTTCTATGTATACTGAATTTGGTCGAAATCCGTGCACATAGGTAAAGTCCGCCATTTTGTATTCGACATCTTGAATCTAAAAACTGATTACAAATTCTTAGATAGCGACCACCTTAATACCCCCACATATTGATTTTGAGCGAAATCTGTCCATATTTGGAAAAGTTGGAGCCGTTATTTTGATGTTTGTTCTCATATTATCGAGAATAAATAAGTATGCAAAACAAGTGATCGAGAAGTAGGTGAAAAATGTATTACAAAATTTGACCCTAACCAACAAAGAATAAATCAAGTTCATATAAAACATGGTAAAAAATAACTTTATAAAAATCTCCTTTGCGATTTATTTACTCGGAGGCATTTCTTACTGCATGCGAAATTTCAAGAAAATCGGTCGATACCTATGTTACATAGAAGTAGTGATGGGTAGCGGGAAATTCTTCTTGGGAAAATTTACTGGGGAATAGTAAAATTCCCGGGAATTTCTCCAAACTCTAACTCCCGGAAAAAATTGAAATATTACTAAAAATGCTAAATCTGGCAACCCTGTTACTCTCTTTGCACTTCAAACACGTGACATTAAGAAGTTCAGACTTGAAAATTTTTCTGTGCTGTGGATGGCTACTTTTCCCCTCAGTGTCACCTGATTCACTGAAGTTAGTGGGAGCTCAATGCTACTTCATTATCTCTTGTGCCATGTTAAGGAAATTATTTTTGTCTGAATATCTAAATAAAAAAGAAATTTCAAGAATTTCAAAGGGAATTTTTGGGGATATTTTTCGGAAATATTCCCGGGGATTTCACCAATCCTTCGTTCCCTGGAATTTACCTACATAGAGGAAGTGCGAGGTCCTTTGACAGTTCATTTATTTTTCCTTCATTTGCTAATTGCTTTACAGGTTTAAAAATAGTGTGCTAATCGTTAGGGAGACGTCGATGACGATGAAATTAATGAAACAATCACTAAATCGGTTCAGAGCATGAAGTATTATGCCAGCAAATAAAAATTTAGTTTCATTTTTAAATGCTCCTCATTCATTATATTCTTTTATCAAATACAAACTCGTGGTATAATTAATAATCAAGGGTATCACTCTTGAAACTTAGCTGCATATTCAACACGTCTTTTGGACTTGTTGAATCTGCAGCTGGGGTTCAACTCGTAGATGTCATCGATGGTAATCATACCACTTATTATGAGAATACTGGTGTGTCACTTATTGCGATATGATCCCTTTCACCAATAGCAGTAGACTTGTTTCGTTCTTCTATGAACTCATCAGTACTATAAACTGGTAAAAGGGAGAACAACTCACTGTCATGAAAGTTTTCGTGAATTTAATCCTTGAATGTTTTTGAAAATCATCACCGTTTGCATATGAAAAATTATACATCGAAAAATTTTATAAAATTATGTTGTTACAAGAACCAAAGAGCCTAAGAAATTGTTTTACAATACGCTTTATCTGTTTATAGATATATGAGGAAATAATAGTATCACAAAACAGGGCCAGTGTATACCTGAGACAAAGAAAACTCCCAAGTAACAATTTTAGTTTTAAAATGCTCTCTAAGATGTCCTCAAAGATGATTACTAAGACTACTTAGAAACATAAATAGTCTAATAGAACCCTTATAAGAGTAAAGGGGCTCACCTAGACATGCCTGTTTTAAAAGTACTATTAAAACTTTAATTAATTGTCCAAATTTTTACTCGTAGAGTATCTAAAGAGTATTATAAAACCCTACTTGGTTTAAGTGGTTTTAGTGCCATATTAAAACTTAAGAGGCACACACAAATACTTTGAGCGGACTTTTTGTATTTAATGAAGTAAACATAAATGCAAATAAATATAGTGCTACGCTCACTTGATCCACGCACGATATTGTATATGTGCCTCATACCTAGTTATAAAATGAACATATTGGGACAACTGAGAATGAATCAGCTTATAGATCGACTACTTATAATGAAGTATTAGGACTTCCCCTTACTGTATAACATGGGTTAGATAGTTGTTAAAAATTCGTGCGCTCCCTAAAATCACAAATTTTAAAAAATATATGGGTAATTTTTTTCTCTGTGACTTAAAAATAAATGAATTAGTAGCTTCCGCCCGTAATATGGTTCAGTATTAGTCAATTGTTTTTAGAAAACATTTCGATTAGATACAAATTAAATTTTGTTGTTCAATCCGGAATATTCCCAATATAACTGACCGTATCATCTCTTGCGGCTAGAAATAATGGCGTCAGTTCTTATAAATCCTATTAGTTCTGAACAATTCTACTTCAAACGTGTTTTGTCTTAAAATGCCTATTAAATTACCAGTTGTTCTTTTAGTGTGTCTATTTGTTATTACAGTATATTTAAAGCCTTATTGGCTTTATCATGTTGTTTAAAACCCTTTAGAGGCTTAACTCAAAACCTGTACAACCCTTGCTCATAAACCGCTTAAAATCTGTAAGATAACATAATCTAAAAAATTTTTCATTTTTCGTGACCATACACACGTCAACTCTACGCGTCTCCCTGGTTTTTTATATCCAGTGCGTTAGTTTTATTATAGTCGGACTGGTGTAAAATTGTAATCTCAAAAAGTCAAAATCATAAATAATTTTATTCGTTTCAGTTGTCAGCAGACCAGTTGTGCATGTAGGTATACACGTAAGCTATTTATTACAACTACTTTGTTCGACAAAGATCGACCAGAAACTTAGTGATCTCAAATATTTTAGATTTATAACCGGGCATTAACAACTACCACAAGATAATTTTATAAAGCAATTACAAAACCACAACACGTCATAAATTCTCTATAACATTCAATACATCTGTAATAAATCACTAGTTTATGAGCTGGCTACTATAAAGCACTGTTATGGACATATCCATGTTTCGGAATTATCTTTCCTCATCAGCAGCATAACTTAAAGAATCGGAACTGAGGTGGGCTAGAAAACTAAGAGATTTCGTGTTTTGCACGAAAATTAAAGTCGCTTTAAAATAATTAATATTTACATTAGATTTTTGTATTAATTATAATGGCGTTTATTTCGATATTAAGGCACCCTTCTTAAATATAAAGATGACACGTTTTATGCATTAGAAATTTCCTCACTCATCTTCATCTATATGCATATCGCTCCGTGCCGTGCGCTGCAACGGTATCAGTCTGCAGCACACATATTTTTCAAGTGATCCGCTGATCTGACCCAAAGCCATATCGAAGACGGCAAGCGTCGTTACTCCCTCGCTGTACGTCGCCGTGTTATTTACATACTCCGATGTAATTAGGTGTCAGACCTAGTTATCTCCCCACATATATCTCCACACCTGCCGCAGGAGCTGCCTTATAGGTAATTCATGTGACTTTACCCACGACCGCGATTAACCCAAAGTGGATTAACTTTCGGCGTTATATTCGGAGTTACGGTTCCTGTAAGCATTAAATTTACTGTTATTGTTATTATTTAACTTCGAGGGAAAATATTTTACTTCGAGATTAAACTAATGGAATGTGTGGTGATGAGGTCTTATAGGATATTTTACTTTCTAAATTAGACACAATAGAAAATTAGGTATATTACTTCCCAGCGCACTGCTGCAAATCTTTAAAACTAATTAGTATTTTTCAAATGCTATACGGAGATAAAATAGAGTACATAATGCATTTGATTATTATATAATACAGAGCGTCCAGAAACCAATGGGACACAAAAGTATATTTGGCTCATAACCGTATCAAATTTTTCAGTACCATTTCGTAATAGTATGAAGGGAGCGATTTCAGATATTGCAATACGAGAAACATTCCATTATAATATTCAACATGTTAAATGTGGTACTGATGATATCAAACTTATGCAGATAAAGAGAGGGGTGCCACAAGGGTCAATACTAGGATCTTTACTATTCGTGGTGTACATCAATAACTTGCCAAACAGTATGAATAACTTAAAAGTACAAACAGTACTGTATGCAGACGATTCTACTTTTGGCACAAGCTTAAACACGAAAGATGACAAGCAGTATATTCTCAACCATATACTTGAGCACGCCAAGGCCTGGTTTGCACTCAATAGACTGTTGTTGAATGCAAACAAAACTGTAGCAATAAAATTTTAGTGTAAGTCAAATGCAAGTTTGAAACATACGGAATCTGCACGTAACACAAAGGGATCATCATTGACATACATTTAAGTTGGGTTGATCATATTAACTTACCGTGTAACAAATTTCCAAGTCTGTTATGGCAATTAAAAAAATTAAAATTAGCGCAAATGTACAAGCTGCGATAACAACTTATTATTCACCTTTTCATTCACAACTGACGTACGGAATACTGACATAGGGTAAAGAGTCCACTGTCGTTTGCAAAAGGACTTCATGCTACAAAAATCGGCAATGAGAAGTATAGCTGGTGCTAATTGGGATGAAAGTTATAGACCACTTTTTACATCTTTAAAAATGATTTCTCTTTTTTCTATGATAAAATTTTTTAGTATTTTAATCGTTAAGCGAAACCTGGATAAATATCTTACACTTGCTTGAAGTTCATCAACATGATACCAAAAATAAGAGCATCATAGTAACACCTCAAAACAAACTGCAGATAAGTAATAATGTCGGAGTTAAAATGCTAAATGTTCGACCAATGTCATTTCGTAATCTGCCACTCAATGAATTTAAAAGAAGATTAAACAAAAATTGTAACTGAAAATTGTATGTAGATACTAGATACTTTATTTCCTGAACAATTTCAACTTTTTTTATTATTTAACTCGATACCAAGATTTAGACAAGCAAACTGTTTATATAGATAATTATTACGCACGAACATACATTTGGATTTTAATTCATTTACTTTTAGTCTATCGATCTGAAATTTTTCTGTCATTAATTTTAGTTCTAAATTAACAGTACTTCCCATTTCCTCAAAATTTGTACTCTCATAGTAAATAAGAGTGTCATCAGCAAAAAGATGGAATTTACATTTTTGCAACACATTACCAAGGTCATTAATATAAAGAATAAATAAGAATGGACCGAGTACACTACCTTGAGGAACCCCAAAATTGTTTAACTTGGCTTCTGATAAATTCCCATTTACTTTTGTTACTTGGTACCTATTTGTTATATAACTTGTAATCCAGTCTATAACGGTGTTCTCAAATCTATATCTCTTTAGTGTTATTAATAGTATATTACGGTCATTTGTTTCAAAAGTATGCTTAAGATCAATGAAAACTGCGCAAATCTAAACTCCTGCTCTGTCCAACAACTGTTTCCAATCTGAAATTACTAATTGCAAAGCCGTTTCACATGAATGTTTACCACGAAGTCCCGATTGATATGTGCATAGAATATTATTTAAATTTATGTAATTGATTACTTGATCATAAACTATTAATTCTAAGACTTTTTAACAAAAAAGGTAATATATTTACTGGTCTTAACTGTTCGGCCAGATTCGTGTTGGGCCAGATACAAGTGTAAGATATATCCATAATGACTCTCATCATTGTGCTCAACACAAAATTTTCTAGTTCATCGCTATTAAACTTCCCCCTCAATAAGGAGATATTTGAAAAAGAAAAGGCATTGATTGATTAAGAATATAACTGCGCGTAATGGATATTCTGTAAGTTTAATTAATAAAATACTCAGGAAACGTAAATTTAAAGGGACACTTCGAGATTCCTCGAACCTTCAAAATGAAAGAGAAAATCCAAAATTTGATGTATATGGTGTTTTGGTGTTTTGTGGAAAAATTGATTATACCTTAGTGCTACAAACCTAGTGCCCGATTATGGACAGTAATTTCAAATTCACATATGTCATGTCTCACTTCAACGAGTCCATTATTCTCCTTAAAATTTTTTTGAGTGATTATACGAGAGTGTCTATTTGAACATTTTGTATCAACGTTTTTAATTACTGCAATTCTGTAAATCCCTTGTACTGATTCTTTTGACCGCCATAGAATCCAAAAAATGCAAAATCGTTGTGTTCCTTTCATACACAGATTGCGAACATTTTGTCACATCTCTTCCAAGTTAACGGTACTTAACTGGTTGAATATAAAAAATCGACTTCACGTTAATATTTTTTAGGTGAGACATTTTTTGGATAGCCAAAAACATTTTTTCAGAAACCAACCTCTGACTAATCTTTTCGGCGCAGAAGTATTTAACAAAAACCTGTTTCTCGTGTAAGATAATTTTCCAGGAAAGACAAAGAATAAATTATTGCAATGCATCGTCTTTGGAATTTGTCGCGTGATGAGACGACTGACCATAAATGATTTATTATAGCAGTTGTCACGAATATATCTACAAACATATTTGTTTATGTTTATGTTCACATGAATAAATTACAGATTTACATACTTTACAGTTGTCACGAATATATCTACAAACATGTTTGTTTATGTTTATGTTCACACGAATAAATTACAGATTTACATACTTTATATTTGCATGACTTCCGCATATAATTGCACATATCCTAGACACAATTTAATATGGGCTGGGGATATTACACACTCGTTGGCAAAGAAATCGAAACTAAAAAAGTATTTTTTTTGTAACTTTTTTAATAGTTATAATCTGCTGATTTTAAAAAATATTTAAAACAAGTTGACTTCCATATCTATATATAACATTACTACACCTAATACATTATTCTGTTAGTATTTTCATCATATTTTGTCGTTAGGCCCATAAACTCTGGATGAGAAATTTAAGGGTTGACCTTTTAGCAGAATATTTTAAAATGCCGTTGGCTTTTACATCCGTTCGATCTTAAAATTAACAGATACCACAGAGAATCATAACATAATTAGTCAATGGGCATTTCTTAATTGATTTTAGACTGAGATAAGTGATTATAAAGTTTGGGTGCCATGATGAGTCGACAATAATCATCAATGAACAAATTTTCTATCTGACGCGTTTTATAAAAAAAAAATTATATTTACACCGAGGAAACTGATTTGTGTTTTGTTTTACATAAGTAGAGCACGTAAAAAATATACAAAAATGGAACCGACAGTATAAGTAGGTTCTTAAATAACTCGAAATTTGACTAGGCACTTTAGAAATGATTCTGAAACTTCTTGTTTGTACGATTAAAAGGTCTAAAATGACAGGATCATTGCTGAAGCACAAAATACAATAAATTAGCCTAGACTGTACAAACGCATAATAAAAGGATATTACTACTTCTAAATTGACAGAGAACTTCAGATGTCTGACAAAAAAATAAAATAAAGAACCTGCTACAATGTTATTATGTGTGCTCCAAGTGCAATTTGAGTCCATAGTGACTCCTAGCAATTTAACTTTATCATATTGAATTAGTGAGTTGCCTTTAATTTTAACTAACATGCTTTTGTCAACGTTAATTACAGTATAAGTTTTAGAACTATTTAACGCCAATCCATGATTATTGCACCATAATTCATGATATTTATGAAGTTCTGGGCCTGGTTTTATAAGGAAGGAAACTTGCCATTACTTAGAGAGACTGAGGTATCATCTGCAAATAGGGTTATATGTTGGTGACTGGCATTAGAGGCTGTCATTTAAGAAAGCAATGAATATAAGAGGCCCAAGGACACTACTTTGAGGTACTCCTGTATTCATATTTAATTTAGACAACTATAGGTACGTTTCCTGAGACATACTGTAGTCGGTTTGGTATATACGAGTTTAACCAACTATATGCTGGACCTCTGACACCATACCTATAAAGTTTGCTGAGTACGAGCTGGTGGTTTAGGGTGTCAAAATCTTTGGTTAAATCATAAAATATAGTAATTGGTTTATTTTTTCATCAATAGTATTTAAAATATGATTATAGAAATGATAAATCGCATCTTTAGTTGATCTGTCTTGTCGGAATCCAAACTGATTGTTAATTAAGATATTATTTCGATTGAAAAATGATAGTAAGTTATATTTTGATCATTTCTCTAATAAGGTTGCAACAGTTTAATTTTTAATTTAGTCTGTCTGGCGGATATTACTGGAAAAAGAATATCAATTTGCAACTAATGTCGTAAGCTCTTATTTTCCATAGCCCCAATACGAGAATGTCACTGAATATTTATTTTAAATAGAAATTTTTTATATTTTTCCTGATGATAATATTATATACCCAACATATATATTTTCGGAAAACTTGAATTTTGTTCCAATATTTTGAGGTCAAAGCCAACTGTGATTCCTATTTGAAATAATAAAGT